>UESW01005038.1:337885-539860 GCA_900491605.1 Calamus simplicifolius | reverse complement strand
TTTAACACTATTATAATAACTATTTTAGTAATATTTTTAATATTAAAGATGTTAAGGTATCAATTAGATTTCCTTTCCATAGAAAAGTCAGATCTTGTAACATCTGCCAGTTCAAATTTGCGTTGTTGTATGGTGGGTTCTAGCATCACTGTTTCATCAAAAAGGAATTTTTTCCAAAACAGATAGGTAGGTATATTTGGGCTGCAGTGCTTTATGACACTTGTGCCTTGACCATAATACAAAACTATATTAAGAAGCCTGTTAAAATGTTGTTTGTTTTCACACCTGTTTTACTCCAACTTATAAGCAAGAATTGTTTGATATTCCATGCAAGCTAAGATCTACCATTTGCACTACCCTTTGAGCCAAACCTTTGCATGTGCCATGATATACTTTTAGTATATAGGATCTTCAATAAATAATTTGTACATAAAATTACATATAAAAATACTTACCTGATGCGGAATTCATCATAATAGTATTTACCTATGCAGAATTCATTCATAATAGTATATAGACTTGAGACTTGAATGATTAGATTTTGATAGCAAATAACTAGTTTCTCTTTCTTAACCTTTTCTTTTCATAGCAAATGGATTCTTACTAACTTCATCATATATATATATATATATATAACATTCAATTGTATTTTTATCAAATACCAAATTAATGACTTTAATTCCATTTAATACCAGAATTAATGGCTTAATGTTAATGGCTTAAACTCGCTAGCCCTTCTCTTTGCACACATAAGAAAACAATGGGTGGCCTTTGCCTTTTGCGGGCATCGAGAAAGAGTGACTCTTCGCGTAACAATCTAACATTAAATGACATAAAAGATTAATTTAACATTCTCCCACTTGGATCGAAAATTTATGACATTAATATTTAATAGTTTAAACATTAGGGCTCAAAATTAAATTTCATAATGTCATTCTTTCATCATGATTGACTTTAACATAATAAATATAATAAGTATGATGGTCATACCCATCTAAATTGCATACTCCTTTCAATATACTATTGTATTAGCAATTTATCAAGTTAGGTCACATAATTTATATATAAATAACTTAATGTCCACAAAATAATATACAAGCTAAGAAACAAGAAATAATAAATAAATCAGAAATATCATATTAATGAGCTCAAGAGTGGCACAACATCATCATAATCAATCTTCAATTCATAACATCATCATCAATCTTCAATACATAATATCATTATAATCAATCTTCAATGCAACCAAGACCCATTCTATGTACATGTTTTTAAATTTTTTGGTTGTAAACCTTTAGTTAAAGGATCTGCAATCATAAGATCCGCTCTAATATGTTCAATGTACACTCTTTGTTTCTGAACCTCCTTCTTGACAGTAAATACTTTAATTCCTATATGTTTAGCACCTCTGAATATTTATCATTTTTGAAAGAAAACTGCCACTGAATTATCACAATAAATTTGCAGTGGCTTGGTAATGGTGTCGACAACCCCAAGTCTGAAATAAAGTTTCGTAGCCATAATGCGTGAATTGTAGCTTCATAACAGGCTACAAACTCTACTTTCATAGTGGATGAAGCAATGATAGATTGTTTGGCACTTTCCATGAAATTGCTCCTTCTCCCAACAGGAACATAGCCAAAGTTGACTTTCTGCTGTCAACACAATCAGCAAAATCTGAATCTGAATATCCAATCACTTCCAACTGATCAGACCTTCTAAATGTGAGCATATAATACCTTAGTTCCTTGAAGGTATCTCACTTTCTTTGCAGCTTTCCAATGATCAATACCAGGGTTACTCTGATATCGGCCCAACATCTCGACCGCGAAGGTGATATCTGATCTTGTGCAAGTTTGCAAATACATCAAGCTACCCACAATAGAAGCATATGGAATAGATTTCATTTGCTTACGTTCCATATCATTCTTTGGATATTGCATAAGACTAAATTTATCCCCTTTTGTATTGGGATAATACCTGCTGAACAGTTATTCATATTAAATTTCTCAAGAATTTTCTCAATGTAAGTTTTCTGAGACAACCCTAACAATCCATGTGATCTCTTTTTGAATATAAAAATTCCTATCATATAAGATGCCTCTCCCATATCTTTCATCTCAAATTCTTAGAGAATTTTTAGTCTCATACAAGATACCTAAATCATTAGCAGCAAGCAAAATATCATCAATATATAGAACCAAAAATATAAACTTACTTTCACAAATCTTTCGATAAATGCATCAATGATATTTTTATGAAAACCAAAAGATGTAATAGTATTATTGAACTTAATATACCATGTCTAAAAGCTTATTTAAGTCCATATATTGATTTCTTAAGTTTACACACCATATGATCCTTTCCTTCCATGGAAAAACCTTCAGTTTATCCATATAAATTTCTTCCTCTATATTCCCATTAAGAAAGGCTGTTTTCACATCCATGTAACTCTAAATCATATTGAGCTACCAAAGCCATAATGATTCTTAATGAATCTTTCTTTGAAACTAGAAAATGTCTCTTTATAATTAATGCCATCCTTCTGAGTATAACCCTTGGCGACAAGTCTAGCTTTAAAATGTTCGATATTCCATTCAAGTTACGTTTGTTTTAAAAAACCCATTTACATCCAACTCGTTTAGAACCTTCTGGCAATTCGATAAGATCCAGACATTATTTTTAGCCATTGATTTTAATTCATCTTTCATAGCATTAATCCATTTATCAGACTTATCACTGTTAATGCTTGCAATAATGAAACAGGATCTTCATAAATGCCACAATCAAAATCTGACTCTTGCAGATAAATAAATAATCATCTGAAATAGCTAATTTTTGTATCCTTACGGGTTTACTTAAGCTATTCCACATGGTTCAATTTTAGCTATTGGTAGGTTAGGCTTCATGGGGTACTTCTTCATTCAAACATTGTTCATTGTTGTTTGTTTTTGTAATTCTGAAACAATGTAAGGAATGATTGTAGATTCAGAAACATTTATGGGTAATGAAACATTAACCCTTACTTCATTGATATCCACAATCTGTTTATCAGCACTCCCACTAACTTCACCATTCTCAATGAATTTGACATTGCCTGTCTCAATAATTCTAGAACTATGGTTTGGATAATAAAACCTGTACCCTTTGAATTTCTCTAGGTAACCTATAATGTAACCACTAATAGTTCGAGAATCCAATTTCTTTTCATATGGATTATACACTCGTGCTTCTACTGGACAACCCCAAACATGCAGGTGTCTTAGACTAGGTTTCCTTTCGGTCCATAACTCAAAAGGAGTTTTAGAAACTGCTTACTAGGAATCTATTCGGTAAATATACTGCAGTTCTAAGAGCATACGTCCACAAAGATTTTGGTAATGAGGAATTACTTATATACTCCTAACCATATCTATTAATTTTCTATTTCACTTTCTGCCACATCATTTTATTGAGGTGTGCCCGGCATAGTATACTGTGCACGTATGCCATGTCTTTCGAGAAATTTTGCAAATGGACCTGGATTTTGCTCTGATTCATTATACTTTCCATAATCCTTAGATCCATGCAATTCATGAATTCCATAGATGAAAAAAAGTTAACAAAATAGGGTAGCATCGAAATCCATATGAATCCAACGATGAAGTAAATAATCAGATTTTAGAATTTACATCATCTATTTCGAAGAATTTTTCTCTATTCTAAAATTTCTATTCTTTTATACTCTTAATAAATTCAAGATATTTTTGAAATTTTAACATAGTGTTTTTTTGTTAATATAGAAGATTTTAGAACACTTTTCCAATATGTTCAGCGTGATCAATCCTCTAGAAACCAAATTAATAAAAGATCCAAAACACTTGGGTCATGGTAAATTTGAATTAGTTAGAATACAAATCTTATTAGTACTTTTTTTCTTTTTCTTTTTTAAGCAGTGAAGATTATTAGTTAGAAACATGATGTAATTCTTATAAAAGATTACTATTTGCTAGCTATAATAATTTATAATATTTTTTGGGTAACGTGTTCAAGAGAATATTATTTTTCATATCTTAGATTGACTATTTAATCCTTACTTTCTATGTGCATGTAGTATATACATACACTAAATGTTGATATGGTTTTCGATCGATGCGAATCCAACTTAGATAGATTAAGTATTAATTTACCATATTTATTATGGTTCTAAATAGATTTAGATGAAAGAAATAAATCATTATGCTTCAATTAAATTTTTATTATTTTGAGCAAAAAATTATTCCTAATAAGCTTCATTTCATTTTAGTTTCAAAAATTGAGAATTCTTTAAGTTCCTTGTTCTTTCTTTTCTTTTTCTTTTTGTTTTGGGAGGGGGGTGGGTAGGGTTGACTATTAAATTGAACCAACTTAATCCCTGCATATTATATATATATATATATATATATATAGAAAATGCTTCATGTTCACATATTTATATCATGAATATAGCTATGTCTACTTTATAAATACTTCTATTTTCTTTTTTTATAAATATTAATACATTTTTATGAGAAAAGATTATGGTGAGTCTCAAAAAATTTTGAAAGAACATAAATCTACCTTATTTCGTATATTGGCTAAGGATTAAAAAAATACATGGTCATCAAATCATGGAATAAGAAGAAATAAATTTTTGATCAAAAATTTATTGTTAAAATAGTTGTTGAAGAATAATTCTCTCCATTGTAAATACGAGAGAAATAGGTATTTTTTTTGGATAGAAGGATATATTTATACTTAAGTTATCAAGCAAAATAGTTTTACGATCATACATTTCATGCTAGTCCCTTGCAAAATCCATGCCTTAATATCATTTTTTGCTTCTTTATATTTTAATAAACTAATCATAAATCTATGCAATGCGCAGGGCATAAAAGTTCATGTCAAAATTGATGCCTAAGTCATAATTTTCACCCTTATGAAAAGCATCAAGAAATTAAATATGTATCATGATATTCTATTTTATGAATGGGAGAAAGGGTTTCCACTTATAAGATGGATAGGATAAGTGAAAGCAGAAATATCCATTTCTCCTTAAAAAAATGTTTTAAAGGAATACTAATCTTGATATTATTTTTGATAATCAAATCATGAAATGGAACCAAGATCTTAGTATTGTTCTAATTCCATGTTCATTCCATTGAACCAACATGGAATTAGTATAATATAAGGTGGATTGCATTGGGTTCAATTGGGCCGATGAATCTAGGAGTATGCAAAGCTTACAAAAGACATAGACTACTTCTTCTTCTTCTTCTTTTTTTTTTTTTTAAGAAATGCACATAACTAATTGAATAGTCAAAATGTTTGATGCTCATGTTAGAGCTCTCCATAACATAAGTACCTCCAGCATTCAGCTTTGCAAAGAATCTTGATAATAACACATTATGGGCTGAAAGCATGACTATGGATTTTTTCCTCCTCTCATGAAATTGGAGCAATATTTACATTCTTTTCTTTTCATTAAATATTATGAGAACGTACAGTCATCCTACCAAATGGGTTGACATGATATTTTCTGACACTTTGTTAATACGTTTTCTGTACAATCCATAAATGTAATATAGGATGATAAAGAATGCATCAGGAATCTTTACGACATCCAGGATTAAGTGATCCTAAGATAATACTGAACAACTCTCTATGACTTCCAACAATCATACAAAATTTTGATTGATTTGATAATAATTTTTGAATACCTAAACTTGAATAGATGGGTATCACTTAAACCTATGGTTGTAGATTCCTGTTGCGACACGATAAAATTGATAGCTAATTTATATCTCGTCCTTCTAAATCTATTTTCCTTTTTCTTGCTTAAAATTCCTGATCCTTTTCTATAACAGAATTTGCAAGCTCAATTTTGGAAAAAGTTTTGATTAGGCAAAATGTCCAGCATCATGCATGTTTGGAGACTTGATAATTTCATCTAGTATTTTGCATGCTATTATTATGCATCATGGATCATAGGCCTATCCACCACGTTGAAGACCATTCCACCAAAATATTTCATGTCCATGTTTTCCCAAAGTGAAGGCAAGCCATTATCATCAAATCATGAAAAGAGACTAAAGATAATGCAGGATCCAGGAACCAATAGGACATCACATGGAATTTTGGAGCTTGAATCCAGTATCATAAGCTGACAGCTGAGGTCAGGATGTCAGATTATGTTTGACCATGATCAGCTCTGTTTTGACTGAAAAATAAGGCTAGAATGGAGGTGCAGTTGGATTATATGGATTCTGCTAGTTTTCAACAACATAGCTCAAAGTGTATTCGTTGACTTCCTTAATTCAACCTGTCTGCATTTCTTCCTTATTATTTTTTCAAGTTAGCAGCATCCAGAGGCCAATCATACAAAACCTTACTAGTATACTGATTCCTAGTCAGACTTGAATACCCAAAAAAATAAAAAATAAAAAAAAATCTTGCACTGACTTTCTTATCTCCAGTCAAAGTTCCAGTAGAAATGGATCTAATTTCTTTAGTCATATAACATTTTTCTTCTTAGAAGTAAATAATCATCTCTCGTCCTCCATTATACACAAATAAAACAGGAGTACCCAATCATTACTGATGAGATTAAATTTCTACAAGAAAATTATAATTACTGACTATTTATGTCCAATTGCTAACACTGACTGTCAATTAACCAAAATACATAAAAAACATAATAATTGGGGTTGTCTTTTTCTTTTCCCCCATGTAATTTATTATTGTACACACTCAAGCAGTTGAGCTCTACAGCATACACAAATAATGAGTCAAACATTAAGAATAAATGCATACTAGAAAGAATCACTATCATAAATCTAGAAAAGGCATCATTAACATAAAAGTGAATGGTTGAATTTTGATTATCTGTTATCCACTTCAAAATTTCTGTCTAACAATAATCAGCATCAGCTTCTATCCCTTGCTTTATGGTCATTAATAAAAGACAAACAAGCATATATACCTCTCACTTGGCCAGAAGCAGAAGGAAAAAAAAGCAGAACCAAGAGCAACAAACAAGAGAGAACAGCCATGGCAAAATTAAAGACGATAAACTGGCCCATGAGAAGTGGCCTTGTACCGAGTGCCAACCAAAACTCATTTCTATATATAAAATGAATCAGAAAACCATGCTACTATGCTTTGAAATGATGTAACAAAAACAGTGGGACAAGGTTTGGTGGTCCATCTAGCACTCACCAGTCTCATGCATTCTATCAAAGAATCTGCTTTCCAAATTGTAAACCCTTCATGGAAAGCCATTTTAGGAACCTTGTGCTTTTGAATATTATAAAAGATTAGGTGCAAGCCCACAGGAATGCTGTTTACGTGCTTGCATATCTCAAATTGTAAACCCTTCATGGTGTCTTTTCTTGTTGGTCCCATATCCAATTTCCTCCAGCTGCAGGATCCAGTGGGGGAATCAACCAAGGCCCATGCAAATCACACTCTCTTTTGTAGAAATAAGCCTCGTCAGGCACTACTGCATTACTTTCCTCCTACTTTTCCTGTCACGAGGGGCTTGAACAATTCTATGTACTGGTGTCCATGCAAACAAAACTGAGTACCAGACAGCTGTAAACACATCGATCGGGCTCAGATTCATAGAGAACCCAATATTCATAGAACTGGTCACCACATCTCAATCAAAGATGCCTAGTGCATCGACAACTTTGGAAAAATGATCAAATGGCGAAGAGCTCACCAAAAAGCATGAAGTCAATAGAGTTACAACCTTCAAATGGTTGTTGCTTGACATTATAAATGCCACATCAAACATTTCTTGCTGGTCCATCCATCTGATTCTCCAATATATTTTTCAAGCACTTTCAATTTTAAGTAACCTAAGCTTGCATATATGGTGATATGTTTTCTTACGCCTTCTTTTGAATAATTTTAAGTAGCAGCTTGAATGGGCTGCCAATTGCTCTCTAGTCTTACAAGACATAAAAGCTTCAGGCCAGTCTGGTACTACTACAACACTCCACTGCCATGTGTCACAATGAGACAAATCTTTTCAACCACAACCCTACCATATACCATATTGAATTGATCAAAGATTCTAATCAATCGCCTGTCATTTAATGAAAGTAATGCCCTTCATCATATTATATATGTCTAAAGTTAAGAAATTTAGCAGTCTAGAGTCTCTCAAGCAATCTGAAAAAAACTATACATGTGTTTATTGTCCTTTTCCTTATTAATTAAACAAAATCTGCACGTAAAACAATACCAAAAACTAGTTAGGATGCACAATTAGTTTGATTATATATCTTGAGAAATATGTTGATGACAAATTCTAGCAAGTAATAGAGATCTTGATTTAAATTTCATGAACCAATATAGAAAACTAGGTAACATAAATGGCCAGAATAATTATGTTTTGAGAAAATATAATGATAGATAGAGATACTAGAATTTTTTTTCATCACAATACTATAAATCTGTAATATTCTTAAAAAAAAATAGTTCATATTTTGGCCATCCTTCAAATTTTTTAGATCATTCTTATTTAATTGACTAAATTATTCTTAAATAGTTCTCTTTCCTATTTTTTTCTTCATAATGTTAATCATTATATTTTAATTTTTTTATTTTTTTAATATTATAATTGTCTAGGGTTTCATCTTAAAAAGTACTTTCCTAAAAAGAGGGACTTAACGTGCAGTCTTTCAGCTAACCGTGCGCACATCAAGGAAAGGTTCATTCACTGTATATGTAAAACTTCCTCTCCTACGTGATCTATTTCCTTAACTTGTGGTTTCCCTAAGCTCCCACTAAACCATTGAAGTGACCACACTTCGCCTTCCATTGAAATCGTGAGCTTCGAACGCCAGGTCCCAAACCCTTTGGAGAGTGATCGCTCGGACGAGCCATTTCTCCCTCTCATGATAGTTACAATTTTTTCTTTTTTTAGGGAAGCAAATTATTTGCTTTATCCTCTAAAACTTTTCTCTTTCTTTCATTCTACCGTTCTTTGAAACTTTTCAAGCTTCATGCAGTTGGAGCTCCCATCGATTTGACTTTTAAGCTCCCTCCTATCTTATTCTTGGTAATAGCTAACTCCACATTGATTGGTGGTGTTAGTTCCTCCCATGTGGTTCAATACATTAAATTCCAATATTGAACAAAAGATGCCCATTGAATCTTTTCCTAGGATCAAACCACTCCGTAGAGATGTTAAATGCAACAAGAGGGATTAACACAAATTTTGTACAACTTTGAGCATTTAGATACTTGTCATTAGAAAGAGGGAATGCTTGGTAACCCCTCTCAGCAATTAGAAACAATTATTAGAAGTTTGTAATGTTCCCTATGCTTGGTATTTATCATTGTAAATAGTTTTATTAAGTATGTTTTTTCATTTAAAATTTTGTTTATATAGATAGTGGGAACAAAAGTTCCTATAACATAATGGATCCAAAATTTATAGTATTATAGTTCTACATAAATGAGCTCATGTAATATCTATTTTGAAAGAAACAATCTTTGATGAAATTTACTCTCATATAGTTGAGATATGAAAGAATGTAATTGTTGCGATGTTTAGCATCAAATATGTTATACTCTGCATGCATCTAAAATGCTTGTTACACTCTTAACGAATAGAGATGTGGCAACACACTTTTTTATGTCGAAGATCATATCGCCACAAACTGAGATGGAGGCTCAGAAGATGAAGAAGGTATCATATGCTTTTGGTATTGGTAGCCTTATGTATGTCATGGTATGTTGCAGGCCAGACATAGCCTATGCAGTGAGTCAGGTGAGAGGTTCATCGCGCAGCCTGGCAGGGAGCACTGGCAAGCACTGAAGGGGATCTTCAGATACTTGGTGGGAATAGTTGGAGTTGGTATTTGCTATGGACAGTGAAAAGGTGCGAGGAATCCAACTTGACCAAGAAGGCTTGTAGGCAATTATATGGGTATGTGGATGTAGACTTTGATGAAGATGTGGATACCAGAAAATCCATAATAGGCTTTGTATTCAGCTTGTTTGGTGATTCAGTCTCGTGAAGATTATGATTGCAGCCATCACAACCTTATCTACCATGGAGGCAGAATATATAGACATCATAGAGGCAGCAAAGGAAGCCCTATGGCTAAAGGGCTTGATGCTGGAGATGGGTCTTGCTCAGGAGGTCATCGGATGCATAGTGATAATCAGAATGCTTTGATGCTTACGCAAAATGTAGTCTATTATGCCAGGATGAAGCACAATGACATCAGATACCATAGGATCAGAAAGTTAGTAAAATAGATAAGGTGAAGCTGATAAAGGTACACACCAAGGAGAATCCAGTAGATGCACTGACCAAGGTTCTTCCACAGAATAACTTTCATAAGTGTGTTTCGTTGATGCAGCTAATGGACATGATGGAAGTGTTGAGGCCTTGAAGCACCAAGGTAAATATTGTTGGGCCTGGTGTGGTGCTCTCAAGGCCTATGTTGGGCTAACTTGTATTGGACTGGGTGTGGGTCCAAGGGTTGAGATTAAATGAAGTCATAGGTGTACATAGGTTTGAGGGTTATTTTAATCTCATTGGGTTAATTCATGAAAGTTTTTTGTTGAATCTGGACCAAGCCCATTTGGCTAAGTATTTAAACCCTGGTTTCTAGGGTTTGTACAATGAAAATAGATTCTTTCTTCCAACTCTAATTTTTTCTCTCGTCATAGAGCCACTTCTTGTTCCGCTCTCTCTTCCTTTCTCTCGGTGGTGTAGCGGAGCAATCTTTCTCTCCGTGGTGCAACGGAGCGACCCCACTAGGAATGGCTCATCCTGTCACACATCTTAGATGGCATCTTCAACGGAAGTGAGAGACCTCCTCCTAAATGTGGCACCATTGGGTGAAGATCATGGGGTGTTCTAGCAAAAGCGTGATGTGGCGATCGGGATGGGGTGTTCCAGCGAAAGCATAAAAGGAAGCACAGCAGTTCGAATGCATTATCGCTGCGTTACTCTGATCACCGGCAAGAAAAGGTGAAAGCCCAGGGTATTTCTTTAGCAATGAGATCTTACCACTATTTATCATCAACACAAAGCTCATGAACTATTACATAGGTTTTAATGGAATGAATGAGATTCTAATTGGACTCTAATACCAAGGATCTCAAACCACTTTTGCTTTATGGAATGAATGAATTTGCTTTCTTGATGTACAACTTGCCTGCTAACTTTGAAAGAATTGAATAAAGTATCTTGAAACATAACCTCACTTCGCTCTTTCCAAATCAACCTCATTACATTAATCGATGGGGAGCAATGCATATTGTTGGAGACTGGCTTAATGAATAGAAATTTAGAGCTTGGGAGATGGATGGAATGAACATGAGGTGATTAAAATTAAGTAGGTTCTATATTGAACTAGATGTTGGGCATAGGAAGAATAGATGTATGTAGTTTTTCACCAAATTACATCACTTACACATGCTCTAGATAGATGATGGCTAGCTAGCTAGAACAAAGAGAGTTGGTAGACCACTATATTTCAAATTGTATAGGCAGTGAATAGCTCTAAGGTGCACTCTTAGCTTTCAGATTTTGAATGGAGATAAGGAGGGGTTGATTTCAAAGGTGCTTAGAAGAGACTTGTGCACTTCTTTAACCACTTCACTATAACAGCTTGAGCCCTAGCACAAAATATCATCCAAAGATGAATAGTCATAGTGACATTAACAATTTGCTCTACAATTAGTTTAGAGAATAGATATGAAAAGGATTAATGTTGTATTTCCGGTATGATCAATAAAGCCATCAATAGTAGGAATTAATGTAACGACCCCCATATTATATATTAGCAACAATTGATTAAGTAGCTACACCAAGGACCATGGTTGAGACTCAAAAATGATAGATTTAACTTTGCCAATTAACTAGATAAATTGATCTCAATTAAGGCAAGAAAACTTACATAATACCTTCTAAATGGAGGACATTTTTGAGGGATTATAAATTTATCATTCACCATGAAAGTTGTAAACTTGCTTACAAAAATATTGCTAGGGACTTGTGTGTGACACATGTCAAATATTTAGAACCGTATAGGATGTAATTGTATTTACTTAGTTGACCCCACATTATTGGATAATTTATTTGATATAATTGATAAGATTATTTAGTTAGATTTGGCTTGAGTTATTTTTCCTTTTTTATATTTATGGCATGATGTATGAGTTACAACCATGGAAACTAGATATGAATATTAATTGGCTATTATTGGTTTACTCGTACGAGCAATCACTTTTGGCATCATTTAAGTAAGCAGAGATGGCCAACAATATAGCTAAGCATTATAATGATAATTTCCATTTGTAGTTGCATCACCCGATTGAGCTACCATAGGATCTAGAATCCTTTCCTATCTAACCTTTGCAAATATTTTAAGCTAAGCTAATTTTGTGCTAGTCTTTCTATCTTGTACCAAACTTTAGCTTGTGTTGGTTAGCTCATATTTGTCTTATTTAGACCTCTAATAAAAATATGATTAGGTATAAGTTTTTGGTCAATGAGTTAATTAAAGTCTTATGCAAATAACATCTTGCATTAAATATCCTAAATGAAAAGAATAATATTTTAAATATTCAAATACAAACAATTAAGTTGTTTCATGAACCGTCAACTCAGTTTGCTAGGTTAACAAAGGTTGTATAGTATTTAAGATTATAGGATAACAACTATCTATTGTATACTTCATATCCCTTTTTCTTGAAAAAAAGTCTCAATCAAATATATGCATGCATTTTTTTGGTAGACTTTTTTTGTTGATATGATAACATTTGTGAACTAGCATCCCATCTCTTGCTTCATGTTAAGATGGTGGCGATTAAAAATGATAGCAATTGCAAAGGTTAAGGTTTTATGTAATATAAGATAAAAGGTTTGAGCTCATTACATAAATTAGATAAAGGACAATAAGCTATGTAATAAGAAAAAAATATGTGGTAGTTAAAGAGTGACCAAATAGGCAATCAATTGTTTGGGTTAGATCAACCTCATTTAAGCTTGACAATCCAACTTGACCTATTAATAAGTCAAGATTGCAAGACCTAAATTTGACTAACAGCCACCCACTGACCTTTGTAATCCTAAATATATTTAGTTTTGGGGTTTATATTAAATGGGTAGTATTTTTTTATATATATAGCTTTTAGATCATTTGTTGTATAACTCATCTCTCCTTTTAGTTCCAAACCTTTGGATCAATGGTCTAGTTGATCATTCAACATGGTTTTCTTTTATACATACATATACATACATATATATTATATATATACACACAAATATACAGGTGTGTGTGTATATATATATACATGTACATGTGTGTATATATAGGCTGACTGTGCCCTCCAAGTTAAAGGTTTTGTAGTAATCAGAGTCTATAAAATATTCTGACATGGATATTATTAGCCCACCATAAAGAAGGAAGCAAGAATTTATACAAAGGTGCAACCAATGCCAAGGAAAATTTTATTTTTTTATAAATTTATCTCCAAAAAAGATTATACAATGTATAAATTAATTTTTTATCCAATAAATAGTGAATGAAAAAATAACATCATATTATCTTAATGTTTCTAATTAGTTTGTGTCATTATACTTTTATAAAAATTGTTATTGTAGTGATTGTTTGTTTGGTAGAAATTTGAAATATCACTTTTTAG
The DNA here is from genome assembly GCA_900491605.1 of Calamus simplicifolius. Lineage (NCBI taxonomy): Eukaryota > Viridiplantae > Streptophyta > Magnoliopsida > Arecales > Arecaceae > Calamus > Calamus simplicifolius. Next base: position 526,183 of record UESW01005038.1, on the reverse strand, counting down.
ATAAATAGTGGCATTTGCATGTATAATAACAATCAAAAGTGATTTTGCTAGTGGTCCATTAAAATAATAATGTTATTATTCAAATCCTGATAGAGTTGAAAATGGATTACAGATGGATTGAATATCAATATATCCATACCCATGTATGCTTTTAGCTAATGAATATGGATGGTAATTGAATGCTAAAAGTCATATGAAAATTTGGTTTACGCGCGCGCACACATACGCACACACACCCATATATGTGTGTGTATGTGTGTGTATCAACCATTAATAGCATTGATATAAAAGCAGATATAAATCATAAAGTTAAATTTTCTGAACCACTGGTAAATTAAGTTAAGAATATTTTGATATTATACTTATTTTCTTTTTTAACTTTATGAGAGTTATCCAATATAGATATTAGTTGGATGTTGAAAATTACATTTATATTAATAGAGACTCAAATACAAAAGAAGAATCTAAATAGAATATCCTTTATACCTGAGCACCATATGTTCATTGTATGCCAACTAGGGGTAACTAGAGATACTAATGTAGTTGCAAGTTTTAAAATTATGTATAGGGCATAAACTTAATCTAATTGGCCAAGTATAAAAGATCTGCACTATTAGAGCCTATTTGACACCACTTTTTATTTCTTAATTTTTTAAAATAAAAACTTATAAAGTAAGGCAAGAAATATGTTTGGTACAATCATTTAGAAATATGTCTAATTCAATCATTTCTATTTTTTTTTCAAAAGTTATTTTATTGTTTCTATAAAAGATAAAAGTGAGGATACTTACTTTCAATATTTTAAAAATAAAAAAACAGATGTTTCATTTATTGCTATAGTCTATGGCACTTTCACCATCATTGTCTTTATTGCTATCATTGCTATCTGACTATAGCCATTTCTCTCATTATCTCCAACACTACCATCGTTATACCATTATACTCCCACTAATACTATCATTATTGCATTCAATTAATACCACCATTGCTATTGTTGCTTTGCCACTTCTATTATTTCACAAATATTACCAACACCAAAATCATCACTACTACTTCTACTGTACTATTGCAGCCATCCATCATTAACAATGCTCACATTGCTACATCCATCAAAACTATCATTAACATGGGTGCCTTCCCTACCACAACCATTGCTTGTGTCCTCTTTGTTGCCACTATTATCATCATGAAACCACAAACTTGACTATATTTTGAAAATAAGAATCTATAATGCACATTATATTTCTAAAATTTTAAGAATAAAATTAAATTTTATTTTTATTTTAAAAATAGAAAATAAATGTGATGCCAAATATATATATATATATAGGGAGGGCCTCTAATCCCATGCCCTATTCTATATCTTCACCTTCCCTCTACCTAGATTCAAGCCCAGGTCTTTAAGCAAATTGACTCTACAGCTTATGAAATTAAAGTCTATATCATGCTCATGAAAGCCTAAGTCTCAAGACTAATATTCATGAAATTGAAATAATTAGAATCAGAAAAATGGTCTACACTCTTCAACATTGAACTCCTATTCTTATCTTAAGTGGCTGTAGTGTCATCCAAACTACTATTATTTGGATTTGACATTAATCCTTTATTTGAACTCATAATTTTACCATTTATCATTTATGATCATTATAATTGAGAACCAATCTTTAGCCCAAAGATAATAAAAAAAAGGTCCTTATGAGAGGAAACTAATATCAATCATAGGAGTAAGAAATCAAAGAGCAGCTTACTCCAACTCTTTGGTGGTGAACCAAACTTTAAGGCTGTGTTTGATTCATAAAAGGCTATCCCTGGATAAGTGTACAGGATAGCATTTATCCAGAGAATAGCTCAAGAGATAATCATCTTTTTTAAATAACAGGTTTGCCATCAAGGATAACTTTAGTTATTCTGGGTTCTCTAGGGAATAAGTTTAGGGGATAACCCATGGTTAAACATAGTTATCCTCTCTAGTTAAACTTTTTCAGAACTATCCCCTCTAGCTATAGCTTTTGGGGATAAGGAGGGAGGGATATCCCTCCTTATCCCCCATATCAAACACAGCCTAAGGATTAACTTCCATGAGTTAAACATCTAACTTTTAGGGACTGTTTGGATGGAAGGAAATGAAGGAGAGGGAAAGAAAAAGAAGGAAAACATCATAAATTATTTTATTTGGGAGGAAGGTGAAAGAAAGAGGGGGAAGAGAATAGAGTAATCAGTTCCCTTGTTTCTCCCTTAATGAGGATAAATATATTAACTCCCAAATCGAAGGGTAATTGAGGGAGAAAAAAATGTTTAAGTTATTTTTTTTAAAGATTAATAAAAATATCTCTTCATTCTCTACATTTTTTCTCATTCCGACGGTTCATTCCCTAGTCTTCATTCTTTCGGCCACGAGTGCTAGGGTTTCCAAAACAGCACAAGGGGAGAAAGAATGCAAGCATCAATACCGAGAAAGGAAGAAGGAGAAGAAAGCGAGAACATTTTTTGCTATTGCATTAAACTTCTTGATGTTAACAATCACTTCTATAATTATTTTTGCTTAAAAAAATTTAGATAGATTTTTTCAGCTTGTTAAAAGACTAAACTCTAATGGATTTTCTTCTCTTTTGGTTGTGCCGGAAGAGAGAAGCAGTGGATTAAGTTTAAGAGAGAAGCAAACCCATTTTACTACCTCTTCTTCTACTCTTCTTCCCTTGCTCTATTGTCTCTTTTTCTTGGCCAGAGAATTGCTGCCTTTTCCTCTCTCTGTCTTCTTCTTCCACTTGCCACCCTCATTTCCCACTATCGCTACTGCCATCTGCTGCCTTTCTTTTCGTCACTGAGCACCGCCTTGGTTCAATGAATCAGAACTTGAATTTGGATCAATTATAATGAAATCTAATTTATATCATCAATTTTTATTGGAGATCAAAAAATTGGTTCTGATTTACTTGCATTAATCAAGAGTTAGTTGATTCATGGAGCTTGGCTACTCTAATTCAGTTTTTTATTTTAACAAACTTTATACTTTAGTGATAAGGATTAGTTATTCATTCTAAAATTTTTTGTGGTCAATGAATACGAGTAAGCTTCTAATTTTTATGAGACTAGAATCCTAATTTATATGTGATATGATTGATTTTTTCTTTATTTAAGCACATGCAGTCTAGGTTATAGAATATTATCATTAGGATGTAAGAGAGGTTGGAAGAGTAAAAAGGGTCTTGGATAGGCTTTTAACTTGTTATTATTTTAATAAATATTATTTTCTTCTTTTTAATATTTTTCTTCTGCTATTACCTATTTTAATTAGTGTTGCTAGAATCTGGGGTTGATGCATTTAATTTACATCAAAAACACATTGTTATACATAGCCTTTCTTTTGTTGAAAAAAAATGAAGGTCGCGTTCGTTCCTTTTATTTCACTTGCTCAAGGCTCGAGCATTAAATTGCACCAAGTAAAATTATTTAAAAAAAAATATCTATTTAGAGTGTGATAAAGGTCCTTAAGCCAAAACAATGATGAGAAAAATTAAAAATATCAAAGAGCTTGATCGTTATATGTAAACTAACGTATCAGCATCTCAATGATTTTGATATTAGTTATATGTTGCATTAGACTATCATTGCATGCACTCTCAATTACAAAGGTTTTAAGTTGATTGTATGACTTTTAACAGAGTCCAGAATTAAGAATTTTGAATGCTCAACAAGAAAATATGATTTGCAACTATTAAGAATTAAACCTTCATCCTTTGCATAACAATTTTCTAATGATCTTGTATTGGAAGCTTCTTTTCCATCTTCTATTTAGGAACCTCCTTTCTTTTCAGAGTGCTAAATTATGTTTTTAGTAGTTTTCTCAATCTCATAGCCATTTCATATTTTCTTATTTAATTATTTGATCATTATTGAACTCTTAGATTGTTTTGAGATTCTAGTGGTATGTTTAATTGTGAATTGAGTTCCTTTCATGTCTTGAAAAGTATTCTAAGATTTTAATTGCTTATTAGATGTTGTTTATGAATTTAGAAGTTGTTTACTAGGATTGATTTGAGTTAGTTCTAAAAATTTGAGTTAGGTTTATAATTATTGCATATATAGTCATTGCATTTATACTAAATTTTTTTCTAAACTTCATCATAGATGGTGTTGCTGCCAAATCACTTGCGAGGAGCGTTGGGTGAACTGAGATCTCCACGGTCCTTCAGGAACACAGAGAGGTCACCTTCTTCTTTTGAAAGCCTATAAAAAGTTTTGGACCGGTGGTTCCGATGGGGACCCTCCGACGCTCAAGTTAGTGACTTGGAGAACAGGGATCTGAATGAGAGAGTAGGGATTGAGTCCCCCTCCTTGAGGGTTGGGGCCTTTATATACCTGTTCGGAGGATCCCTCTTACCCTTCGTTCATAACAGTCGGATCCTTTTTGGATGGTTGTTGATTTTGGTCCTCAACGTGCCGCAAAGGATGGATAGTGGGGCTGGATGTGGATGGCCATACCCATCGTTAATGGTGCTAGGGGGAGGCACGTTCATTGCACACGTTGCCAGGCATGTTCGTGGTAGAGTAACCCGCCATTCTTGGGGAAGTGGGCCACGCAGCTTGGTCGAGGGGGCACTATGAGATCGATGGATAACTGAGTTGCTCCTAGGGCCGAGGAGAATCGACGCTGAAGCCGAAGCCGACGCCGAGGCCGAGATGGACGAGGCCGACGCCGAGATGGGCCGAAGCCGACGCCGAGGCCGAAATGGGCCGAGACCGATGCAAAGGCCGAGATGGGCCGAGGCCGACGCCAAGGCCGAGATGGGCCGAGGCCGGGATGAGCCCAATGCCAAAAGGTTGGAATGCGCCAGACCGTCCGGCGTTGGGTTTGTGGTCCCTTCATCTTATGGGTATGGCCTGATCAGCCACATCAGATGTCCTCCCGCTCTTGAACTGGCATAACCATTTACTGCGCTAAGTGAAAGGGGCATTGAATCATCAGCGGCTAATCCCCATATCGCGTTGAACGGTGTCCGCACATGTATCTTGGATAGGACGGCTCCTTTAAGATGGTAAGATTGTGGGGCATCATCATCTCCGCGTCCTAACCATCAGATCCGCTTCGAGGCTAGGAAGCACTCTGAGATCCCCGAAATATCGGCGACCATCATTAATTCGACAAATCACTGGTACCGATACCGGTGGCTGTAGCTCCACCTCCTAGGGTAGCTTCATCCTCTAGAGCAAGCAGGGGTTCCCCTAAGGGGACTGTCTCCACTGTTACCCCCGCCGACCTTACGGCTTTTAGAGTGGCCTATAGGATACCCGAAGGGGTGCGACTGATCCCCCCAGGACCCGATGATAGGGTGACTTCTCCCCCTCGGGGGATTGCCCTATATGTGGAGTTCTTAATGGCCGGTCTTCATCTTCCCCTTCATCCTTTTATCATTAACCTATTAGATAGGTATAATTTGATCTCGGCCCAACTAGTTCCCAACTCAATTAGGGCCATTTGTGCCTTCTTGGTGTTGACCCGCCTTCAGGGCTTCCCGAGCAACATCTCCCTCTTCCGTAGTCTCTACACACTCCGGGCTCAGTCCAGCTGGTGGTTATTTTCCCCCCGACCGGGTAGAGCCCTTAGGCTAGGTCTTTCATCATCCATAAAGGGATGGAAATCCCGATTCTTCTTCGCTGAGGTGGACGAGGTAGGAAGGAAATGGGGCATGCCTAATACCGAGGCCAACAAGAACATCTCGGTCGTGCCGAGGGACCAGGAGGCTTTCAATCTTATCCTGGTGACTGAGCTCCCGTCCTATCGAGAGCTGTTGTCAGAGGACAACCTCCGACATGCCAGCATCGCTCCTGATGACGGTGAGGGCCTCTTCAAAGATAGCATTTTCTTTTCGTTTCCTTTTCTTCTCTCTTCTTTTTTTTTGATCGACATCGATTCTCGTGCAGTCATGAGGATCAACATACCGGTTGAGGCTTTCTGAAGGGCCGCTACCAAGAAGAGGAAAGGGCAGGGTGCTGAAGCCGAGGGATCGAGGAAGAGACCTCGGTCCCAACTGCCACCTGCACCCCAAAACACTCCCAGACTTCCTACTCCATCGCCACCACCCCGTCAATCTCCTGCACCACTACCACCGCCACGACGATCTCCTACACCACTACCACCATCAGAGCCCATCGATCTGACCATGAGTACGCTGCTCGAGGAGTCAAGGGCTCACATCGTCCAGCCTGCCGAGCATCCTGCTCCGCCGACCACTGAGCCGATCTCGAGGGATGCACCTCGGGCCAGTGGAGGGCATCTGCCGATAGGAGGCAGAAGGCCATAGTTGGCTACGAAGCCCACACCGCTGTGTCCGAACCCATAGGGGACAGGATGGGACTGATCCCCTCGTGGCCTTCTCTTATGAACCACCCCCACCTCGCCGAGAAACTACTATCGGCGGCATCCACTCCTGCTATTCGGGAGGAGATCATGCGGACCAACTCTCATACCCTCTTCAAGGATTGCCAGGCAGCCATGCTCCAAGTAAGTGATCATTTATATCCTGACCCTGTTCGCTTTCCCCGTGCTTACTCTTTGTAACTGACATCGGTCTTGCTGTGCAGATGGTAAACATCTTCAACTATACGCAGACTCTCGCCGCCAGTGGGGAGCGCCAACTTAATCGCTACCACCGGGAGGCTCTCGAGTGCCGGGACCGAGCCGTGAGAGCTGAAGATGCTCTCAAGCTGACTCTAGCTGGGAGGCAGAGAGGCTCAACATGGTTGGGTCTCAGGCGCAAACCGAGTCGGCGGCGGCGCAGCACCAAATGCGCAAGGCCCTCGAGCGTGCCTTCGCGGCCGAGGGGAAGTTGATGGCCGCTGAGGCGGAATTGGCCGACGTCAAGGCCCAGCTCAAGGCAGCGAAGTCCGAGCTGAAATCTGCCGAGGAGAAGACCAAAATCGCCGAGGAGGTGGCCCGCCTGGCTGATATCAAAATTGCCGAGGCCACGGAGGCGGTGAAGGCTGCCGATAGGAGATCAGCTAAGGCTGAAGCAGCGGCTCGGGTCGCAGAGGAGAAGGCAGCCGATGCTGTAGAAAAAGCCATGGAGAGCTACCGAAGCTCTCAGGTCTTCGTCGAGGAGGTGGCTGAAGCTGGGGCCAGCGCCTACGTCCATGGTTTTTATGACTGCCAAGACAAGGCAGTGAGGGTCTTTGGTACTGAAGGCCTTAAAGACCTGGAACCCGACGAAGACCTTGAGGATGGGGAGATCGACCATGGCTCTGTTCTGGCCAACAATGCTGCCCCCCCAGCTGATGGGGATGCCCCCAAACCAATGCTGCTCCGACCGAGAACTGAAGATCCGCCTGCGGTCTCGGCTTTTTCTTTACTTTTTCCTGTTTAACAATGTACTCAAGTCCAACTATGGTCGACATTTTGTAAGAGCTTTGATGATCAATGAAAAGAATGTATCCTTTGAAATTTGTGTTGAAATTATGAATTCTTTCCTTTTCTTTTGTTCAACGTTATCGATAGAACTGAAGATCCGCCTGTGGTCTCGGCTTTTTCTTTACTTTTTCCTATTTAACAATGTACTCAAGTCCAACTATGGTCGACATTTTGTAAGAGCTTTGATGATCAATGAAAAGAACGTATCCTTTGAAATTTGTGTTGAAATTATGAATTCTTTCCTTTTCTTTTGTTCAACGTTATCGATACTTAGCTTCTCAAGCTGCTCGTCCAATGTAATCTTTTACACCCATAGGAGTTGCATAGAATCACACCCACCCGATCAAAACGGGGTCTCTTATAGTTTAGCTGGAAATGTTTTGGGATCAATATGCGCTGATTCCCGACCGCCGATGTCAGGTTGCCGACAAGCCGTAAGTATCGAGCTGGCCTCGAATAGTCTTGCGACTCTGAGCCTTCGGCATTATTTTTGCTGAGGGGCTTTATAGTGTTTCCTTGCCAACATACTTTAGGTGCCATTCCATCAATGGGCATTTAATGTTGTCTTGTGGGCGCGACCCGAGACCGGGCCAGGGAGCCTTTTAACCCCGAAGGGTGACCTGAGGGTGTCGCAATCAGGCTCAGGGTCCTTTCAACCCCAAAGGGTGACCTGAGGGTGCTATGACCAAGCTCAAGATCCTTTCAACCCCAAAGGGTGACCTGAGGGTGCTGTGACCAAGCTTAGGATCCTTTCAACCCCAAAGGGTAACCTGAGGGTGCTGTGACCAGGCTCAGGGTCCTTTCAACCCCGAAGGGTAACCTGAGGGTGCTGTGACTAGGCTCAGGGTCCTTTCAACCCCGAAGGGTAACCTGAGGGTGCTGTGACCAGGCTCAGGATCCTTTCAACCCCAAAGGGTGACCTGAGGGTGTTGTGACCAGGCTCAGGGTCCTTTCAACCTCAAAGGGTGACCTGAGGGTGCTGTGACCAGGCTCAGGTTCTGACATTAGAGTCTGACTTCTGCATCGACACTAGAGTTGGGCTTTGGTGCTGACGCGGGAGTCGGACTTCTGTGCCGACATGGGAGTCGGGCTTCTGTGCCAACACTAGAGTTGGGCTTCGATGCCGATGCGGGAGTCGAGCTTCGGTGCCAATGCTGAAGTCGGGCTTTTGTACCGACACTGAAGTCGGGCTTCTGTGCTGACACTGGAGTCGGGCTTTGGTGCCGATGTGGGAGTCGAGCTTCGGTGTCGACACTGAAGTCGGGCTTTTGTGCCGACACTGGAGTCGGGCTTTTGCCACATTGTCATAGAACAGAGAGGCAATGCGAAGTAATGCATAAAAGTACACTTTTATTTCAATAAGATTGAAGGATGAGGTATTCAAACCTACGAATATTCAGTCGAGTACATCACTGATAGTACCGACAAAGGTTGTCGGAACTCCAAGTTCGAGGGAGCGGTCTCCCGTTGAGCTCATCGATTCGATAAGCTCCTCGGTGAAGGGCCTCCATGATCTGGTAGGGTCCCTTCTAGTTGGGTGACAACTTTCCTCCCTCCGTTGGCCTCGAGACCTCGGCCTTCTAGAGGACCAAGTCTCCATGATGGAACACCCGAGGTCTAACACGGGCGTTGTAACACCTTGCCGCTTTCTGACGATAAGCGACCATCCTGATCCGCGCTTGATCACGCGTCTCCTCGATGAGGTCCAAGTTGGCTCTTAGTTGGGCTGAGTTGTCCTCCTCATTGTAGGCTTCCACCGAGGACTGGGGACCCAATTTCCACTAGAATGACGGCCTCGGACCTGAAGACAAGACTGAATGGAGTTTCACCGGTTGGAGTCCTCGGAGTTGTATGGTAGGCCCATAGGACATAGGGAAGTTCTTCCATCCATCTCCCTTTGAAGTCATCGAGCCATGTTCGAAGCCCCTGAAGGATAGTATGGTTGGTTACCTCTGCCGCTCCATTAGTCTGTGGGTGACCGACAGAGGTGAATCTTTGGTTGATTCCTAACTCAATACAAAATTCTCTAAGGGAGCATTATCGAACTGTCGATCGTTGTCTGTGATGAGAGTGTTGGGGAGTCCAAAATAGTAAATTATAGATAGAGATGGGCACTGGGCCGTGCCGCCCATGGCACGGCATGGCCCGGCACTGCTACAGTACCAGACTGTGCCGGGCCCAGAAAATTTTTTCTGTTAGCCCAGCACGGCATGGCCCATGACGGGCCTGGGTCGGCCCATCGTGCCATGCCGGCACAGCCCACCTGGGGCCTGGCCCATGCACAGCTCAAATAAAAAATTTATAAAAAATATAATTTTTTTTGATAAATTAAAAAATTATTAGGAATAAAAAAATTTATTAATATAAAGCCACCATAATGGTGGGGGGTTTGGCATAGATCCCTACCAGTTTATTAATTTAAAATTAAAATGGTACAGAAGGGAGGGAGGCTAGGCCTGACCTCTAGAACATAATACAATAAGTAAGAAGAAAAAAATAGAAAGATCGCAACCGTCGGATCATCGCCGATCGGATGGATCGCAACCGTCGGATCGATCATTGCCGATCGGGATCATGGCTTGGATCGATCGCAACTATCGGATCATCTTCGATGGGATAGATCGCAACCGTTGGATTGATCATCCCCGATCGGGATCATGGCTTGAATCGATTGCAACCGTCGGATCATCTCCGATTGGATCGATCGCAATGGTTCGATCGATCATCACCAATCGGGATCATGGCTTGGATTGATCGCAACCGCCGGATCGATCATCACCGATCGGGATCATGGCTTGGATCGATCACAACCATCGGATTGATCATCGTCGATCGGGATCATGGCTTGGATCGATCGAAGATGTCGGATCATCTCCAATCGAATTGATCACAATGGTCCGATCAATCATCGCCGATCGAGATCATAGCTTGGATCGATCGTAATCATTGGATCATCTTCGATTGGATAGATCGCAACCGTTCGATCGATAATAGCAGATCAGGATCATGGCATGGATCGATCGCAACCGTCAGATCGTCTCTGATCAGATCGATCATCGCCGATTGGGATCATGGCTTGGATCGATCGTAACCATCGGATCGTCTCCGATCGGATCGATCGCAACCATCGGATCGATCATCCCTGATTGGGATCATGGCTTGGATCGATCGCAGACGTCGGATCATCTTCGATCAGATGGATCGCAACAATCCGATCGATCATTGTCGATCGGGATCATGGCTTGGATCGATCGCAAACGTCGGATCATCTTCGATCAAATGGATCGCAACAGTCCGATCGATCATTATCGATCGGGATTATGGCTTGGATCGGTCGCAACCATCGGATCGTCTCCGATCGGATGGATCGTAACTATTGGATTGATCATCACCGATCAGGATCATGGCTTGGATCGATCGCAACCGTCGAATCGTCTTCGATCGGATTGATCGCAACTGTCGGATTGATCATCGCCGATCGGGATCATGGCTTGGATTGATCACAGATATCGGATTATCTCCGATCAGATGGATCGCAACCGTCGGATTGATCATCGCCGATCATGATCATGGCTTGGATCGATCGCAGACATCGGATCATCTCCGATCAGATTGATCGCAACAGTCTGAAAGATCATTGTCGATTGGGATCATGGCTTGTATCGATCGCAACCATCGGATCATCTCCGATCGGATGGATCGCAACTGTTGGATTAATCATCGCCGATCGGGATCATGGCTTGGATCGATCGTAACCGTTGGATCGTCTCCGATTGGATGGATTGCAACCATCGAATCGATCATCCCCAATCGGGATCATGGCTTGGATCGATCGCAACCGTCAGATCGTCTCCGATCGGATTGATCGCAACGATCCAATCGATCATCATCGATCGGGATCATGGCTTGGATCGATCGCAATCGTCGGATCATCGCCGATCGGATAGATCGCAATTGTCGGATCGATCATCCCTGATCGAGATCATGGCTTGGATCGATCGCAACCATCGGATCGTCTTCGATCGAATTGATCACAACGGTCCGATCGATCATCGCCGATCGGGATCATAACTTGGATCGATCGCAACCATCGGATCATCGCCGATCGGATGGATCGCAACCGTCGGATCGATCATCGCCGATCAGGATTATGGCATGGATCGATCGCAACCGTCGGATCATCTTCAATCAGATCGATCGCAATCGTCGAATCCATCATCACCGATTAGGATCATGGCTTGGATCAGCTGGCTGGTGCCTAGGTGCACAGTGTGCTCCTGGCACCAGCCGTGCCATGGTACGGCCTACAAAATGGCCCAGCAGGGCCGTTCTGGCACGGCCCAGCAGGGCCGTTGCTGGGCCATGCCAAAACAGCCCTTCTGGGCCGTGCCATGGCACGGCCCAGCAATGGCCCTGCTGGGCCGTGCCATGGCAGGCCCATAAAATGGCCCAGAAGGGCCGTTTTGGCACAGCCCAGCAACGGCCCTGCTGGGCCATGCCAGGCATGGCCCGTGGCCCATTTCTTGATGGGTCACGGGCCATGCCGAATTTGAATTTTTTTAGTGGGCCGTGCTTGGCATGGCCCATTTGTTAATGGGCCATGCCAGGCACGACACGGTAATTTTTTTGGCACGGTAATTTGTTAACGTTCTCCTCTATAATCTTCTAGAAGAAGGTTCTCACTCTTGCTTCGGTTATTTTGGCTAGAGCTTCAGCCTCTACCCATTTGGTGAAATGGTCGATAGCAACCAGCAAAAACTTTCACTGACTGGAGGCAGGGGAAATGGTCCCAAAATGTCCATCCCCCATTGGACGAAGGGCCACGGAGCAAAGATGGGACTCAGATGAGAAGTGGGCTGCCACTAGACGTTGGCGTGTCGTTGGCAACTGTCACACTTTCGTACTAATTCGGCCGCGTCTTTCTGCATGGTGAGCCAATAATAGCCTTGACGAAGGGCTTTATACGCCAGTGCTCTGCCCCCAGATGGTTATTGCATGCACCTTTGTGAATCTCGTAGAGGTTGTAGTCGGCCTCGGCAGGACCGACACACTTAAGGAGAGGATACGAGAAGGACCTCCGGTATAGGCGTCCATCCATTATTAGAAATTTGAAGGCTCGCCATTTGAGGAGTTTGGCCTCGGTGGGGTCATCAGGAAGGATACCATCGGCGAGATACCGGACATAAGTGTCCATCCAGGTCGGCTCTTGGCCGACGGGCAATGCTTCCTCCTTGGTCTCGATGCTCGGGTCTTCCAAATATTTCATATATGTCCTTCCCAGGGATCCATCGACCGTCGTGACCAACCGGGACAGTGCATCAGCTCTAGCATTCTCCTTCCGAGGAATATAGCTGATACAGAAATAAGCAAAGAGGAGGGACTATGATTGGACCTTGCTCAGGTATCGGGACATGATGGGGTCCCGAGCTTCATACTCCCCAGTGATTTTCCCCGAGATGAGTTGGGAGTCGGCGTATGCTCTGAGATGCTCTACTTTAAGTTCTTTGGCAAGCCTCATCCCGGCCAACAGGGCTTGTACTCGGCTTGATTGTTTGTGGCAACGAAGAGAAAGCGGAGAGCATACTCGATTGTTACACCGTCGGGGCTGGCAAGAATGAGTCAGGCACCGCTTCCTTGGGAGTTTGAGGCCTCGTCCATGTGAATAATCCAATCCCTCCTTGGATCAGTGGTCGGCGCCTCCAGGGACTTCGTCGGGGGCTCCCTGACCTACTATCGGTCCAAGTGCATTTGACCAGGAAATCCGCCAAGACCTGGGACTTCATAGCTGACCTCGGTTTGAAGGTCAGATTGAATTCTCCCAACTTAAGTGTCCACTTTGCCAGCCGACCGAAAGTGTTAGGGCGAGATAAGATCATCCTCAGAGGCTGGTCCATTAGCACCACGATTGAGTGGGCATGGAAGTAAGGCCTGAGACGTTGAGCTAACACTATTAGTGCAAAAATAATTTTTCGATTTTGGTGTACCTGGTCTCGGTGTCATGAAGCACTTTACTAGTGTAATACACCGGCCTCTGCATTCCTTTAGGGTCTATTTGGACGAGGATAGAACTGACTGCCTCCTGAGAAGCGGCCAGGTACAAAAGAGATCCTCCCCCTCCATAGGTTTTGATAATAGCAGTGGAGTCGATAATATATTCTTCAGTTTCTTGAAGGCCCTTTGGTAGTTAGCCGTCCACTTGAAGCTGTTGATTTTTCGTAAGGCCTTGAAGAAGGGAAGGCATCGCTCGGCCGATCTGGACAGGAAACGACTCAGAGCTACCAGCCTTTCGGTCAGACGCTGGATTTCCTTTTTATTCATCGGCGGCCTCATGTCTAGGATAGCTTGAATCTTATCCGGGTTTGCCTCTATTTCTCGTTGCGTCACCATGAATCCTAGGAACTTGCCCGCTGCAACTCCGACGGCACACTTTCGGGGTTCAGCCTCATCCGAAACCGATGAAGATTGCTGAAGGTCTCCATCAGGTCAGATATATGGTCGTCGGCTCAGACGCTTTTGGTCAGCATATCGTCTACGTATACCTCCATATTGCACCCAATCTGACTTTTGAAGACTTTATTCATCAGCCTCTGATAGGTAACCCCGGCATTTTTCAATCCGAAGGGCATGACTTTATAGTAGTAGATTCCTTTCTTGGTGACGAATGATGTAGCCTCCTCATCTGATGGCTCCATTCTAATTTGGTTGTACCCCGAGAAGGCATCCATGAAACTGAGAGTCTCGTGGCTGAAGGTGGCATCCACCAACTGGTCGATCCTAGGAAGCGGAAGCTGTCCTTGGGGCAAGCCTTGTTGAGGTTGGTGAAGTCGATGCACATCCTCCAGCTTCCATTGGCTTTTCAAACCATCACCACATTAGCCAACCCGTCAGGGTAATGGACCTCCTGAATGTGGTCGACGGTGATCAGTTTGCGGATCTCCTCGTCGATGGCTTTCTATCGTTTAGGGGCAAAGCTCCTCTTTTTTGCCAGACCGCCCTACAGTTGGATTTAATGTTAAGTTTGTGAGTGATTACCTCCACCGGTATACCTGGCATGTCGATCGGCGACCATGCGAAGATGTCGGAGTTGGCTCGGAGGAAACCGAGGAGTCAGCTCCTTGCCTCCTCAGGAAGAAAGGCTCTGATTTGGACGGTTCTCATCGAGTCCTCTCCTAGGGGGAAAGTCAATAGATGCCCCACTGGTTCTCTCCTCTTCTCAGCTTCTCTTTGGTCTATCAACTCAGGAGTCGGCGAATTGTTGGTCGACTGAGGACTAGGGGCCATGTGGTAGCAGAGGGGCGTCGGACTCTTTCCCCCCCGCATCTCCCTGATCCCATGGCAGGTGGGAAATCGCACAAGTAATCTCTTCGTCGAGATAATGGTGTCCAACAGATTTAGGCTTAGCCTCTCGAGAATGGCGTTGTATGCCAAAGAGACTCTTACCATCAGAAAATTCATGAAGATCGTGCTTTGGCAGGGTGGGGTCCTGGCCGTGACGGAAAGAGTAATCTCTCTCTCAACTTTCACTGAGTCTCCGATGAAGCCTACGAGAGGTGTCGTCACTGGCCGAAGGGAGTCCGAAGGCAAGTTCATACAAACAAATGCTTCATACGTCAAAATATCAGCTGAGCTTCCACTATCAACTAATATTCTTTTTATAGGATGTTTAGCAATTGTCATAGACACGACGATGCTTTCATCATTTGGGTTATTTCCCCCCTCTAAGTCTCTTTCAGAAAAAGGGATTACAGGACTATCTCTCTCACCCCCCCTGAGGTCTTTTGAAGTGCCACCCGCTCCCTAGGAGACCATCGCCACGGTCTTCTTGATCGAGGCATTATCGACATTGGCTTGCTGAGTCAGTGGTGCCGACGGGCCTGGCGTTGTTGGATTCCCTCTTCGGACAAATTGACCGAGATGACCTTGCTGGATGAGCTCCTCTATAGCTATCTTTAGATGTCGGCAGTCTTCCGTGTCGTGGCTGTGATCTCGGTGAAAATGGTAATACATATTTTTGTTGCAGGGAACTCTAGGCTTTAGGGGTGCAGGCCGCTTGAGATAGGATTCACCCTCGATTTCCATAAGAATGTGGGAAATCGGGGCTAACAGAGGGGTGTAACGCTCATCTACAGGGGTGAAAGTCTGTGGCCGATTGTCTGGCCGACGAGGCGGCTCGGGCTTCTTTGCATGAGACCAACCAGACTCTGATCGAGCTTGCTTTTTACTGGGGCCCTCATCAGTTTCCTGCCGAGAGGAGTCGGCCTCATCAGCGCGAATGTATTTCTGAGCTCGACTCAGCAACTCCGCATATGAACTCGGGGGCTTCTTGTCCAATGAGTATGCAAAGTGGGAAGGACAGAGTCCATGCTTCAAGACCAGAGTGGCCACCAAGTCATCGAGATGATAAACCTCCATCGCCGCCTCTTTGAAGCAGGCAACGAAGTCCCGAAGAGTCTCTCCACTCTTCTGTCGGATTGTAAAGAGGCTGTCGGCTACCTAAGGGATCCTTCGGCTTGCGTCAAAGTGGGTGAGAAAAGCTTTCTCCAACTGTCAGAATGAGCTGATACTGCGGGGAGGTAAACGGGAGTACTAAGCCCTTGCAGCCTTTCATAGAGTGGCTGGGAAGGCGATGCATAAAAGAGCATCTGATACCCCCTGGACCTACATGTGCACCTTATAACTTTCCAGATGGTCCAAGGGGTCAGTAGTGCCGTCATAGGGATCTAGCTGAGGAAGGCAGAATCGGGAAGGGACGGGTTCTTCCATGATCCGCCTAGTCAGAGGAGGGCACTATGAGATCGATGGATAACTGAGTTGCTCCTAGGGCTGAGGAGAACCGGCGCCGAAGCTGACGCCGAGGCCGACGCCAAGGCCGATGCTGAGGCCGAGATGGGCTGAGGCCGACGCCGAGGTCGACACTGAGGCTGATGCCAAGGCCGAGATGGGCCGAGGCCGACGCCGAGGCCGAGATGGACGAGGCTGATGCTGAGGCCGAGATGGGACAAAGCCGATGCCGAGGCCGAATTGGGCCGAGGCCGATGCAGAGGCCGAGATGGGCCGAGGCGGACGCCAAGGCTGAGATGGGCCGAGGCCGAGATGAGCCCAATGCCAAAGGGTTGGAATGCGCCAGACCGTCTGGCGTCGAGTTCGTGGTCCCTTTATCTTGTGGGTCATGTGGCCTGATCAGCCACATCAGATGGCTAACCAAGAAAATTTCAAAATAAAAGCTCTCATCATGTTGCAAAGTATACATCATATGGTACTTGTACAAGTATTTTATCTTGTAGCTTATCGGTTCATGCTACAAAAGCAGAGAAATAGAAATAAACTTCCTCATAATATATGTTTGGAAAGAGAAAAAGTTCAAGAAGAATTGATGAAAAATATTATTGGTAATGAAAGATGTCATGATATCATCTGAATGGGTCTTAGATCATTTTTAGACTTATGTGCCATATTAGTTAGAGATGGCAGCCTTCGACCAACACAACGAGCATTTGTAGAAGAATAAGTTGCAAAGTTCCTTTATATAATTAGCCATAATGTAAAGAATCATGAAATCTCTTTCTTTTTTCGTCGATCCGGAGAAACTATTAGTCGTCATTTTCATAATGTTTTGAGAGCTATAATAGAGTTAGAGGAGACATATCTCAAACAATCAGATGGATCATAGGTTCCTTCAAAAATACTTAACAGCAATAGATTTTACCCATTTTTAAGGTAAAATAATTTGTTAAATTATGTTGCATTAGTTAATTTGTATCATATCTATTTAATAAAATTGTTTAATGTCAGGATTGCATTGGAGCAATTGATGGAACACATTCGTATGAAAGTTTCTTCTAAAGATGCTCCCAAGTATCGAGGTAGGAAAGAATACCCAATACAAAATGTGTTGGCTGCATGCTCTTTCGATTTGAAATTCACCTATGTCTTGCTTGGTTGGAAAGGCACAACATCTGACTCAAGAATCCTGAAAAATGCATTAAAACGATAATATCCATTTAAAATTACAGAAGGTAATTTTGGAAAGAAAAATTATTTCATATAAATTCTTAGAATAATATAATGATGAATAATTTAATGATGAATGTAATTCTTTCTAGAAAAATATTATCTTGTTGATGCTGGATATATGTTGAAGGGAGGAATTATTGTACCTTATAGAGGAGAACGTTATCACTTAAAAGAATACTCAAGAAATCTACCATAGAATGCTCGTGAGTTATTCAACCTTTGACATGCATCTTTATGCAATGCAATTAAAAGGACATTTGGTATACTTAAAAAAGATTTCTAATTATAAGGAGCATAACTGACCGCATTATGACATTGATACCCAGAAACAAATTATTTTAGCTTATTCTATTCTGCATAATTACTTAATGGCTGCAGATCCAAATGAGAACCTTATTGATGAGGTGGATGAGGAAATTACAAATCATGAGGAAATTACAAATCAAAGCAGTTGTCCAGAGGAACATCATAACAACGTAGATGATGATGTTGATTCAGCTATTGAAGAGTTCATTAGGGATTCCATAGCAATTGATATGTGGATGGATTATATAAAATGATATTATGATATCTTATTTGTATTTTTCTTTGTTGTTTCATAACTTTGTTTAAACTTTGTAGTGATGTATATATTCTTGAATTTTTGATATATACTCTTTCTAATTGTTTCTTTATATAATACTATTAGAATAAACAAAAGCCAAAAAGAAAGACATCTGAAGTTGGAGACTAGAAGGGGGTGGAAACATACTTGCTTGGACACCTGCTATGGATGATGTTCTAATTGATGCATTTTGCACCAACAAAATTTGGGGAATAGAGTTGATGGAAACTTCACATCACATGCATACAACAATATATTGCAGGAGTTAAAAATATGATTAAGTAATAAGTCATTTGATAAAGAAAAGATTAAGAATTGCATAAAGTATATAAAGAGAATTTTTTCTATTTGTTATGACTTATTTAAGAATGGAATGAGTGGTTTTGCTTGGATCCAATACCAAAATGTGAAGCATGGAGCCTAAAGTATGACAAAAGCTAATTGAGGTTTGTAATAATGTTAAAGTTTTTTCTTTAATTGATTTCTTTCATAGAATGTAGAACTTCATATTTAAATGCTTTTAATTCCATTTATATTCTTTTGTTAGGCTAAACCTGAAGCCGCTGAGTGGATGAACAACACATTCCAAATTATAAAAAGTTGGTGCAACTTTATGGAGAAGATAGGGCTACAGGAGAGTATGCTGAGACGACAGCTGAAATTAGACAATAAAGAGCTAACCTTGATGAGGAGAATCTTGATAATATAGAAGATATTGATCATATGGTATCCCAAAATGAAGTAAATTTAGAAAGTTTTAATGTGTTGGATAACGATGATCAAAATTTCCCTGCTCCTGAAGCACATTCTCAAGCAACCTCTAATAGAGTAACATCATCTAAGAATAAGAAATCTAAGAGTAAAACATTGAAGGATGATGCAGAACTTGAATTTATGAAAGAGGGATTTAAGCAGGTTGCTGAAGCAATTATAAAATTAACAGTAGACTTAATTGAATCAATATTGAAGACTAACCAAAAACTCCCAATTTCTAAGAGGGGGTCTGGGATCATTTGGTGGAGTTAGGAGTTGAGACGCACTAAGTATCAACTGCTTATCTATTTTTAATTCAAAAGCCCGATATATTGAGAGCTCTTCTTCGATGTCCAATTGAACAGCGCAAGGAACTATTACTACACATTGTGTTTTGTTGATATATCATCTTTTAGATGGTTTTGTGGTTTTTATTTTTGATTCATATGACATCTCTTAGGTGGTCATGTGAACTACATTTTCGGTTGATATGTCATTTCCTTTAAGTGATTTTGTTTAAATTCATTTGGATATTATGGTTTGGATGATATGAAATATTAAATCTATCAAAGTTTTGTTGCTATGGTGACAATGTTCATGAAATTAGTTGTTATGCTCATATTTGAAAAATTTACTGCCAAAGAATTTAATTTACTGCCAAAGGAGATGCACTCTTGCTAAAGACTTTCGGGAGAATGCTATGCATCCTTGTGGAACCCCTTCCTCCACTGATTTGGTGCTGAAGAAAAGCAATGCGGCCTCTTCTATTGCTTTTTAAAGTCAACAATCTTCACAAGATGGCATAATCCAGTGCATCCACAAAGAAGTTTGCATCAAGAGATAGAAATGTTATTAAAAAAATCATTTTAAATCTTTTAATTAGAACACCTATATTGCACTCTAGCAAGCATTAATTAGCAAGTACATGCATCCTCTTTGGTGGAGTACATTGGCGATTTTATTATGGAAATAGTTCCATATATAACCCATTGTTTAGCTATAATCAATGATAATATAAATAAATACATATATCATGTGAGGTGCAAAGGGATATAATTGTTGCATAACTTTTTTTCTTTTTTTCTTTTCTTTTTTTTTTCTTTAAATAAAATAATTGATATTACTTTTTATTTTTCTATTCTTTTCAAATAGAAAGAATAAAAGTAGGTCTAAACAAAGCCTTAAGTGTTTGAAATAGGGGATTATTATTCTTATTTAACTATTTAAAGTTTAATCCATGGTTAACCATGGTTAACCATGGGATATTCAATTTATTCCCTAGAGAATTAGCTCCCTCCTCTCATTTTACCCTTCGATAGGTCTAAACAAAGCCTTAGTCTCTATGCATAACTTTTCATGGAGCACGCTTGGTTTGTTGAGAGGGTCTAAAGTTTAAAGGGTTGGATGCTAACGCGAGGGCCCGATGTCAAATTCGTCGAAATCAAAACCTGTTCCCTGGCCCTTTTCGCGCGCATGCAAAATTCCTCCCATTTATGGCTTTCCCATCGACTACGCACTGATTTCTCCCCAGGCCTCCAAAATGGAAAGCTAGTAGAAGGGAAAGCCAAGGTAAAAGAGGAGGAGGAGATCTGGAGTCGTTGTTTTCTTCGGCTCCCGGAGAATCCTTCGATGCCGTCTATAAGATCCCCTCTCCCGTTAAGGAGTTGAAAAATTGGGGCTTTTGCGAGGTTTTAAGGGCGAAGAAGCCATCGGAACCCTCCCTAGGCGCAATCTTAGGTCGAGGTCGCGAAGAGCCCAGTGGCGGTGAAGGCGTGAAGCGGTGACAAAGATTGAGAGCCGTGATCGGATG
This sequence comes from Calamus simplicifolius, assembly GCA_900491605.1. Taxonomy (NCBI): domain Eukaryota; kingdom Viridiplantae; phylum Streptophyta; class Magnoliopsida; order Arecales; family Arecaceae; genus Calamus; species Calamus simplicifolius. The sequence goes on along the minus strand of UESW01005038.1, from coordinate 505,597 downwards.
ACCTTAGGTTTTTGGGGCTTTTCTTGGGAGAGAAGACGGAGGACATAGACGGGTAGAAAAGCAAGGTTTTTGACAGAAGTGGGCTTTTGGGGGGTTTTTTGGGAAAAATTATTGAAGTGAAGGGAAAAGGAGTGGAAAAGCAGGATTTTTCATGAGATTGAGGTGGGAGGGTGAATCCAGAGACAAGTTGGGTTCTGGGGCTTCCTTGGGTGAGCAGGCCTTTTATTTTGGCTCTTCTTCAGCCAAAAATAAAAATAAAAACAAAGAAAATGAGTAGAACTGTGAGATTTTATTTATGTTTAAGAGAGGGAGACTAGGACTCTGAGAAAAGTTGGAATGTTGGGTTCTTTCTACGGACAAGAACCATCTCTTTGATCAGTTTTTCAGGACAAGAACAGAGAATAGGTGGAGAAAAATAGGGATTTTGTGTGTTTAGGGGGAGGGAGAAGAAGTAAGAGATAAAGCCAAACCTTTTGGACCTTTTTTGTAGTGAAGAGAGAAAACCAAAGAGAGTCGGAGTGGAGTGGAGTGGAGAGGAGAAGAAAGGAAAGACGATGGGTGATGTTGAGCAGAAGCAAACTTGCATGGAGTGCGCCAGGAAGTGCTTGAATATCCATCGAAAGAAGCCCTCCTCTGTTTCTAATTCTACCCCACTATCCTTCTTTAAGATCATGATGGTGATTTCAGAGAGGTCCTGGTATGATATTTCCCCACTCTATCTCTTTTACGAACTTTTTTTTCTTCTAATATTTTATGAATTGGTACATCTGAGTCTTTTATCAAGAACAATTAAACTTTTGGTATTAGTTTGCTACTTACAAATGCATCATTGTTTTTGTATGCAGTGGATTCTAGTTTTGTCTCATCTCTGATACCATTCCTTGAAATTTCCTATGCAGTTCATACCACCTAAATTTGATCTTTTAGGTGAATTGGTTGATTGTAATGTATATCTTGAGGATTCAGATGGAAATTCTTCAAGTGTTAAATTATCAGTGAAGGATGGTTCTGTAGTATTTCAAGAAGGTTGGCGTGAATTTGTGTTGGACCACTCTATAGAAGTTGGGGAATTCGTGGTATTTAAATATGTTGGTGAATTATTTTTTTCTGTTCAAATCTTTGGTGTGAATGCTTGTGAAAGACTATGTTTTCATGATGAAAACAAGAACAATCTCTGTAAGAAGAACAAATACAAGATTGAGTCATCCCCTAAAGAGTCACAGTTGCCAAAAAGACGTAAAAGTTCTGAAGTTGTGAGAGATAAATGCCACCCTGTTAACGAAAATTCTCTGAAGAAAGAGCCAGAAACAAAAAATGATCTTTCTGATTTGCCTGATATTGAATTTATTAGAACTATCTGCGCTGAGAAAGATCAAAGTGAACCAGAGAAATCTCCTCATTTTCTTGGTAATTCTGGAGGGCCAAAAACTGGGAGGCCTCCTGGCTTTTCGAAACAAACATGTGAAATTGAAAATTGCCACGAGATCAGAAAGGGTATACAGAGTGAAGATGGATTGCATTCCTTTGGTCAGTGACTTGTGCAATTATCCTAAATTTCATGCACTTCTATAATTCTATTCTTATTTTTTTTTGGGTTTGATTTAGATTTATTGATGAGAACTAAATATATAGCAGGAAATGCCCCTGTGCTTGTGTCCAGAAAAGAGGATGCTCCATGTGCCGCCGACAGTGACGGAAGTGCCCCACAGAATTTGCCTGACATGGGTATCACAGAAGGAAATACATGCCAATCTGATGATTGGCCTGGAATTCTTACTTAAACTGCTAATTTACCTAACTGCATGTCTAATTTTATATTGGCAATATTTAGTTAGCTCAGATACTTTATTTTGCATGGTAGGAATAATGCCTGATGGCTTCATGGAAGATGATGAAGAAAGGACTACACCCTGTTTGAAAGAAAAAAATCTCAAAGCTGTGAAAACTGAGAGGATGGATTCAGATGATTTAGAGGAGCAATCCTTACCAAAATCCATTGTCTTGAGCTTTACGTTTTCTTCCAATGCTCAATCCTGGATTGTGAGTAAATCTTCAACAAACAACACCATCCTTAGCATTCAGTCTTAATTTGCTTCTGGTACATGCTAACCATGGTAGACTAACCATAGCTAAATATGAATTTCTATTGACTTAGATGTTAGTGCTTGACCCGTTTAATTCCAGGACGTGCAATTGAACAACCAGGTCAAGTGGACCTAAAGGTCCCAAACACTACGGCTACAAAACAAAATCAGGGATCAGGACTGATTTTTCTAGTTTTTTATATTAGCCAGATGTTTGTCCAATCTCTCAAATAATTAAAATTATTCTTGACATATTCAATAATTCAAAATTTTATGAATTCTTCATACATCATTCATGAAACACTGTTAATCCGTTATTTTAATTCTTTTTTAATTCTTATTATTTTCCATGATTTCCATATGATCAGTGCTTATTATTGGACAAATAACTTTATAAATTTGTTGATAAATTTTTTTATTATGTTACGGATCTTTCTAAAGTCTATTTTTCTGATCTCTTTTCAATTATTTGCATGTTCTCACTTCTCTGAATTTTTATTTTTCTTCCTAACCGAATCAGTTCTTTGGGACCAAACTTGTAATAATTATTCATGGTGAGCAGCATTTGCTTTAATTTTTTGCCCTATCTTTTTAAAAGGCATCATTTATAGATAAAATAAAAATAGAAAACAATTTTATTTCCACTTAGCAAATGCAATTTCGAGAGATTAGAAAGTAGAAAATAAAAATTATTTTCAGAAAAATGAAAATAAAAAATGAAAATGGAAAACATTCTCAAAAATCAAATGTGGTCTAAATTTCATGGAAGTTTAATGCATTTAATATGTCATATTAATGTACTAATATATTGAGCAAAATAGCAAATATCTCTCAATCATACATATGACAATAAAACAAGCATACAAAAACATAAAATTAATTACGTATATCACCTTCCAAAATAACATCAAAGCTCCAGGTATGCATGAGCATCTTTACTTTATATATTGTAATATAATTTATGACTTTAAAAAAAACACATAATGATTGTTTCTAATCCACTTCAATAACAAAATTTAGACTAATATAACATGAATCCATTAAAACCTTAGGCAAATTGTTGGATTTTAGAGAGCATTATATATATTTACTTGTGAAATAAAATTGTGAAAAATTAAAAAATAGTTTCTGTTAATTTTGGCTGAAATTGGCTAAAACTAGCTAGAACTAACCATAATTGAAAATTTCAGTAGGCTTTAGAGCAGTTTTTGCTGAAACTTCAAACCTTTATTTCATGCTGCCCCTCACTGTATATGGTTGAACTATGTGGCAAGGGGTGGGCAGGGAGACAACCACTAATGTTGTTCTTATCCGTGCTTTAGCACTTCTACTACAAGTTTCAATAATTTTTTGAGAGCTGTTTATTTCCAAGTTGTATTAATTAAGCATTTCCAAGTTTGTATTTATTAATCATTTTTGTGCCACCAATTAATATCATTGTTAAAATATTAGAAAATCAGTTTTGCTAATCAACATGCATGATTACATACGAGGTTCTTAAAATTAATGTTGCTTTTCTATTTTTAGTATTTATTTATAATCCTTAATATAGAGTATTAATTGGGTTATTTGCCTAAGAGGGGTCATTTGCTACATCCATATTGTGGCCACCTTTAAGACATTGATCTGCCTCTTTGGTTATTTTATTTTCCATGGGCATATTTGTTTATTTATGCAAAAGAGAAATACATAATATCTGTTTGGTTAATGATTAGACAATTAATAGCATACTAGTATTGAATATGTTTGGTATTTTCGTGGTAGCAATAAATGTTCCTGGAATAGGTGTTGGAAGCATAATTAAGTGGGAACAGAATTAAAATTATTAAGGGCTTCACCATCGGAGTATAGGTTTTCATTCATTTAGTTCTATAACAATGTATCCTAGTATCTTGCATTTGGATAATTTTACATTTTAGGGCTTTAATTTCTATTATTTGTGTTCTATAAGTGTTTAGGTGTCTTTTGTTCGAGGGCTTTTTCTGTTAAATTCTATCTAGACATGCTTGTTTGCAAGTTCCTATGTTTATTTTTGGCATGATGTTGAGATCAGATCTCAACAAAGGTCGCTTTTAGTAGCGTTTGTCCAAATTTTTCAGTGTTCTAAAAGGTGGCCTCGGTAGAGCTGATCAAATGTTGGGCTAGGCGACGCATTGGCCTCGGTAGAGCCGATCAGATTTGTCGCTTTAACTTATATTATTTGTCTTTTGTAAGTGTTTAGGTGTCTTTTGTTCGAAGGCTTTTTCTGTTAAATTCTATTTAGGCATGCTTGTTTGCAAGTATCTATGTTTCTTTTGTCAATATGTTGAGATCAGATCTCAACCATGGTTGCTTCTTGTAGTGTTTGTCTAAATTTTTTAGTGTTCTAAAAGTTGGCTTCGATAGAGCTGATCAAATGTTGGGCTAGGCGACACATAGGCCTCGGTAAAGCTGATCAGATTTGACGCTTTAACTTCTATTATTTGTCTTCTATAAGTGTTTAGGTGTCTTTTGTCCGAGGGCTTTTTCTATTAAAATTATTCTTGACATATTCAATAATTCAAAATTTTATGAATTCTTCATACATCATTCATGAAACACCTGTTAATCCGTTATTTTAATTCTTTTTAAATTCTCATTATTTTCCATGATTTCCATCTGATCAGGGCTTATTATTGGACAAATCACTTTATAAATTTGTTGATAAATTTTTTTTATTATGTTACGGATCTTTCTAAAGTCTATTTTTCTGATCTCTTTTCAATTATTTGCATGTTCTCACTTTCTCTGAATTTTTATTTTTCTTCCTAACTGAATCAGTTCTTTGGGACCAAACTTATAATAATTATTCATGGTGAGGAGCATTTGCTTTAATTTTTTGCCCTATCTTTTTAAAAGGCATCATTTATAGATAAAATAAAAATAGAAAACAATTTTATTCCCACTTAGCAAATGCAATTTCGAGAGATTAGAAAGTAGAAAATAAAAAATTATTTTCAGAAAATGAAAATAAAAAATGAAAATGGAAAACATTCTCAAAAATCAAATGTGGTCTAAATTTCATGGAAGTTTAATGCATTTAATATGTCATATTAATGTACTAATATATTGAGCAAAATAGCAAATATCTCTCAATCATACATATGACAATAAAACAAGCATACAAAAACATAAAATTAATTACGTATATCACCTTCCAAAATAACATCAAAGCTCCTAGGTATGCATGAGCATCTTTACTTTCATATATTGTAATATAATTTATGACTTAAAAAAAAAACGCATAATGATTGTTTCTAATCCACTTCAATAACAAAATTTAGACTAATATAACATGAATCCATTAAAACCTTAGGCAAATTGTTGGATTTTAGAAAGCATTATATATATTTACTTGTGAAATAAAATTGTGAAAAATTAAAAAATAGTTTCTGTTAATTTTGGCTAAAACTGGCTAAAACTAGCTGGAACTAACCTATGAATCGAATAAGGTGATTACCCAAAATTGACTTTGCATCTATGATCAAGGATAGATGCTATTATTCTTTGTTTCATTTCTTCTAAAAATGATTTGTTTATTTTTTTGTTGGTCTAAATTTTGACAAAACATTAAATATAAGAAAACTATGTCATGAGAGGCACAAGTCTATGAAACTCTTTTGACATTAAATCCTAGGACTTGCAGGATGTTAGTGAGAATTTTTAGATAATTCCATTGGAAATTGATGCATCAATAAATGCATCAATAATGATTGGATAAAATTGAGAAGAATGTTGTCTCTATTATGCGATCAAGTTATCTATTGATACCCGTTATGTACTGCTAACTTATCTATTGATATCAGTTATGTATTCTGCATATGATTTGCCATGATATGTTTTTGTTGATCTGAGCTAGGATTGACATCTCATGAATATACATGACTTTTTAATTGGACAGCATCCATTTCTTACAAGCCCTTAGCATGGCTAGCGAACCTATAAAAACCCTACATAAGAGATGATGCAGCATTTGTGATAAAAATGATGCTCCATGTTGATTATAATATTGTGAGGCACAATGAAAGCAGGAAGGCACCAAAAGTTGTACTATAAGTATATGTGCTTCCTACCATGCTAGTAGTATAGGTGGAACACCTATGCATTGTTAATGTGTAAACATAATTTCAAAAACTAATGAAGTGGGATGGCATGACTGATATTGTACCATTTGGCATGAGACCGCACCAATACAAGTGCTGGGGTACGGAAACAGTCGTACTACTGTGTGCTAGCCATACTAGTCGATGGTAGTAGCACCATACCGGTGATACCGATTGGTATTGATAGATTTTTAATTTTTTTGAAACAATCAGTTTTGGTATGTACCATCAATGCTGGTATCATGTTGATACTATGTAGTATATAGTATGAAGCTTAACCATATTTATTGATGTGTTGAGTTCTACGTAATGTTTGTATGATAATTAGCAGACTACTTGAAACCATGCAATGCATAAATAACTGTTAATAGAATATCTGATGATGTTAAATATTTATGACTTTTTTAGTAACTAAGTTTATCAGTTTAAAAATGTCTGTGTACTACTATGAAACATCCAAAGTTGTCCAAGTCTACTAAAAAACAAAAGAACAGTAAAAGCAATTGTATAAATTAGTGCGTATTAATATATGTCAATCACTAAATTTTTGAATAAGTTGTATATCATGTAAACCAGTGCAAATGCCTGCGAAGAGTCAGCAAAAATATGCATATACACATCATTTAAGCTTTTACTTTCATCATTGGCTTCCACGGCAAATCAATGACCGGTTCTGTCATTCCTTTTCAACCATAGGAGAAATTTGAAGGAAGAAAGAATCTTTGAACAGATTGGTTCATCCTATCATCATCCTTAAATCAGCCTCTAAGAATGGGTGTCAGTTCCCTAAGGCAACATAGAACCTAAATTGCCAATGATCTCAGTTTAAGCTGATGCAACGAGGGAGCATATCACCGAAGCTTCCTTGCACTTGGAGAGGGACTGGAGGAGAAGGAAGATAACAAGGCCTATCATAGAGAACTGTGTGCATCTTCAACACCAAATTATGAGGCAAAAAAGGAAAAAAAAAAAAGATGTCTCTTTGGTGGATAGTTTGTGATGACTATTATTTCTCTATGAGTAGAAAATTCTCTCCTTTTACAGAAAATAATGGAATAAAAAATACAAGTCTTTTTGTTCCAGTTGTTGCCTCATTTGGTCATGGGCCACGGTCTTGCTGCCTGTACGTTTTCCTATTGATAAAATTTGTCTTTTAGTTGTTTTTGAAGAAGCCTTTCTCTGGCCAGTATCATGGTACTCCCATTGGGATTCTAGTCTGGTTGGGCTTGCACCCTTGCTTGTGATATCCTCTAGTCCAGCATTCATTAGCAACTAGGTCTCATTTCTAAAGGTCATGAATCATTGAAACTGGAAAAGTGGTCAAACTTAGTGAGGAAGATCAGTGTGAGAAGTGAGGCATGAACCCCATGTTGAACAAAACCAAAGAAGATAGAAAATTTATCTGCTCCTCCATCATCTCAGTTACTTGTAAGTCCTTATTACCCTAAAGGTAGCATCATTGAGCGATCATTTGTGTCAACTGAATTTTTCATTAGAGCTGCGTCTCCTTGCTTGGCACTTCATTGTAAGCTTTGCTTCATTGAATAATACTGGTCCTCCGTTCATTACTTCACCTGATGCCTGATTTCTTACTTCATATGCAGGAGTTGCCCCAAACATTGCCGTGCCACATTGGGAAAAAGAGACATGGAATGAGAGTGGTAACCCTCCAGGATCCTTCTATGAGGCTATGGCCAGTTTTGTACCATGAAAGCTTCAAGTTTGTAGGCTTTCTTAGTGGTTGGAAAGATTTTGTGGCAGCAAACAACCTTCAGCAAGGAAATCTGTGTGAGCTTATAGAAGTTGCCGGTGCAAGGGAGCCGACATTTCAAGTGAGGATATCTAAAGTGTCGGGCCAGTCTTAAGTTTATAAGTAATCACCTACTGTATGAACCTGGATTAATCACCTTTCCAAATCAGCACCTATTGATGCTTCTTTATGATATCCTGAAAAACTGTGGTGAGCTGTGTACAAGTATAGTTTGGCAAATTCACCAGTATTATCTGTATGCTTATCTTGCTTAATTACTCCATAGATCTTGCAATTTAAGATGTTTCATACCCTGCCAATTGAAATGCAGTATTTTTCTCAGCCTTGCCATGAATTATCCACCTAGGTGATTATCAAGCATACAAAAGCAGTCCAGGATTCCTCTGCTTTTCCAACATAAATGGACTGGTGAAGGAGTTATTCTGTCAAAAAACCTCATTTGGACTATTCAAAATTGGACTGATTGGATGAATTAAAATCTGACCTGAGTTTTCTAGAGAATGCCATGCGAAGAGAGCGGATATTATCTCGTTCAGGTTGGTGGCATGCAGGCCCTTAAATATGGTTTCATGAAATTGATCTGGTTTGTTAAGAACCCCATTCAACTAAATATGGAAATTAGATTTATTTACTTTAGGTCTTCTTTAAAGATGCATCATGATTGGTGGTGTCATCTGGATTAATATCTGCTTTATTAAAGTGATGGTAATCTCTATGCTGAAAGTCTGAAAATACTGCCTTTTGATCTGTCTACAAAATGTAATTGCTCCAAACATTTGACATGGTTTGCAAGATAATGACATGTGACATCATGCAGTGACTTGTTTTCCTCGCCCCTTCCCCTTTGTATTTGTCCTAGTTGATGATTCCCCTTTCTGAATGCATATTTAATAAGCATATCATGCTTTGACATTTCTAACATGTGAACGAACCACTCAGGAGAAACTGGCATCTTAGTTACAAGTTTGGATGTGTATCATCACCAATGCAAGCCTTCCAAGCATCCCTTGCCACAGCTTAATCCAGTCTTGGATGCGTACCATCACCAATGCCAGCCTTCCATGGATTATTGTCGTTGCAGCTGGTTCCTTTACCTTTTAACTCGGTTTTATTTTCTTTTTAATTCTTTTCTTTTTCTACTTTACACAGAGAGAGGGGGAGGTGGGCCTTGATATAGTTTGCTAACATAGAAATAATCTCTTTGCACGTATGTGAAATTTTACTTAATTTGAAATAAATCATGTGAAGTGTGCATCCATCTACATAGATGGGGGGGGCCTATAGATTTGCAGTAGTTCAAGTTGCCATCTCATCATCTTTCATGGAAATAGTTGACATGACAACATATAGCTTGAGGGAATCAACTGATTTGTGCATCAGATTATCAATCAAGATAGATCGTAAATATCGTATGAAATTTGCAAAGAAGTCTCAAGGTGGAGGTTATCCTATAGATGTTGTACCCCTGCCTACTTGATATGCAAACCATAGTATTGAAATTAGGATTACAAATTGGTTGACACAAAAACATCAAAAAAAACTAATTTGATTTTATGTCAGCAAAATAAATTATGGAAATTATTTTTTATTTTTTGCTCAAAGATTAATAGAGAAACATAGGAAATTTATATTATTTTTATTTATTAAAAAAGTTTATGCTGGAGCCTCTAAAAAAGTCTGATCATATATATTAGATAAAAAAAACATTTTTGTAGTATAATGGAGCAGTTCCTATATGAAAATTACTGAAGATAACAAAATATCAAGGATTAACTCTAAATCTTTATCTTTTGGCAATAATTATAGATGGATTTGCTAAGCATATTAAGTAGAATCAAGATAACATATATTTCAACTTAATTCATGTTTAAATACCCGTGGGCTTCAGCTTTATTTTTCAATTAGACTTGGAAGCTTATACCATTTTTAGGTCGAATTGAATAAAAAAAAATCAAACTAATCCCTAACTTGATCTGAGCTAAGGTAACAACTCAAATTATATAATACTAGTCGCCATTTTAAACATCTTTTTTAATTCATTGGAGGGACCCTTGGTCCTTATTTCATCCCAACAACCCCATCTATTCTCACTTATTGTCACTAGTTTTAGTTTATATTTAAAATTTTTTAATTATTTTGATGAACTATTATTTATAATATCTTAAGTTATTGATATATATTGAAAACTTATCATTTGTAAAATTAAGTATGATTATTTTTTTATAAAATTAATAAAATTCATAGAAAGAAAATTAATTTGCTGGTCATCTCACAGCCCTCCTATTCTATGAATAGCTGGTGATGCTCTTCTTCTCACACAAAAATAAAAAATAAAAATAAAATTAAAAATTGTTGATGGCTTGGTCCCCAAGAAATTGACTTGGACCCATGCAGGGCGATAAAAAATAAGAAGCCATCCTAGGCGATAAGCTTCTCTATCATCTAAACCTCCAAAGCAAGCAGAAGCCATGCGGCGAGAGGGACGCCAGCATGGGTTCGTGAGAACCAACATCCTTCTCCCACCACCTTTCAATCCCAAGCCCAAATCCAGAGTCTTGAACCTACTTGACGTCCCTCCGACCAATGGAGTCTCCACCAAGGTGCCGACCAACCTTCACCGGCCGGTGCGGCAAGCCCATGTGTGCCTCCTGCCGCCTGAGGCCTCCATGCATGCAAGTCAAAAGACGAGAGCAAAGGAAACCATAAACTCAAATCATCTGCTATATATGGATTCTGGAGAGAGAAAATTATATGGTTCAATGGAGCATCGGTAACTCGAGTCTTGGACTGCCCTTATGGAGATGATTGGGCCATTGAGAGTGATGGAGATGTGGAATATGTCTCTGATGGGTTGGATCAGGAGAAGAACATGCATGGTGTACGTGGATGGAAGAAAGCTGGCTTGGATTTGTGAGCGATGATGATGGGTTGGATCAGGAGAAGAGCAGGGCGTGGATGGAAGAAAGCTGGCTTGGATTTCTGAGTGATGATGATGGAATGGGCCTGAGTGGGGGGTGGTTAGGGCAGCCATGGAGAAAGAAGATGATGTTGTTGGAGATTGGTTTTTGGTTGGAAAGTATGGGTGTTGATCTAAATGCAGTGTCATGCCAATTTTTGTACGTGGAATTTTTGTACGCTTCGCTGCCGCGGGTCACGCCGAACCCTCCTCCCTCCATACGGCACCTTTTCCTTCTTTCTCTTCCATTCTCTGCTTCTCTTCTTGAAGGTCGGTAGCGGCCTTTTTATTTCAAATTTTCTTCTTCCTCTTTCTTCCGTCTTTTTCCTCTTTAGTCCAATATTCTCTCTCTACTCCTTCCCTCTCTCTAAACCTGGAAATTCTCTCTAAGCCTCAATCTCTTTCTGCCATTCTCTCGAAGCATCCTCTCTCTAAATTGTTCTTTCTTAAGGCTCCTCCTAGCATTCTATGCAGCCCCACACCCTCTCTAAAACTTTCGCTCTCAACAGCCGCTAGGTTTTGCCAGTAATATTCTTTTGACTGATGCCTTCCAGCCCAGGTGATGCTTGGCTTGGGATAATTTTCTTAGCGACCTGATAGGTAAAAAAAAAAGAAAAAGAAAGAATTCTCTCTTTTTATATTATTATTATTAAATTAAAAGGCTGAAAATTAAATAGGCTATATATGAAAATGGAAAGTTAACGTTAGAATTTAAAAATTAGGACTCATTTATTTTTTTAAGAAATTTCAAAAAGGTGATTATCATATTTTATTGATTAATTTAAAATTAATTTGAATAAAATAGGTGCACATAGAAAATTTTAAAAAGTAGAAAATTTTAAACATAATCACTGATATGAATTTTAATATTATATATCTAACCATACTCTTTATTATTGCATAATTATTTATATTGTTATTAATAATCTTATTATCATAAGTTATACTATTATTGGGAGGATTCTTATTAAAATGATAATAATAATAAAGCATGCTCATTATTAATAATTATATCATAAGAAAATGCAAAATAGGATGGAAGCAATTCGATTAGTCGCTTGATGCCCCATCATGGGTAGGCGCATGATATCTTTCTATATGGCTATTGATAGAAGCATGGTATCCCTCTCTTTCTATATTTGGTCGCTAGTAAAAGTGTGGCATTTCTTTTTTTGTGTAGGTGACCAATGGTGAAAAATTAGTAAGATGTTTATAACTATTATTCAACGCATAACTCATAAAAGTAATAACAATGCCACATATTTCATAATTCAATCATAATTTGATTGACTGATTTTTTGGCATTCTTTTTACGTGTCTTAATTTTAAAACTTTAAGACATTAAATTCCTTTTACTTGTGGATTGAAAATAAAGACATTGTGACTAGCTAATCCTATTTACCATGTTACACACAGGCTCTACATCTTGTGAACGAGAAGATGCACATTATTTTGAATAACCCAATGGCATATATCTTTGAGTTATTAAATCATTTTCTAAGGGGTACTCCAAAAAATAATTGCATATTCTGAAATTTTGTTGAAAAATGTTTTAAATAAAATGAAAGATAGCTCACAATCTTTCCTATTCATTAGAGTCAAATAAAATCTTTCACATAGTCCATTAGAGGTGAACTTTGTGTAGTTTATTGGTTTTCTGGATATTAACTAATTAGAATAAAACCTCTGCATTTAGTCTTAAGAGGATACTTTTCTAATAGCTTCTTTGCTGAATTCAGAGATCCTAAATTGCCTAGTTAGACTGCTTAATAATTATACTAGGAGGTCCCTTATGAGGGTCCAAGGGGTAAATCAAGAGAGGGAATGAATTGGATTATAAAAAATTAAACACTAACATTTAAAGTAATATAAAGGCAAGTATGTAAAGAGCAAGAGAGTAAATAAGGCAAGATATTTTATAATGGTTCAGTCTCATTGCTTACATCCACTCTCCAAATCTTCTACTTGGGTATTCTACTATCCAATTTTCTTCTCAGATGAAAATCAAACCCTTCTTACACTTTCTCCTTTTCTTTGGGTTAAGGAGTAATCTTCACAAATAAATTTTAATATTTTAATACTCTTTTCTAAGAGAACACTCAAAACAATCATCCAAAGATGTGGATTTTCTAATAAGGCTTTAAACATGGGTTGGATTGCTAAGTTCCCTAAAGGCTTAAAAAAAGCTTTTTCGATGATTTTTAAATAGATTCAAACCCAAAAATGTATATTAAAACTAGCCACCAACCTTCCATTAAACAGAGGAAAGAAAAATGGCTATTGTGGTTCCTAGACAGCTCTTACGATGAAAATATAACCATTAAACTGTTAGAGCTTGGCCAATCAATTACTCGAGCTAGGGCTTGTTGACTGTCTAGCTTAAATAGAGAATGATGATTTTAGCTAATTTAGGGTTTTTCCAAATCCAGATGATCATTTTAGGGTTTAGTCGATGTACATATCTGAGAGATTTTTAAGTTATTTTTACATAATCATGATCGAGAAACCAATCTAGACTATTTCTTATTATTATAGAGCCTTACATACTTAAGGTCCTACTTAGTTTTACAAATGGTTCTTAGGAAAAATAAAATTTATAATTAAGTTTCATTCCTTCGAACCTTGATACATCGGATGAATCTTCAAATATCTATTGTACCACTTTTGATACATTTGCTAATATGAGGCTTGAGCTCTTGTAAGATCAAGTGCATTCTATATGAATACATACCTATCTAAGTCATCATAACTTAAGAATGCTATTAGTAACTTAATCAATATCTTGTTATTATCAAAATATTCATTTAAACCTTAAGGTTCAATAATTTTCTTCTTTTTGATGATGACAAACTATTGATTTTCAAATTAAAACATAACATGGAATGAGTTAATTAAGATTTTACTTTATACTATTAACATATAAGTTAGTAAAGGTACAAATATTAAGTGCTGAATTTTTTGTAGATAACCCCCCCCCCTCAACCTTTTGCTCTAGCCTATCTAGATGTTTTATTAATTGAAAGATACATCATATTAAAACATCATATTAAAAACCTATTAAAAAATAATATAGAAAACCTAGAGTATCATAAGAGTATAAATAAAATATAAAAAATATAAAATTTAGATTTTATACAGTTAAGCTCATGTTGATTTGATATGGTATGACTCACTTAACATGAATAGTTATAATTTATTTAATAACTCAATGCAAATAGGCACAATTCACTTAATGCTAATCTATTATTTTATTTTTAATATAAAAATGTATATTTTCTAACATAATACTTAACCATATCAATAATTTATTATAACATTAAATTATTTAAACTAAATAATTTAAGTTTTACTATCTATAATTAATAAACCTAATTGTATAAATAAATCAAAATACAATTAAATGTAAATTAATCAAATCGTAATCATATCATTTTTGAATTGATGGGACATCATGCGATATGAAATAATCATATCATATCATATTCATGAGTTATGTCCAATATTGCCATCCCTTCATGTAACAATCTACACAACATCTATTGAAGTTGGACAAAAAAAAGATTTCTTGAATTTATCCAAGCCCAATTCTAACCTTGATAACCCACCTATGGATTGGACTTAGCCCAACATTGAGTCGACCTAGCCATTGTTCTAACTAGCTTGGAGAGAGGAAATTTATTCTCATCCCTTGGATGGAACAAGCAAATGACATTTAAAACAGAGCTAGTTATATACATAAAGAGAGCTCAACAAACTACCAAAAATAAAATTATGACTCTGAAAGCACTCATAGTTCTTTTCACATGAAAAAAAAATCATCAAGTTGTGTGTGTAGAGAAAGAGGGGTGAACTTAACTATATTCAAATATAGTTAAGTTTAGATCTATCTATCCTTGGATCCATGCAGTTCTTGAATTTCAAAGATGAAAAAAAAGTTAAAAAAATAGGGTGGCATCAAAATCTATATGAATCCAACAATGAAGAAAACAATTAGATTTTGGACTTTTCATTCGAATGTAGTCAAAAGTCTAGCCTACTCTTTCTCCTTTCCCCCCCTTCTCTCTCTCTCTCCCTCTCTCTATCTCTCTCTCTCTCTCTATATATATATATATATATATATATATATTCTATTTTAAATTTTTTTACAGTAGTGAGGTTCATGTGCTCACCATTGCAAGAGAGGGATGAATTTCGAAGCATAAACTTATAAATACAATCATAGGAAATTTTGAAGTCTGATTTCTAACTTCTCATTTGTTTTAACTTATCCTTTTTTTAAAATATAATAAATGAAAAGCTTTAATAGCCAAATTTTATGTAATAACTTTTATAATGATGAAATAGAAGGTCCTTTCATAAATGCGGCACCATAAATATTGGTATCTACATGATAAATAAAGATTTTATAGAGTCTCTGCATGGAAACTCATGCCATAAACATTAAAATTATAAATAATAGTCCCTATGTGATGTAGGTTTTCCCTCCTTTTTTTCAACTTTTATTGAAATTTAATATAATATATAATAAATTAAAATAAGTAGAAGGCTTCAATAAATAAATTGTTATTGAGTATTAAATAATAAACTTTAATGATGGCCAAATATATTAACATTAGTGCCATTAATACTTATTATATATAAAGCAATGAAATTTTAATATTAACCAAGCATATTAATATCATCGTCCATATAATAAATAGAGAAACTCTATATAAGCTAAATCTTTATTCACCATAAATTTTGCATAGGAATTTATCCATATTAAAACTCTTGTCATAAATATTGGTATCATTAATACTATCTTTGTGGAGCTTTTCTTTTTTAATTTTAATTTTCATTCATTATTAATAATACAGTAAATTATAATAAATAAAAAGCTTCTAAACTTCCATCCATTATTAAACAATGAATGATGATCAAGTATATTATTAAGAGTGCTATTGGTTTTTGTTCTAAATAAAGCAATGGAATTTAATGATAGTTGAGTATATCAATATCCATCTAATAAATGGAGACTTATGCATAAGTTAAGCCTCTACATTTTATATATGATAGATTTCTTCTCATTATCTTATTATGTAATAATTCAGTATTTTTAAAAAAAGCTAGTCACGAAGGTATCATTTAGGTTTATTATGCTTACATGAGTATCCAAGATCTACTTGGTACATGATTGATACAGAATTAAACACATGCTAGCACAAGTTAAGAGTTCAAATTCAAATCCAAATCTAATCAAGTTCAATAATAACTATCATAAGTTTTTCATAAGTATCCAAGGCCTACCTAGGCTATGGACTGGAACTTCTTAGATATTATTTATAATGATTCAAGACTTCAGACAAAAAGACTGGCTAGAAAGGTATTACTTAATAAATAGTAAGAAAATATAAAAAATAAGAAATTAATCTTTAAGATAATTTCTTCTCTCTTTGTTTTCCTAAAATCATCATATTTTTTTTCTGTATAATTAGTGATGCATCTAATACATTTTATGTGCATGTACAAAGGAGAGATATGATCCTTGAGGGTATGCTAATTTGGTTGGAATGAGGGCTATATCAAATTTGACATTTGGTTAAAATTCTCTGATGCAAACCTTTATTAGGGTTCAAATGTTAAGACTCAATCATAGCTATAATCATACTTATCAAATCTTATCTCAGCTATTATTGATTGATCCTAATTTGCTTGGAATTCCTATTTAAGGTTATCTTTGGTGCATTTTTTTATTTTTTTATTAGGGTAATGACTTGGCTAATCTTTCTTCACTTCTAAAATTAGATTGTGGTACATCACATAGAACAAAATTACCTTAAACATTCATGTCATCAAATGTAGTTTCCTTTTGACATAATTTGACAAATTTTAGCAATTAACTATTAACTTAACATCACTTGTCAATTTTTTTTGGAAGACCTACTCTGACATTAATTCCTGATTTGTTATTGATGAGCCAATGTTGACCATTGTATCCCTACTAATCTATCCTAAGTTGACGTATTTGAGATAACCTAAGATGTAACAACTCAAAATGTTACCCAAAAAGGATAAGCTAAAAAATATCATTTTCTTTTCTTGATCTTATATAGGTACTTAAAATCTACCTAGTACATCATTAATATGAAATGGATATATACTAGTCAAGGCTCTCATATATTTCATTCATTTAAATCCTGACATTCTCACTAAGCTAAAGGTTTAAATCAAAATCTAATTAAAGCCAATCACAAATATTATGAACCTATAGCATCCTCTAGTCTACATAAGCCCTAGATTGAGTCTCCTATTATAACAATTCAGAACCTTATATGTGAAAAAGTCAACCAAGAAGGCATTATTTAGATGGAAGTGGGTCCGGTTGGATTAGGCCACACCCTGGCCTGAGCTCGGCCTGAAACTCTTTTTGGGCTTTGGGCCTTTTTTTTTTTAGAAGCGCCAAACTTAATTGGACCAACCTACAACAATCCATTTGAGCCATAAATTAAATCGACAGGATTAACTTTTAGCTTTTAAATGTTTTAATAAAAACAATAAATGTTTAAAATAATTATATTTAGTTACTTTAGAAAATTTGTTCTAATATAGAGCTATTCTCACCCAAAATGATAGAAATTTTGGTATAAATAATTTTAGGTTTGGGTATATATTTGAGCCTGATTAAAGGCTAACGCTTTGCATCTATTTTGAGCTTGGATTAGATCGGGTTTGGATTAGGCCAAGTAATAATCCAAGCCTAAATCTCTCTTTTTTTTTTTTTGGCTCTTATATTAAATCCAAACCTAGCCCAAATTAGTTCGGACCTAGCTCTTAGCTTGGCTGAACTCAAGCCTATTCGACCTCAGGCCAGCCCACTTTCAGTCATATTTGGACTTCTTTATCCTATGGAAAGGACTTTGTGCATCGAACGTCGTACAGATTGCATGCATCACGTGTATCAAGGATAATTTCTTCCTTTTGTGCACCGCATGCAGGGCCAATCAGTGCGCGGTACGTGCACTTCTGCATCGCATGCAATGTAGAAAGACTTTTTCTTATCCTATATAAGTTTCTAAGATTTTTGTGTTGCATAATTTATGTGATAGTAAATACATGTGCGTATAGATTTTCAAGATAACAGTACTATCCTCAGATAGTAAAGTCATCAACCGAAATCAACCAAACTCAATCCATATGACTATATTCATGATCATTGTCAGGACAGCATTCCAACTTCCCCAGCCGTTTAAAGTTCGGCCAGCCAAGCTTATTCACTCAACCCCCAGAACAAACCATGGCAAATCAGACTTAGGCGAGGTTGTGTTAGTTTTGGCAGGGCTAATTGGTGGCGAACATGTTTTGAGTTGCTGTTAATAGAGGGACTTCTTTTTGTTCGTGCCTCCAAAACAAGGACCAATCTTCTAAAGTACTCTATCGTGTAATCTAAGATCAGAATTAATTTACAAAGCATCAAGCATGATTCACTTTCACAAGATGCCACTCCCGCATCCGACCAGTATCGTTTTCGTTGTAAAAGATGGCCTCGTTGGCTTGTATTAAACCACATTGCCACCATCTTAGAACGCCTAGAAGTTATAGAAAGAAATGCCAACCTACGTACGAACCCATAAGAAGGAAAATTTAAGATCTCCATTTAGGCTATCTGTAACCAAGCCACAAGAAGATGAGAAGAGAAGGATGGCAGCATGGCCTGGTTAGGAGCCCAAGCATTTTGTCACCACCTTTCCATCCAAGACACAATGGCTAGTCAGTCAGTAGCTTCGATGAACCTCCTGGCAAGTGTCCATCGACAAAGAAAATACGTTGCAAAAATCAAAGGGGCATCGGCTGACGGGTATAATGGTCATTTTCGGTTGGGAAGGGAGTAAGAGGTACTGGGAGTTCTATCAGCATCGTTGGAAGGCCGATCACAAAATACCCCAATAATATAACGAAGAGAGAGACTATGCCTTCTATTCTACTCTTTTTTTTTTCCTCTTTTCCTATTACTCATTTCATTATTCCAGCCAGTAGTGTTTAACATATGCGCAGCTCTGGCCATGTATGACACGTTGAACTTCGTAAATTATCATTGAAATTATTGAGATAATCCAGAATCATTTGTTAACTGGAAGAAAGCCGAGCTATCAAACTTGTTTATAGCACAAAATTAGTTGTCCAAGTCTCTTCTTTTTCCTTTTTACCCAATGGCCGTGGATCATGCCAAGAAAACTCGATCGTTGTCAGAAATGATTTCGCTAGCAGGCAGAAATCTTGATCATTGTTGGTCCTTCAGAACAGTTTGGTTACTCTTAACGTGCTACTGATAATGGATACTTCAGATATTTCTTTTCCATTGACAGCATGGTTTCATCTACGATCCAACGTTATAAATACCAAGCCTCATTCAACAATGACACGATTGGAGAAAGAAAAAAACAGAGATATGTTTAGCAAAGAAGGGAAAAAAGAAAAAGGATATACTGATTCATTGACATCTTTCCAACAAGCTTTTAAGTGTTAAGATAATTATTTTAATATTAATTTAGTTAAAATAATATAAAATAAAGATAGTTTTCATAATTCATAATTCTAGGTGTGTAGCAATGATTTTAGCAATTATCAGAAATAATAAAATTAAATTTTAATTATTAATATGTAAATGATTAAAATTGATGGGTATAATGAATGTCAAGTTGATGACATGAAGTGTATATCTTCTTAATCAGATGGAGTCTAACAGTAAGAAACAAAAGGATCCAAATATTAAATGGTATTTTAGAAAAATGGGAAAGGACCAACACCATTGGACATACATTTACTATAGGCTAAAAAATAATGGGTTAACGGGTACATGGGCACTCATCGGTTAGGACAAATTAGGACGGAGAAAGTTTATTTTTTTATTTTTTTAAATTATTAAATAATGGGTTAACAAATTAATTATAGATTTTAAATTTATTTTTTGTCATTTGAATGTCATATGTGTTATTACATATGCTGTAGGATAAAAATAAATAATATTTTTTCTATTTAATGGTAGGGATTAAAGTGATACAAAAAAAAAGTTCAGGATTATTTTTATAACTTTTTAAAGTTCAAGGACCAAAGTGACACAATCCCCTAAGTAAAGGGATTAATTATGTAGTTTAGCCAAAAAAATAAAAGAGTGCCATAGCAAAACCCTAAAAAGATAGATTGTGATTAGTTTTATTGTATTAGTATTTTTTATATGTCTTATAAAAATACAATAATTTTCTACTGTAATAGTATATAGTATTATAATAATGTTAGTATTTTAATATATCGCATAATTATAATATTATATTATGTTAAAATTAATATTCAATACATTTTACATAAAGCTTTTATCTAAAAGCTTTATATTGAAGTTTTGCTTTTAGGCCTTTTTTTTGGTTTTTCGGGAGAGGTGAGAAAGTTTTTTCAAAATTTTTATTAAACATTCGTAATCGTGCCCAAAAAAAATGAAATAGGACCCTCATAGAAGTAATATGCAAAATTTTTATTATGATTTAATTATCATTAAAATAATTTTTAACTAACTATTAAATAAATATAAAAGTTCTATAGCATTCCATCATATGATTTATTAAAAACTTTCCTAACAAAAACATTTTGCCCACTCTCCCAGTAAAAGCTTTGTATGAGAATGACAATAAGATGGATTTTAAGTAGAGGGTACACTCTCCATCCCCATCTCGCCTTTTATCGCATATTCATTTTTGAATAGGAAATAAATTTTTCTCATCCCTAACCCTGCCATTCTTCAACAAGAATCTTCGATTTTTTTTTTTTTTCTCTCATTTAAGAATTAGCCAGCAACTTTGGGTATAATTCTATTATAAAAAAAATTAATTAAAGTCTAAAATCTATTATAAGTAGGTGAACATGTGAAATATATTAGAATTTAAAAACCTTAATTTAATATTTAGAGTATAAGAGAAGGATTAAATTTTTACAATATAATAAAAATAAATATATAAAAATGATCAAGTTTCGATGATAAATTGGAAAAACTTTATCTTCATCCTTAAATTTGATGTAGTTTTCAAAAATCCTTCCTATCTCACAGTCTTGCTATTTAATCCATCTAAATTCATTAATGCCGAAGCTTAGGTTTTGCCTTCTTCACTGTGATCCACCGGTTCCTGCGAATAAAAGCGATGCACTGTCTACGGCCAGATGGAAAGAAGATTTATTAGCTTCCGGAACAAACAAGGCCACATCCATTTTTCAATACAACTTTTTTATTTTTTATTATTACTAAAAATATTTTTTAATTGATCACCAAAAAATGTTAAAGATCTACTGCACTTGTTTTCTTGAAAACTCTTCTAACAAGAACTTAGGAGCCCCTGCCAATAAAAGCTCAGCCCTACGTCCCAATCTACAGCCAAAATATAGCGAAGGGCTATTATTAACGTCGAGTACAAACGCGTCCCCATCCATTTTCCAGTGCAATTGTCTGGCAATCCCAGCTACATTCATTTGAACATCACGAGCGCTGCCATAGTAAAAGCTCTAATGTCTGCTTTCCGATAATACCCCTATTCTCAGCAACATATAACACTTAATTCGTACCCACGATGCTTCCTTCTTCTGTAAATAATTCCAGAGTGAAGAAGGGCTTTAGTTTCTTCGATGGAACACTACGTCACAAAAGCCCGCTTCCGGCACTTTCATTAATAAGATCAGTAAATAAGCTTATGATGTTACCTTCAGCTTTCCGTTGGACTTGTGCATCTCATACAGCAAAGCTAGGCCTTGCTTCGTTTCTTCTGGTATGCACATCAGCTCCAGGCCGGCTATCTATTCATGGGACTCCAATGCCAACGGAGTCTTCAGCCAAAATTGTCTAAGGATGCTATCATAGCACAGGAATCCTATGCAGTTGCATATCCTTGCATCACTAAAAGCCAATATACATCTTGCCGTGGATAATGGACATGAAGCCTGAAACGACTCCAAATCCAATCCATTGGGAACAACATCAAAGATTATCTCCTTCAATTATTTATATATATATATCCTTCAATTTCGCTATCACATGCAGCTCGACTAATTTAATATCGGTGCCAGAGAATCCAAATCCCAATAGCCCTTCGCTATAAACTCCTTTTTTCCAACACCAATAGGTACTTCGAGGAGGTGAAAAAACGCTAAAACAAAGTAACAAACACACTTGTTTCACTTCCGGAATCCAGCAGCGCTGCAATTTTTTTTTTTTTTCTTCCTCCCAGTTTCCACTTATTTCTGGCACTTGTAGTGGTCCACAAGCACTCCAAGCGACCCGGCTCCTCTCGTGTGGATTGTGGACACCCTTCCGCCACGTAACTCATCTGTTCCAAAGCGACCGCGCGGGAGGAAGAGAGCGGAGAAGGGGCGACGATAACGAAGGAAAGGGCCCTCTTGCTTCCGGACAAAAAACCATAGAATAACACCGTCTCGATTGCGTCGCTACAAATGACCTCAAAAGGCCATTTTTAATGCGAAATGTAGCCTTGGGGCTCTGGTGGGGGCGAAGGGTGGGAGCCTTGTGGCGAGGAAGGAACTGGTAGCCTGGCAAAGGCCAACAAGAGATTCACCTCGCTCGTGGGAGGCTCCTATTCTACCTCTCGCCACTTTTCCCCTACTTCTCTCCTCCGTGCCTTCTGTTTTCTCCACAGCTCTCTCTCACTGGTTGAGTAGCTTGGAAACCAAAAAAAAAAGTTCGAGCTTTTGATCCATCTTTCTTCGGAGAGAAAATGCCGCCTTTTCCAATCTAGACGACGGTTTTTGCTCCTTTTGGTATCTTTTTCAGTCCCTTCGATCCGGGTCACTCCTTGCCGGATCTAATCCGAGGAAAGCTAGCACCTTTGAGCTGGGGACTGGTGGCATCGACTGGAAGTCACTCGCTGCCATAGTAAAAGCTCTAAGGTCGCCCTCATCATCTTCTCCAACCGCGGGAAGCTCTATGAGTTCTGCAGCAGCTCCAGGTAGTGGACGAGAACTGGGTGCGAGATAAAAGCTTCTTCTTTTATTTATTTATTTTTTGTTTGGACGTTTCGTTCTCTTTCTTGGTCTTGATCTGTTTCCGGTTTTAGATCTCGGGGGAAGGGGCTGTTCCCGTTGAGAAACAATAAAAAGGAAGTCAGATCTGCTGAGAAAAGAAACTAGTGATCTATAAAATTCAGAACTTTCTGGTTTTTGATTATGTTTTTCTTCCTCTACTCACGATCGGAGCGATCTACAATTCTTAATGAGTTAGAGAAGGATCGGATATGTGGAAAGATGGTGCTATGGTTGCACCAGCTTTGGCTATAAGGGTTAGGGTTCCTGAGTTTTTTTTTTTTTTAATTCAGATCCGTTTTGTTCTTGGTTTAATTTCCTTCTATACTCTTTCTTTTTCTCTTTGATGGGGTTTTTTTCCCCTAAAACTAGGGTTTTAAGTAGTCGTTTGGCTGTTGAGGCGAAAACACACGCCAGCTCTCGACCTCTGCTGAAAAGTCCTAGATTTTCTCTCCTCGGATCTTCATCGTGAATCTTTTGGAAACTTTTAGGTTTTGCTTGCTGTGCCATTTTTCTGCTGTCAAATTTATGAAAGTTCAAATCGGTTTAAGATTAGAGATCAGAAAGAAACTGTCTTTTCTATTTATGACGACATGAAACCTAGGTCATCAGTCATGTCTTTCTGTTGAAAAAGTTTGGTCGGTTTTTGAGTCTTCCAGGTATTCTTATATTTTTAGGTTACATGTTTAGTTTTCATCTGTGTAATATGGTGTGCGAGAAAAGAGCTCACTAAGTAATTCTTTTATTAGATGTTTAAAATGTGCAAGTTATGATGGTGTTTGTTTCATGCGTTGGGCGTTTCACACTCTTATATCTTGGCAAATTTAGTTAGACAATGTCCTTAATTCATAGTTTGTAATTTTTTTAGGAATTTTTATTTTATATCTGCTTATGAAATTCTTTTAATTGTTGAAGTTTTAATTATACTTGCAGCTTATTTTTGCTATTTCTCTAGGAATTTCTATCTTACATCTGCATATAGAATTCTTTTGATTTGATTTGGAATTGATACGCTTGCAGCTTGTTTCTTCTTTTCAAGGTTTTTATCTTGCTTCCAAATTAGTCCGAATTAGTTTTGCATCTGTGATGTTATTTATAGAGGTCCTAGAGGCCAATTCTCTTCATGGTTGGTAAATAAATGGACTAGATAAGCATTGAATGAGCATTCTGAGAAAGAGATACAACATATGCTATCACCAAAGACATGGGAAGGCCAGCCAAATATTTAACGTGGTGCTTGGCACAAATAGCATTGAACTAGCTATTGTATTCTCCCCTTATTTGTAGGATTTTCAACTATATTCTGATTGTTCTAACAATTGCTTCTCAAATTATTTGAACTGATCAGTCATAGTCAGGAGTCCTCATTTGCTGTTAGTGTTTTAATGCAAACACTTGACAAATTTTATCTCAGATGTACAAAGTGTTTATTTCCCCTCCTCTCCCCAACGTCATAATAATAGGGAATTTCAATGTCTTTTATGTCACACATGGAATAGGTAAAATTTTTGGAGTGGAATAAAACCTTAACATGAACATCATTCCAATTATTATGCCAAATGGAGAGTTTCATATCTGGTCTTATAATATATAGCAGCTATATGGTCTCTCAAGAGCAATAAAAGGAAGTTAGGGAGTTGTTAGAGTCTATACATTCCTTAATCTCTTCTACTCATTTCCTTCTACGTTTTATATTTGACTGATTTCTTAAGAGAAAATGGGAGATTTATTATACTAGAAGTATAGAAATCAAAACAAATGATTAATTTTAAGTACATATCCTAAATGAAAAGAATAATATTTTAAATATTCAAACACAAACAATTAAGTTGTTTCATGAACTGTTAACTCAGTTTGCTAGGTTATGGCAACAACAAAGGTTGTGTAATATTTAAGATTATAGGATAACAACTACCTATCACATACTTTGGATCTCTTTTTCTTGAAGAAAAGTCTCAATCAAATATATGCATGCATTTTTTTGGTAGACATTTCTTGGTTGATATGATAACATTTGTGAACTCGCATCCCATTTCTTGCTTCATGTTAAAGATGGTGGCAATTACAAAGGTTAAGGTTTTATGCAATATAGGATAAAAGGTTTGAGCTCGATCATTACATAAATTAGGTAAAGGATAAGCTAAGTAATAAGAAAAAATAATGTGGTAGTTAAAGAGTGACCAAATAGGTAATCTATTGTTTGGGGTTAGAACAACCTCCTTTAAGCCTGACCTTGACCCAACTTGTCCTATTAATAAGTCAAGATTGCTAGACCTAAATTTGACTAACAACCACCCACTGACCTTTGTAATGCTAAATATATTTAGTTCTAGGGTTTACATTAAATAGGTAGTATTTTTTTATATATAGCTTTTGAATTGTTCTCTTGAAGGAGTCATGACAAGATTTACATGTAGTTGCCAATGCGGAAAAAACTTTCCTAGTTATTTCAAAACAACATAATGATCACATTGCTGCTTACGCTTGCCATTCCGAGGTGGAGAGCGATAAAAGCGCACTATTTCCATATCCCGTTTTCAGCCGGCTAGTCCAGCAGAGTGAGAGGAGCAGAGTGGTTTAGAAGAGAGAGATTCTGCTCTTTCGAACCACTCCAGGGTGGAGAGCTGGCATGGCCGTGTGCGTTCGTGCACGATGGTGCTGTACGGGGCACAGGGGAGGGCTCGGCCCTTCCTTTGTTAATATAAAGGGGCCGGCACGGCCCCTCTGCCTTCTCGTTGGAGCTACTGCCACGCCATCGGTAAGTTTCCACCCCCATCGCTGGGAGAGAGAGAGAGAGAGAGAGAGAGAGAAGGGGAGGGAGAGATAGAGATAGAGGAAGGGGAGAGGAGTCGTGGCTGCGCTCGAGGTCGCTGGCGCTACTCCGCTCCACCTCAGCCACCACCCGTCTGCACCTCGGCAAGGTAAGCAAGAGAAAGAGAGAGAAAGAGGGGTAGCATTCGGCTGCTCCTTCCGTGACCGCACCGAGCGCCTCAATGGCGCCGACCGTGGAAGCTCGGTCGCTCGAGGTGTCCGAGGGGAGGAAGAGGGCCGTTGGGCGGCCCTCCTCTGCAGTGTGACCCGGTTTGGCTCCCGCATTTGTTCGAGGGCTGGTTTGAAACTTCTCATCTAGTTTTTATATTATTAAAATAATTATTAAAAAAATATTCTTTTATACTTATCCTCAACGAATTTTTCTTTTAGAAACATAATGAAGAAAAATATTGCTGGTGGTTCACTTCAATTATTTTTCGTTCCTTCCCCCACTTTTTTCTCTTAAAAAAACTTAAATTCAATTCCTTTATACAACACAATTACAAACAACTCTATTCTAAATTTTAGGTAAAAAATGGTATGGGAGGGGCTTACGGGAGGAACCTGTTGGCGTCGCCGTCCTCCCGAGCCTTGGCGCCGCCCTTCGCAGTAGCGGACCCGGCCGCCAAGGAGACGACGGAGCCCACAGCGGTAGCATGAGGATGAGGCGACAGTGACGACGAGGACCCACCGGCAGGAGGGGCAGGACGAGTGAGAGCCCATCCATGTGTCAACATAGCTGACATGGAGAGGAACCTATTGGTGTCGCCATCCTTCTGGGCCTTGGCGCCACCCTTCGCAGCAGCGGACCCGACTGCCGAGGAGGCTGTTGCACATGTCGATCACATTCTAGAGCCCCATATGGAGATGCTTCTCGAAGAGGGTGGTGAGCGCCGCCGTGCAGCCGACGAGGGTAGTCGTCACGATGGTGCGATCGATGGTTTAAAGATGAGAGACTCATTGACTGGGCGGAAGGTGGAGGCCCAGCCGTCGGAGGAGAGGACCACCGCAGCCAGGCACCGAGGGATCGCCACAGGTAGGCGCAGCGTGCCACCAGGGCCAGTATCACCACGATGATAAGGCAACATATCAAAGCCGCCATAATAAGCACGATGTTCGAGTCCACGGCCGACGGCGGCGGCTTCGCCACTGGGAGGTGGCCGGAGGTCGTTTCACTTATCCTTGGGATGTGTGGGATGGGTGTTGGCAACAAGTCATGCTAGCTGTACTAAATGCAAGCAAACATAGTAATGTGAAGATTTAAAATATTTATATTCTTCAAAAATTTAATAGTCAAAGAATTTCATAGACCAAGTATGTATTGAAAAGAAACTCCCCATTTTCAATCCCAGAAATTATAATCTTATTCAGAAAAGTATATAAAGAAACAAAGCCAGGGCCCCAGAATTTGCTTGCCAAGAAGAAATTGTAGTCTCTAATCTTTCCCACCCAAATTAAGCAGCATGTGCGCTTAAGACTTAATCCCTTCTTCAAAGATAAGATAAGATCACGTGCATCAAAGACTAGCTTTTAGATCAACCGGTCAACATTTTATGCATCGCTCCTGTTGTTCCTTAATTAGTTGACTGGTGAATCCAGAAGTCTGAACATCCTCTGCTCCTAAAGACTATCATCTCCTCTTCCTCCATTAAGAACTGACTTGACTTCCAATCTCGAACCAGTCCTCATGATTTGACCATGGCCGAGATGCCTTCCAGCCGTACAGATTTTAAACCCAATTGAAACGAAGACTTCGATATACCGCTCGGGCGGTGGCCTGGTGGTCAGGGCCTTCTCCACGCCATCAGGTTGGAGCCTGAAACTCTGGTGTTGGAGGGGCTAAGGTCTATCTAAAAACTTCTCTGAACGGGGCCTGAGTTTCAAATCCGGTTCCATATCAATCAAACTAAAGTGGGTATAGTAGCTAAAATACAAAAGTTAGGGATGATTACATCAGAACTTATTTTGAAATTTTCAACTCGAATCTTATTTATATTTCTTTTTATCAACTAAGCGAACTAGCTCACAAAGACTTTTTCAAATACCCTGTTAATGGTTGCTAATGATGATATAATAATCGTCATCAAAGACTTTAAGTATATATTTTTTCGATTAAATGCACTAATTCATAAACACTTTTAATTAAATATATCAATTCATAAAATTTTAATTAAATATGTTTATTTAAGTTTAACTAGTATTCCTTCTAAATGTTTGATAAATCAACCGGTCAAAAACTTACAGATATAAAATTTTATATATAATAATCAAAAAAGTAATGATTATTTATTTATCTAGAAAACTTTATGCATGAAATATTAAATAAAAAAGTAATTATTTTTACTCGATTAATAGGGAATGAATTAACAAGAAAACTACACTTCAATCAAACTCTAACTAAATATCAAAGGAGAAAAAATCAAAGGAGATTTTCAAACAATCAAACTCTAACTAATTACTGGACACCAGTGGTTTATGTGTAGGTATGATGGATTTACTAATAAATCTGAAAAATATTGCAAGGAATCAGAAATTATAAAATGCGAATTTCATCAAATTATGGAACAAACTAAATATTTAAAAAATTAAATTGTAAAAGAAAAAAAAAACTTATTAGATATTACAGGAATTCCCGTAGATTAAAGAACCAATGGAAACAAAAAATAGTAATCAAAACCCTGCCGAACAAACAGCACGAGGGCGTTTACTTATAAGAATCAGAAAACTCGTGAACTCCCTTCAACTATATGAGAATCGTTTGGAGAGAGTCATTTGCCTAATTAATACAAGATCAAGAATAGATCAAGAATTATTTTTCACCTAGGCAAAACAAGCAACTTGCTTGCTAGCTGATATCAGGGACCTGCAAAACAAGTCAATAACAAATCCTCTAGTTCATTCCTTTTGCTTTTTTCTTCTCCTTTCATTGTTGCTCTCGTGCACCTGGCAAACAAAAGCCAACGAATTGAAACTTCAATAGGAGCAACAATCTTAATGAATGGCTACATGAGCCACAGAAATATAGTGCATCTGAAAGGCAAGCAGAGAGAGAGAGAGAGCATACGCTTTTTCTCTTCGCGTTTGTTTCGTTTCCAAGTTTCCGCCAGTCTTCGCGGCTCTCTTTTCTTTAATTTCCACACTCACACAGACCTGGCAGAAGCGCAAGAAAGGGGAAGTACAACAAAGACCCCAACTCTAGACCATGTTGTGTTAGGTCATAAGACCCCAACTCTAGACCATGTTGTGTTAGGTCAACTCACGATTGAAATGGCTGCAGGGACAAGTTGCAGCAGCTTAAGTCTTCGAGCCCCCAGGTCCTCCATGCTTCTCCATCTCCTTCATGAGTTCCTTTATCTCTTCACCCACCCCCTTCCAGGGCCTGGGCTCCTCCCAAGGTCATTCCTCTTCTCATCTCGCTCCTCACCTCATCTTTGTAGACTTTTCTCCTTCCCCATCTGATTCTCTGCACTCAACCTTGAACCAGTATGCCATTCCCCACTCTAGCTTGTACCACAAGAACTCCGCAGCTTCAACACCCACTCCACTCGTTGGTTCTAGATCCTGGTCATCAGGATCCTACTTGGGCCGGGATCGCTCCTCCCTATCCCAATATTTCGCTTTCATCCTTACTATCTTCCCTCTTCCTTTCCTTCTTCATTCTTCTCTCCCTTCCCCTCCACCATTAGACCTCCCTGTCGAGGTATAAATAGGGGAGGTTGAGCCCTTGTAGTTCAACTACTTGCAACTCAAGTTGCATTGCATTTTGAGCTGCAGTGTAGCTCCAACATGGCTTGAAACAGCCCCTTAAGAGTAATGTGACATGGAGCAAAGCAATGGACCAGTAATATACTAGTGATGCTATTAACAACTATAGCATCATCTAGTCATCAAGGGGACATTAGAATGTTTTGACTAGTCATTATGGAACATCAATTGTTATTGAAAATTACTAAGAATTTCCAAAAATGTGCTATGTAAGTCATAACAAAAGACATATTTGTTATATACTGTAACACTTGGGATACCTATATAAGGCATCTCTATGTGTGTGTGTTTTTTTTTTTTTTGAAATAACATACAATATCAAAGAACACTATAGATAAGATAGAACAACAACAAAACCTTAATCCCAAACTAGTTGGGTTCGGCTACATAAATCTTTTTTCTTTATTATGTTCGATTTAAAATCCTTTTTTTTTTGCAAAATGAAAAAATATTAAATCTTCCTTCATTACTTCTTGTCATTTTATCTTTATGTTTTTTTTTTCTTTCTACATGTATCAAATCACTCCATTGCACTAATGCATTTCTAAATCTATGTTGATACAGATAAGATAAAACCACACCTTTTATAGTAGGCAATCCATAGGAGAACCAAAAACAAGTCTCTTTACATACCTCACACCCAGAACTGCGGAGAGCCTGAAGAGGTTCAACACAATCCTGGCCTATAACAATAAAGCCTGGTCTTCTGTTTTCTTTGGAGCTCACATTGCCAATAGGATTCTTCTTTGATAATTCTTCCAGTTGCTGCTGAAGGATGGGAGAAACACCAGCCTGGAATCCAAAGACAAGTCAAATAAGAAAACACTAACAAAAATCTTGACATATTGAAACTACATATCATTAGAACAGTTGGTAGAGAAGAGAACCTCCACAAATGAAAAGTAAATTCACACATTTTAACTTATTATAATGATATGAGATATTAGAACAATAAGAACTAACTCGGTAAATGATTAATAAACTCCTTTACAAAGAGCAGAATCAAATTTAAGTTGGATGCATAATATAATTAAAATATCAAATACTGAAAAGATATACAAAAAAGAAACTTAGGCCTAACAAATGCCTTTGAAAAGGGATACCTGCAAATAGCAGACGGTCAAAAAGTGCAAAAACAGAGAGACCAAAACTCAGTCCAAAATCCAGTATTAACAGGAGTTCCTTCCAAGGTTTATGCGGAACATTGTTGAACATGGTTGTATCATCTTAATTTATTCATCAACTTATCTTCAAAATCAGTGCAACTTCTAGGCTCACTCTAACAGAGTCTGCCTCAGTTTTTCCTAGTATTCCACTCACAATGGTATTTCCCAACCCTGAACATTATGTTTCCCCAACCATCAGGATGCATCATGATATCAAGCAACTGAGATCAAGTTCTCAAAAAGAACCATGAGAGTTTAGTACATATGAATGATCTGTAAAAAATCACGGCACAAATATGTTATCATTTGACCATTTGGCCAATCATGGTGTGAAATTGCACATAGACATGCATATTCTTTGATTTTTTTCCCTACAAAAAATCTTGTAACCCCCCAGCATTTATTTAAGGACACCTGCCACCTAGAGTTTATTCTGACATTTAGGTTCCCAGAATGATGCTTGGATTCCCGAGTCCTTGAGTGTCTGATGGGTTTCCAATATCCCTGATCCGAGGCATCACCTGGGGGATTAAAAGATATGGTCAGTGACTCCCTCCTGGACCGGGGGACACACTTCGTTCGGTCGCAAGGCCAGGACAACCTTCGCATGAGGAAGAGAAGGTTCGCGCTGGTCTCCAGCAGTGATGGAGAGGAGGAACCGACGCTAGAGGATGCGACGCCGAAAGGGCCGGTGCTTAGGATTTCTGGTAAAGGAAAGCGGAAGAAGTGGCACTACCGGTCCTTTGAATACGAAGGAAATATGATTGAGCTGGAGGATCCGGTGCTCCTGACTCGAAGGATTGGAAGCAGAAGCCTTAGGTTGCGATTATCAAGGACATAACTCAAGAAATGTTGATGCGCCTGCAAGATCGGATGGTACCATTTGAGATTTGCGTACTGAAGTAAGTAAGCCTATTTATAATTTGTAATTTATAAATCATGAATTTATAGTTTACATGTATATTATGAAATAAGGAAAATGAAAGTTTATTTAGATTAATTATTTTAAATGGGATCATGAATCTATATTGAGCATTTATTATGACTATAGTAATTGGTAATATTTTGTAAGAAATAGTTTCTTGGTATATGTGCAAAATATAAATTCTTTGACTTGCAAAATATGTTGGTATTATTGAGATGACTTCATGCAATTGTAAAGATGACATTGAAATAATCTTGTATGTGTCGCCACGGTTTTTATATATTATGGCCACACACATTTGTAAAATGTGTTCTGATTGACGATATATGGCTACACACATCTGTAGGATGTGGCCACACACATCTGTAGGATGTGTTTCGATTAATTGTGATACAGCCTCACACATTTATGGAATGTGTTCTGATCGTGGGACACATAAGAAAACAATGATTACATAAATAGTGGATATGTTACATTGCGCATTTATTATACAATTATGCATAGTTATGAAATAAGACAAAATGAAGTTTTATTGGTATTGATTATTTTGGAAGTTGGTAAATTGTACCATGAGTATATAATTGAGTAATTCTATAATTATTATAGCCGATGATATTTTGCAAAGTAATAGTTTTATACGTTTATGCAAAATATGAAGAAATATGTTTATTTTTAACTTTGCAAAGTGAATTGGTTACACGCAATGATTAAGATTGTACAAACCACTGTTTATGTGATATGAAAAGATTATGCTCATGATGATGCATGATGTGTGATATGCATATATAATGATGACCCTGAATTATATTTATATGTGTCGCCGCGGTTCTTCTATGATGTGGCATGTGGAGGCCATACACATCTAGAGGATGTGCTCTGTTTGATTATGATGTGGCATGTGGAGGCCACACACATTTAGAGGATGTGCTCTGATTGGCGATGATATAGCATGTGGAGGCCATACACATCTAGAGGATGTGTTGATTGATTATGAGGTGGCATGTGGAGGCCACACGCATCTAGAGGATGTGCTATGACTGATGATGATATGTATATGGAGGCCACACACATCTAGAGGATGTGTGCTAATTGATTATGAGGTGGCATATGGAGGCCACACGCATCTAGAGGATGTGCTATGACTGATGATGATATGACATGTGGAGGCCACGCATCTAGAGGACGTGCTCTGACTGACGATGATATGGCATGTGGAGGCCACACATCTAGAGGATGTGCTATAATTGATGATGAGGTGGCATGCGAGGCCACACACATCTGAGGATGTGCTCTGATTGAGGTGTAGCAGGGCCGTGGGACACAAAATATAATATAAAAATGATCATATAAACAGTGGGTTGTTTACAATGCATTTTTTGATATTTATTGTATAAGCTTCCAAATTAATTTGAGTGATGATATGCTTGTTATGATAGCATGATAAACGCATTTGAAATTGGAAGTTTATGAAATTATGACTTGATGATATCTTGATAAGATATGATGATATATGACTATTTTATATTATAGGCTTACTTATTGAGTGTGAACTCATATAAATCTCACAATGTTTTTCAGAGCCTCAGGATTGAAGAAGGAACCATAGGGTCATTGGAGCTTCTATTTAAAATAAAGTGGATTCATATGTTGATGTAACCCCAGTAATGTTTGTGTGTAGGGCTTGTAGCCCAAATCTTTAGTTATGGATTGTATTAAAGTTATGGACTTGAATGATATATAGGTTGTTGCCTTTCTTGAATTCAGTGTCATGATTCGGGATGCCTTGCATGCCTGGTATGCGGCGGGTTGTCACCCTATCTCAAAATTTTTGGGTCTGGGGCGTGACAGCTTTTATGGTATCAGAGCCTAGGTTATGACCTTGGGGACACATGCATGATGACACTCTAGGCAAAATACTAGGATGATATTGAGACATTTATGACTTTAAAGAAATTTCAGGAATTATGCTTTGGAAGCTTGAAATTTAAAGTTTATCAAGATATTAATTGAATTACAAATTTGATAGGAATTGAGAATGAACCATCGCAAGCCAATGATATTATGTGGGCTCCCTGGCTGGTAGCTTTGACCAGTGGGGAGGCCTAGGGGCTTCTAGAGGTTTTAGCTCTGTCAAACTTGTTGGAAATGGCTCGTAGCAGTTTCAGATCTTTAAATAATATGAGTAGATGAAATTTTAATTGCAATAAAAGATAGATGAATATATGGAATATAGTAGTTGAAAATTGCAATTGAGGACTAATATGACTAAGATAACATCATTATATCCAAATTGCAATTGAGTTAGATATTTGGATTTTGAGTTATTAAATCTGAATTTGAATATGGATATATACAATGAATTTTTATTTGTAGAACTTACATTATTGATATTGTAAGTAAAGATTATGAGCTAATCTACCGATTATAGAGATGATTAATATTGATGATATTTTGGTAATAAAATAGTTAACTACATATTTTTGATCAATTACAATTGAGTACTTTTTGAATTTGAGTCTGGATGGATAAGTATATATAGTGAATTTTACTAAGAGAACTTTTATTATGGATATTACATGTTCAAAATTGATTGTTACTTTGCTAGATATGCGGATGGTTGATACTGATGTTAATGAAATAGTTGACTGCATATTATATCATGATGGATCATTTAGGAAGATTATAAAATTTTAAATTCTGAGATAATTACTGTTTAAGTTTTTGAGAGCAGTAGACTCTATTAATCTTTAGAACTAATTTTGGCTATAAATGATCAAATATTTTGATGGTAGAAAGTGAAAGATTTTAGCAGTAATAAGAATAAGATAAATTTCACTGATAAAGAATTTCATGGGGATTTTCATCTTTTAATAGATTTCTAAATCAAGATATCTATTCATTAATTTATTGTGCCTTTCTTCATAGTTCCTAAGTAGATATCTTTCTCTAAGATGGATAAATTTATCAATCAACCATAAGTGGCATAATTATTGTTAAGAAAAAGGAGGGAGATGATTTTATTTTGACTATTGCTAATTATGGATTATGGTTAAGGATACATCTACTATCACTTTCATATCATAAAGAACTTCCAATTATGTCTTTCGGATGGTAAGTGCATTTTTAATCTTTATTGACCTTATAAGTCTTGTATCCATCTGAGCTAGATTAGTGAAGTCACTTTGAGATATTTGAAGGGTTTAAATTAGTTGGTCATGTTATGGCATGAGACATTGCATAATCTATAGATGATTTTGATAATCATTGGTAATAAAATAATCGATTCAAGAATTTGAATCATTTAAATTGCATTATTTATTGAGGATATACTGACATATTCAAGAGAAATTGATTGGTTATGGTGGTATTATTGATAAATATGAAGGAGATAAATTAATCATACTGATGATTAATGATGGCACTATTATTCAAAGAAATTAAATTAGTTGATTATGATAATTATGAAATATATCCTAAATGATTGGTATAATGTTCATTGATGTTAGCTTAAAGTATTCAAGAGTAAAACCTAGTATGTTATGATGATTGAAATAAGTGTCGTAATGCTTAATGGCACATTCAACTATTCAAGAGTTGAGAGAGCATTGGAAGAAAACTATCTTATATCTAAGTCATAAGAATTTAGAACTATCTTATTGAGGAATTAAGATTACCTGATGTTTTACTAACCTTAAGAATGGATAACATAATACATGTGATGGACTCTATGATATTTATGATGATTGTGTTGTGAGAAGTTAAGGTATTTAAAAAAAAGGGGCAGGAAAGAAATACTTCTTAAGGAATTTAATTTTATTTAGTAGAAAGATTAAATTAATTTTGAAAGTTGGACATATCATTTGGGTACTTGGGAATGAAATAAAAGTTTGCTAGTGAGTATCTTTAATGGTACAAAATTTGTGGACATTTAATTTCGAGGATGAAATTTTAGCAGGATAAAATGTTAATATTTGTTTTTGGTTTAATGGTAAACTGCATAAATTGAGTCTGAACCCATTTGTCTCACTCTCCTAATTCGATGATGTCTTCATAAAGCTTTTGGATTAAGCTGAATTTCTGTCCAGCCTCCCACCCTCAAATAGATGGACAATTTGTAGGAACCAATTAGATTTTAGATGATATACTACAAGCTTGTGTAATGGATTTTGGAGGTGCTTGGCATAAATTTTTTTACCTTTAGTGAAATTGCTTATTTTATTGATTACCAAGCCAATATTCAAATGGATTCATTTCAATTGTCTATGATATAAGGTGTAGATTCCCTTCATATTGAGATGAGATGAAAGAGAGAAAATTTTGGTTACTGAGCTGGTTTAACAACTATGAAAAGTATAATAACTATGAAAAGTATCATTAATTAAAGCAGCTTCATGTAGCTTAGAGTTAATAGAAAAGTTATGTTGATGTTAAAAATAAAGATTTGAAATTCAGGTTGAAGATCATTTGGAAGTTTTACTAACCAATGATGTGATGAGATTGGTGTTAGAGGTGATTTGAGCCACAATACATTGGGCCATTTGAGATTTTGATCAAAATAAAGGAGGTGGCTTATAGCTTAGCACTGCGTTCATTACTCTTTGGGGTGTTCAATGTGTTTCATATCTTTATGACTGAGGAGGTATATTTCAAACCCCCGTTATGTGTTAGAACTTGAACCAATTTAGCATAAGAAAGTATTGACCTATGAAGATCATCTTGTGCACATTGTGGACCGCAAGGATCAAGTTCTGAGATGGTGTAGTGTTCCTTATGTCAAAGTTCAAGAGGGAGACTATTTGGGAGCTATAAAAAAAATTAATATTTAATTGTATCTTACTATAGAGTATCGATGACTATTGACTTTTGAATGAACTTTAGTTGATTATGAGATAGAAAATTTGGATTCTATTGGATGTGTATCAATTTCGAGGCCGAAATTTTTATAAGAGGGAGAGAATGTAACCCCCAGCATTTATTTAAGGACACCTGCTACCTAGAGTTTATTCTGACATTTAGGTTCCTAGAATGACGCTTGTATTCCCGAGTCCTTGCGTGTCTGATGGGTTTTCGATATCCCTGATCTGAGGCATCACCTGGGGGATTAAAAGATATGGTCGGTGACTCCCTCCTGGACCGGGGGACACACTTCGTTCGGTCGCAAGGCCAGGACCACCTTCGCATGAGGAAGAGAAGGTTCGCGCTGGTCTCCAGCAGCGATGGAGAGGAGGAACCGACGCTAGAGGATGCGACGCCGAAAGGGCCGGTGCTTAGGATTTCTAGTAAAGGGAAGCGAAAGAAGTGGCACTACCGGTCCTTTGAATACGAAGGAAATATGATTGAGCTGAAGGATCCGGTGCTCCTGACTTTGAAGGATTGGAAGCAGAAGCCTTAGGTTGCGATTATCAAGGACATAACTCAAGAAATGTTGATGCGCCTGCAAGATCGGATGGTACCATTTGAGATTTGCGCACTGAAGTAAGTAAGCCTATTTATAATTAGTAATTTATAAATCATGAATTTATAGTTTACATGTATATTATGAAATAAGGAAAATGAAAGTTTATATAGATTAATTATTTTAAATGGGATCATGAATCTACATATGAGCATTTATTACGACTATAGTAACTGGTAATATTTTGTAAGAAATAGTTTCTTGGTGTATGTGCAAAAATATAAATTCTTTGACTTGCAAAATATGTTGGTATTATTGCGATGACTTCATGCAATTGTAAAGATGACATTGAAATAATCTTGTATGTGTCGCCACGGTTTTCATATATTATGGCCACACACATTTGTAAAATGTGTTCTAATTGACGATATATGGCCACACACATCTGTAGGATGTGTGGCCACACACATCTGTAGGATGTGTTCCGATTAATTATGATATGGCCTCACATTTATGGAATGTGTTCTGATTAATTTGAAGGGTCGTGAGACATATAAGAAAATAATGATTACATAAATAGTGGATATGTTACATTGCGCATTTATTATATAATTATGCATAGTTATGAAATAAGACAAAATGAAGTTTTATTGGTATTGATTATTTTGGAAGTTGGTAAATTGTACCATGAGTATATAATTGAGTAATTACTATAATTATTATAGCCGATGATATTTTGCAAAGTAATAGTTTTATACGTTTATGCAAAATATGAAGAAATATGTTTATTTTTAACTTTGTAAAGTGAATTGGTTACACGCAATGATTAAGATTGTACAAACCACTGTTTATGTGATATGAAAAGATTATGCTTATGATGATGCATGATGTGTGATATGCATATATAATGATGACCCTGAATTATATTTATATGTATCGCCGCGGTTCTCCTATGATGTGGCATGTGGAGGCCATACACATCTAGAGGATGTGCTCTGTTTGATTATGATGTGGCATGTGGAGGCCACATACATCTAGAGAATGTGCTCTGATTGGTGATGATATGGCATGTGAAGGCCACACACATCTAGAGAATGTGTGATTGATTATGAGGTGGCATGTGGAGGCCACACGCATCTAGAGGATGTGCTATGACTGATGATGATATGGCATGTGGAGGCCACACACATTTAGAGGATGTGTGCTGATTGATTATAAGGTGGCATGTGGAGGCAACACACATCTAGAGGATGTGCTATGACTGATGATGATATGGCATGTGGAGGCCACGCATCTAGAGGATGTGCTCTGACTGACGATGATATGGCATGTGGAGGCCACACATCTAGAGGATGTGCTATGATTGATGATGAGGTGGCATGTGGAGGCCATACACATCTAGAGGATGTGCTCTGATTGAGGTGTAGTAGGACCGTGGGACACATAAAATATAATATAAAAATGATCATATAAATAGTGGGTTGTTTACAATGCATTTTCTCGTATTTATTGTATAAGCTTCCAAATTAATTTGAGTGGTAATATGCTTGTTATGATAGCATGATAAACGCATTTGAAATTGGAAGTTTATGAAATTATGACTTGATGATATCTTGATAAGATATGATGATATATGACTATTTTATATTATAGGCTTACTTATTGAGTGTGAGCTCATATAAATCTCACAATGTTTTTCAGAGCCTCAGAATTGAAGAAGGAACCATAGGGTCGTTGGAGCTTCTATTTAAAATAAAGTGGATTCATATGTTGATGTAACCCCAGTAATGTTTGTGTGTAGGGCTTGTAGCCCAAATCTTTAGTTATGGATTGTATTAAAGTTATGGACTTGAATGATATATAGGTTGTTGCCTTTCTTGAATTCAGTGTCATGATTCGGGACGCCTTGCATGCCTGGCATGCGGCGGGTTGTCACCCTAGCTCAAAATTTTTGGGTCTGGGGCGTGACAAATCCTCTCATCTTCAATGAGCTAAAACCAAGATATACCCATCATTCTTTCCCTTCACCAAACCCCTAACATCTTATGGCAAACAACATATGATTAATAAGATATTATCAAACTTGACAGCCTGCTAACCTACCCCAACTTTCATCCGAAGATAACTTAGCAGGAATTTTTTTTAAAATCACAGTAAGTAGTTGAAATCACCATTTATGAATTTTATTGAAAAAAGAGAGATATTATCTTCCACAATCTTTTGAATAATTTTAGACCTTTTGTGGTGGAGTCATCTCTCAAAATAAAAAGGATTTAGAGAGGTAATTGTTGGACTTTACAATCCTTAACACCAGGTATACTTTCATAAAATCACCTGACAACATGAGGAACCTACTAATAGAAGGATGATATTCCCTAAACAAATGCCTAGTAACTTCTTAAGGTAATTTCTTTTGCATTAAATATTCACTTGGCATATTTCCGCTTGCAAAAAGCCTCCCAAACCCTCATATTTTGGATACCAATCAGGTTTTTCTCCTTGTACTGACACTGACCATAAATCCATCACAGAAAAAGCTTTGCATTTTAGGACCAAAGAACCATTCCACCAGGGAAAAGCTTACTACTTATTAACTTGTCTAATTCGCAGCAGATAAAGTAGTGTGTGGGACATTACAAACTCACTTGCAACACCAACCAGTATCTAGATGGATGAGACTCCCCAAATGGTGGCTAAAACTTATTTAGCTTGCCTTCCTCAAGGAAAACGTATCTTATTGCAGGATAAGTAATCCCAGCATACAAACAGAACCTTGATAAACATGCTGCACCAATATGTAGAACACGTACTTTATGTTATAAGAAATTTTCTACCAAACTTGGAGTCATGTTTAAAATGACAAAAATAAGAAAAACTCAAAAGAAAACTCATGCCCACCCCTCCTCATTCCTGCATCTTTACATCACCCAGTGCTGTGCACAGTACAACAAGCAGCACATGCCATGCTGCTCCACCAACACCAATGATTAAAATTTGGTTTAAGAGTGGTGATAGCATCCTTTTTTTAAACTGAAAATTGGTAGATTTAAGAAGGAACAAGGTCATTTCCGGAAGTATGTGAATGAAGTCAAAAGAATCGTATTTAAGTAGTTGCAACTGATAGAGATATAGACTAAAAGATATGCTTTATGTTATGTCTTTACATTTTTAATGAGAATTCATTTTGAGCAATGTGTGCCATTTACTATATATATGTGTATGTGTCTAGTATTTACAAAGAGTATTTGATCTAGTGTGTAGAGTATGGCTTACACACAGAAGACTAGATCATCGGTTCTTTTGGAATACAAGTTTATTGTTCACAGTTTTAGATGGAATTGGACACACCATCAGTAGAACCGTAGCACAAATTTTTAGTAGGTCTGTCTTGACTACAGGAATGGTTTATTCTAACTATTTATGCTAGTACACTTTGTATGTATTGAACAGGACCCAGTTGAGTTAATTATTTTATACTGACTTTATAAAATAATTTAAAACTCATGAATATTATGATTACTTATGCTCTTAATCCGAATTCTATTTCTAGACACGTGTATGTAGTGATTATTGCTTTGATTACACATAGAGTGAGATTCTAGATGAGTCAATAAACTCAGTGGGTTGGGCAATAACATTATATATATGGTGAATATTAATAGTTGAAGGAATCCACGTCCTGTTAATTTGGATTGATGATATCCCCTTGAGAAAGCTTATAAGTTTTGATTGTATCAAATCTTGCAAGTGGATTTTGAATCCGATACATCAAATAAGTTAAGTGGATAAGTCTCAAGGATAATAATAGCCAATTAAATTATATTGTCAGTATTTAAATTTAATTGGTGGATATCTGTAATCTTAACGTGGGGAGATAATAAGTATTTAATATTAAGGCTCGAAAATATAAATTCGAATGTGATTAGGAGTACAATTATAATTCTTTAGTGGAATGAATTATAATTTACGTAATTGAATCCTAACCCGGGATAGGATTGGGAGATTTGATTACGTGGGAAGTCCTTTTCATATTTGCCTATTGGTCCCTATTGTAGCCCTATAAATACCCTCTCAGTTGGTTGCTAGGGTTAACGTTTTTGAGGAAAAAGAAAAACAAGAAACCCTAGGTCGGCCGAGAGATCCCACCATCTTGTGAGAGAAGGAAGGTATTTTCGAGAATACGGCGGAAGGCTAAAAGGTTGAGGTCGAGCAATCGAATCAAAGTATTCCAAGGTTCAAATATGAAGGTATGATCTTATACTCATAGATTAGAATGGTAAATTTTTTTTGTATTACTCATATACGCTATAGCCGTGATCTTGGGGGTATTCTGCGCTCCCCAACAGTGGTATCAGAGCCATGGCTAATACTGTATATGAATGATGCGGCCATGTTCTCCATTAATCGAATATGCATGCGTGGGATGGATCGTGCTTGCTGCTAACGTTGTTTTGCAGGTTTCTATCCTGTTATTATGGTCACATGAATGTATGTGTTTTGATTTAATATTGCTTAGATCTGTTTTGTGAACTCCAGTTTAAGGAGGCGTAGGATCATTGTAATATTTCATAGCATGTATGCTCCGATTTTTTGAGAGCTTTGTGATTGTAAATATGTAGCATGTGAACTCCTATATGGAGGCATAGGATTTTTGTAATCTGGTGCGGCTCTATGGAGGAAGAAGACCTGCTGCACGTTGCAGGATATGATTCTAAGGAGAATCGGTTGAAGATAGGATTCTAAGGAGAATCCGTTGCAGATAGGATTCTAAGGAGAATCCTTGCATGATAGGATTCTAAGAAGAATTCGTTGTAGATAGGATTCTAAGGAGAATCCCTTGCAGATCACGATTCTAAAGGAAAATCCAAAGCGCGAAGGGATCGGAAGGTCGATCCCCGCTGGGGGCCAGCCCCCAGACCCCCATATGCGAAGCGGCAAATCGTCAAGCAAAGTAGCAATCATGATGCAACAGGGATCTTCATCTGCGTGGAAAATCTTGACCATAATAACAGGGATTTTATTTATCTTGTTTATATTGGTTATGTTGCATACTCGCTTGATTGTTTATCCTTTTGTTCTTATGTCTATAACTAGGAGAACATGGTTAATTGGATAATCACTTGCTGTTTGTGTTTTGAATTTATGAGATAATCAAACACAAGTTTTATAACCCTCAAAATATTGTTTAAATAACTAAGTGGGAGAGGGAATTAATCACATTTAAATCCCATGGTCCCATCACTTGTTTATTGGTGAGGCAGTTAATTTCATGTGTTAGCATTAGTGCTTTCCTCCCCATAGGATAAAATTGATTGCCAGCTCACCAAGAATAATCCCTAGTAGTTGTTAATGTTGGATTACCTCTCCATCTGAGGGATCCACCATGGGACAATGGATCTAGCATTGAGTGATGGTATACACTTAGGTATAAATATTGGTATCCTCCCCATCGGAGTCACTACAAATATTTATATGACCAAAGTTAGCCAGCTAATTAATTTTACTTGGTATGTTACCTTTTACCTAGATAGTAAAATTAATAGGTTTTATCTGCCTAGATAAATGATGAGTAGTAGACGTCCTCCCATCGAGGCATACTATTCAAAGTGTACTAGGCTGCTGGCAAATTCTTTTATTATGTAGTGATTGAGGGGCCCTACTTATAATTTTGAATTTAAAGTTTATTGCTCATTATATCTTATTTGATGTATGAATGATTCTCAGGATTAAAATGTCTTCTTTCAATCCACTTGCTGTGATACTCAAAGAAAACAAATTGACTGGTCCTAATTACATTGATTGGAAAAGGAATCTGGATATAGTGTTAACTGCAGAAGGGTACAAGTATGTGCTCACTCAGGTCTGTCCCGCAGAGCCCGATGAAGGGGCTTCAGATGAGGAGTCCCAAGCTTACCGTAAGTGGGTTAAGGCTGATGAGATGGCGCGGTGTTACATATTGGCATTTATGTCAAATGTTCTGCAACATCAGCATCAATCTATGCCCTCTGCCTATGACATGATGTTCAACCTCAAAGAAATGTTTGGGGATTAGAGTGCAACTAGGCAGACTGCGATGAAAGAACTGATGAACACTAATATGGCTGAAGGAACTCCTGTCAGGGATCATGTTCTAAAGATGATTAGTCTTCTGAATGAACTGGAGATCCTTGGAGCGGAGATGGATGGGGAAACCCAAGTTGATTTCATTCTCCAGTCCCTACCTGATTCTTTTAAGCAGTTCTGCCTAAATTACACCATGAACAAAATGAATTTTTCATTGGCAGAGCTACTTAAAGAACTTCAGGTAGCAGAGAGTTTCATTATGAAGCCTGCATTTGCTATGGTTACTGAAAAAGGTTCTTCTTCGAAGTCTCATGCTAAGAAGAAGAAAAAGGTTTAGAAAAAGAAACAGCATCAGGCCCCACAGCCCAATGGGGAAATAAAAAAGAAGGGAAAGTGCTTCGTCTGCAAGCAGCCAGGTCACTGGAAGCAGCAATGTCCAGTTTAGCTTACCAGGAAACAGGCTAGAGGTATATCTCATTCACTTGTAGTTAAAACTTGTTTAGTGGTGTTATCTACCAGTGGCTGGTGTGTAGATACGGGAGCCACTAATCATGTTTGCAATTCTTTGCAGGGGTTCCAGCAGACCCGGCAGCTAAGTGATGGAGAGATTTACATATTTCTGGGAGATGGCACGAGAGTGTCAATAGTTGCAGTAGGAGATTTTAGCTTTTCTTTTAGTAGAAATAGAATTTTAATATTAAAAGATTATTTTTTTGTACCTTCAATTAGAAGGAATTTAATTTCAGTTTCTAAGTTGATTGATGATGGATATTCAGTTTATTTTAATGACTCCGTTGTTATTAAGAAAAATAAATATTTTATCTGTTCTGGTACATTGGTGGATGGTCTTTATATTATTAATCCTGTTTCTCCTACTGTGCAACTAAATGAAGTGAATAACAATAATAGACCATGTAAGAGAAAAAATCCTTCTGAAATGAATCAAACTTATCTTTGGCACTTGCGCCTAGGTCATATAAATCTAAGACGGATTTCTAGACTGGTTCAAGATGGACCATTAGGTTCATTGGAAGTGGAGGCACTACCGGTCTGTGAATCTTGCTTAGAAGGAAAAATGACCAAGCGGCCATTCTCGGCCAAAGGCAATAGAGCTAAGGAGATATTAGAATTGGTTCACTCTGATTTGTGTGGCCCAATGAACATCCAAGCTAGAGATGGTTTTGAGTACTTTGTCACTTTTATTGATGATTACTCAAGATATGGGTATATTTATCTGATGCGCCGTAAGTCTGAATGCTTTGAAAAATTTAAAATTTTTAAAGCAGAAATGGAGAATCGTCATGGTAAAAATATCAAGACATTACGATCCGATCGTGGTGGCGAGTACCTCTTAGGGGAGTTCACATATTACTTATTAGATGTTGGGATTGAATCCCAGTTGTCTGCACCTAGTACGCCACAGCAGAATGGTGTAGCTGAAAGAAGGAATAGGACTCTTATGGATATGGTTAGATCTATGATGAGTTATTCAGACTTACCTATTTCATTTTGGGGATATGCATTAGAGACAGCTGCATATATTCTTAACTTGGTACCATCTAAGTCAGTACCTAAGACACCCACAGAACTGTGGACTGGGCGTAAGCCTAGTCTAAGACATGTTCGGGTTTGGGGTTGTCCAGCACATGTACTAAAAGGTAAACCAGATAAGTTGGAATCAAGGATAGATGTATGCTTCTTTGTTGGATATCCTAAAGGAACAAAAGGTGGTTTATTTTATTGTCCTAAGGATCAGAAGGTCATTGTTA
Source organism: Calamus simplicifolius (assembly GCA_900491605.1). Classification (NCBI taxonomy): domain Eukaryota; kingdom Viridiplantae; phylum Streptophyta; class Magnoliopsida; order Arecales; family Arecaceae; genus Calamus; species Calamus simplicifolius. Next base: position 460,723 of record UESW01005038.1, on the reverse strand, counting down.
GCACCAATGCCCGATTCTTGGAGGAGGACTATATTATAGACCACAAACCCAGAAGTAAAATTGCTCTAGAAGAGTTGAGAGGCGATAAAACTAGACAGGCTCCTTTAATACCAATAGTACAAGCAGAAACACCACAAGAAAGTAGGTTCCCAAACTTCCCAATAACTATTCGTAGTGGGAGAAGTATAGTAACACGAACTGACCCTAAACTGATACAAAAGGATACCATTAATGCACCAGTTTTAGAACCAGTGCAGGTTGATGGAGTACAAGGATCAGAGTCAGACCGTATTACTACAAGCACATACAATCAGGTTGTGCCTCGTCGTAGTGGGAGGGTTGTAAATACACCTAAACGGTATATGTTCCTTGGAGAGTCATATGACAGAATCTCTGATGAATTGGATACTGAACCCAGTAGCTACAATGAAGCATTACAGGATAAAGATGCAACTCTTTGGCAAAATGCTATGAAATCAGAGATAGAGTCTATGCACTTTAATCAGGTCTGGGATCTTGTAGAACCACCCGAGGGAGTAAAACCCATCGGATGCAAGTGGATCTATAAGAAGAAGAGAGGAGCAGACGGAAAGGTGGAAACCTTCAAGGCTAGGCTAGTTGCAAAAGGTTTTACTCAGAAAGAAGGGATCGACTATGAGGAAACCTTTTCACCAGTAGCTATGCTTAAGTCTATCCGGATTCTCTTATCCATTGCAGCTCATTTCGATTACAAAGTTTGGAAATGGATGTCAAGACAGTTTTCCTTAATGAAAATCTTGACGAGTGCATTTACATGATGCAACCAGACGGTTTTATAGTAAAAGGCCAGGAGCACTTGGTGTGTAAGCTTAAGAGGTCCATTTATGGACTTAAGCAGGCATCTAGATCTTGGAATACTTGTTTTGATCAAGCTATTAAATCTTATGGTTTTGATCAAAGTCCTGACGAGTCATGTGTGTACAAGAAGCGTGATGGAAAAACTTTGGTGTTTCTGGTGCTATATGTGAATGACATCTTACTTATTAGAAATGATATGGGAGTGTTATCTTCGGTCAAGGTATGGTTATCTGGACAATTTGATATGAAGGACTTGGGAGAAGCAAGTCACATCCTAGGGATCAAGGTTTTGCGAGATCGCAAGCAAAGGATGATATGCTTATCTCAAGCCACTTATATCGATAAAATTCTCACCCGTTTTGGTATGCATAATTCCAAGAAAGGATTTCTTCCTTTCAGGCATGAAATTTCTCTATCTAAGGATCAGTGTCCTAAGACACCTGAAGAGATAGAAAGTATGAAGGCAGTTCCTTATGCTTCTGCAGTAGGAAGCCTAATGTATGCTATGCTATGTACTAGACCTGATATCTATTTTGTCGTAGGCATGGTTAGCAGATTTCAGTCTAACCCTGGGAGAGAACATTGGACTGCAGTAAAACATATAATTAAGCACCTGAAAAGGACTAAAGATTATATGTTAGTTTACCAAGCAAATAGTCTTGTGCCTATAGGATATACAGATTCGGACTTCCAATCAGATAATGAATCTAGGAAATCAACCTCGGGATATGTGTTCACTTTGGATGGTGGAGCAATTAGCTGGAGGAGTGTAAAACAGCTTGTGTTGCTGACTCTACCATGGAAGCTGAGTATGTGGCTGCATCTGAGGCTGCAAAAGAGGCTGTTTGGCTAAGAAACTTTCTTTTGGATCTTAGTGTGATACCTTCAGTGCAATTACCTATTACAATTTATTGTGATAATAGTGGGGCAGTTGCTAATTCGAAGGAACCCAGGACCCATAAGAAATCTAAACACATTGAGCGTAAGTATCACCTGATACGTGACATCGTGCAAAGAGGTGACGTGCTGGTGACCAATGTTACATCTGAGGACAACCTGGCAGATCCTTTTACAAAGAGTTTAACTTCGAAAGTTTTTGATAGACATGTAGAGGGCATGGGAGTTAGATGTGTACAAGCATTGCTTTGAGTCTAAGTGGGAGATTGATAGAGATATAGACTAAAAGATATGCTTTATGTTATGTCTTTACATTTTTAATGAGAATTCATTTTGAGCAATGTGTGCCATTTACTATATATATGTGCATGTGTCTAGTATTTACAAAGAGTATTTGATCTAGTGTGTAGAGTACGGCTTACGCACAGAAGACTAGATCATCGGTTCTTTTGGAATACAAGTTTATTGTTCACAGTTTTAGATGGAATTGGACACACCATCAGTAGAACTATAGCACAAATTTTTAGTAGGTCTGTCTTGACTACGGAGAATGGTTTATTCTAACTATTTGTGCTAGTACACTTTGTGTGTATTGAACAGGACCCAGTTGAGTTAATTATTTTATACTAACTTTATAAAATAATTTAAAACTCATGAATATTATGATTACTTATGCTCTTAATCCGAATTTTATTTCTAGACACGTGTATGTAGTGATTATTGCTTTGATTACACATAGAGTGAGATTCTAGATGAGTCAATAAACTCAGTGGGTTGGGCAATAACATTATATATATGGTGAATATTAATAGTTGAAGGAATCCACGTCCTGTTAATTTGGATTGATGATATCCCCTTGAGAAAGCTTATAAGTTTTGATTGTATCAAATCTTGCAAGTGGATTTTGAATCCGATACATCAAATAAGTTAAGTGGATAAGTCTCAAGGATAATAACAGCCAATTAAATTATATTATCAGTATTTAAATTTAATTGGTGGATATCTGTAATCTTAACGTGGGGAGATAATAAGTATTTAATATTAAGGCTCAAAAATATAAATTCGAATGTGATTAGGAGTACAATTATAATTCTTTAGTGGAATGAATTGTAATTTACGTAATTGAATCCTAACCCGGGATAGGATTGGGAGATTTGATTACGTGGGAAGTCCTTTTCATATTTGCCTATTGGTCCCTGTTGTAGCCCTATAAATACCCTCTCAGTTGGTTGCTAGGGTTAACGTTTTTGAGGAAAAAGAAAAATAAGAAACCCTAGGTCGGCCGAGAGATCCCACCATCTTGTGAGAGAAGGAAGGTATTTTCGGGAATACGGCGGAAGGCTAAAAGGTTGAGGTCGAGCAATCGAATCAAAGTTTTTCAAGGTTCAAATCTGAAGGTATGATCTTATACTCATAGATTAGAACGGTAAAATTTTTTTTGTATTACTCATATACGCTATAGCCGTGATCTTGGGGGTATTCCGCGCTCCCCAACAACAACATCATTCCATTCCATGTAAAAGATCAAAACTTTTGAGTTCTGAAAGGGTTTCAACGGATTCAATATCAGAGCTGGCATAATTTAGTTGGTGTTTGACAAGTTATGGCAAAATAATGATTAATTGGGTTAACTAGTGTATCTGACAGGAATATGACTAGCTTGATAACAAATAAAAATATAATGATAACTGACTGAAACACATGTTGTGTTATACGGATAAAAAAATAAGGTGGTGATATTATGTAGTCTTTTTTTTTTGGTTACAAACGGGCGATCACACTACTCTGGCACGAGTCAAGCCGAAACATCTGAGTACAAAATTTGCTGTAATAAGACAGGACAAGGGATCTCAGTATGCCAAATCCACCGGCCAGGATTGCGAGCGACAGCAGAAGCAACATAATCAGCCGCAGCATTGGCTTCCCGATATATATGCTGAATCTGAAAAGCACTAGTAGACTGTAGAGTGACTAAAATGTCTCTAATCAGGGGATTAAAGCAAGAATAGGAGTCCCCCTCCCGCGTAATCCATCTGATAATCGTAAGTGAGTCACCCTCAATAATCAGCCGACGATAGCCCAAATGTCGAACAGCATATGTGATACCAGCCCATGCCGCCTATAGCTCAGCCATAGGAACCGAAATGTCGATAGAGCTGTGACCGCCAGCTGCTAGTAACTGCCCATTCGACCCACGGATGACAAACCCAGATCCAGCAGTATGATCAGAGACAGAGCCGTCAAAGTTCACTTTGACATAACCCGGAGGTGGGGACACCCAAGAGATAAAAACCGTGGTTCGGTTCGCTGCCAAAGCAGCAGGGGAGTCCCAGTGGCCAGGTCCGTCAGTATGAACACCAAGATAACAGCGAGTGTACTCCTTAGCATGAGAGAGAGCACGACGGATGATCGCTTGAGGAGAGGCCATCTCCTCAGTAAAAATAATCTTATTCCTTATCAGCCAAATATGATAAGCCACGTAGGCAGATAATACACCCTGAGAATAAGATCCATACTGAGAAGGCGATCGAAGAGCATTCAGAAAGGAGAGCCGGATTGGTCCATCCTCCAACAACCATGGGGTAAAATGGATCATCTTCCATATCTGAGATGCACAAGAACATGAGAATAGAACATGGTCAACAGATTCATCATGCATCCCGCATATCGGACAGAGAGGTAATATCGAGAGGCCCCGACCAGCCAGAAGAGAACAAGTAGGTAAGCGATCCCACTTAATCTTCCACAAGAAGAGCTGAATCCTTGGGTGAATAGGCAACCTCCATATCCAAGCAACATCTCTAAGACCTGCGGCCTGAGAACGGAAGCGGGCCACCAAATCTCTAGTAGGAGCACAAGGAAGATAGGATCGATGCCACAACTTGTGATCCGGCCCTGCAGAAATAGGAAGAGGCATGGCCAGAATCTAATGAGCAAGCTCAGCCCCAAATAACCGAAGAACCATAGGAGTGTTCTAAGCAGCACTCTCCTGTCTGATCAGAGAAGAAACATGCAATATGGGATCTACTTCAGAGCTTATAAAAGTCGGCCATCGAGATAAGGGAAGATCAGCTATCCAAGAGTCCTGAATGACATCAACTGACATCCCATCCCCAATCATCCAGTGAATATCAGTTATGACTGTCGGGGCGGTCCGGCAGATGGCATGCCATAAATAGGAACATCCACAAGGGATACTAACTTCCAAACCCGAAGTCCAACCACCATATCTACCACGCATGACTGTACTCCATAAACAGTGAGGGTCCAACAGGAATCTGGAAGCATGCCTTGCAATGATAGCCTCGCGACGGAGCACCAGGGACTGAATCCCCAACCCACCCTCACTTATTGGCAAACAGACCATGTCCCAGGCCAATAAATGAATACCATAACCTCCCTGCATAGATGCCCACAAAAAATCTCGAATACGTCGCTCTAGCCTGCGAAGGAAGATAGTCGGGATCAGAGCATTGGATAACAGATAGATAGGGAGCGATGTGAGGATAGCACGGATTAAAGTGATACGCCCCATCATAGAAAGGCCCAACACCTGCCACCGGTCCATCATAGCAGAGATCCGACGATCAAGGTCCCCAAAGTCCTGCTGCATGGGCTGGCGTCCCGTAAGAGGGGTTCCGAGGTAGGTCAGACGATCTGAGACAGTCAAAATCCCTAACAAATGGGAAATAGAGGCACGACAGCGGGGAGAGACCAATGGGCTGAAACAGAGAATAGATTTCTGTAAGTTGATCCGTTGGCCCGATGCCCGGCAATAAGCCTGAATGATAGCAGAACAAGTGGTTGCATTCTGAACAGAAGCTGGGCTAAGCAGAATGCAGTCATCAGCGAAGAGAAGGTGGGTTAGAGGAGGTCCATGAGGCCCCAGCATATAAGGCTGTAATAGAGATGCTCCAACCGCCTGATTAAGAGCACGAGACAGGTCGTCGGCGCACAGAATAAACAGAAATGGAGAGAGAGGACATCCCTGTCGGAGTCCAACAGCAGAGGGAAAAAACTCAGTCGGACTGCCATTAATGATGATAGAAAAGGTGGGCCCTTGGACACAAGCCATGATCCACTCAATGAAATGATCATCAAAACCAAACGCCTGTAATGACTGACGCAGAAATATCCAACTCATCCTGTCATAAGCTCTCTCCATATCAAGCTGGATAGCCATGAGAGACTGTCACAAGAGGCGCGCTGGAGGTTATGCATAAATTCCTGGGCAATAAGAGCATTATCTGAAATACTTTGGCCACGGATAAAGGCACCCTGCTCCAGAGAGATAAGCCTAGGAATCACCCCCTGCAATCGAGTAACAAGAATATGGGCGCAGACTTTGTATAGAGTGGTACATAAACTAATCGGCCTATAATGTTGAGGAAGCAGAGCATTAGCTTTTTTGGGAACCAGGACAAGAAATGTCCTCTGCCAATCCGGAGGAATATGTCTGAAAGAGAAAACAGACTGAATAGCCGAGGTAACATCCTGCCCTACAATATCCTAGTAGAAGCGGAAGAAAAAAGGCGAAAAACCATCTGGGCCCGGAGCTTTATCAGGTCCCAGAGCCCAAACTGCATTACGAATTTCCTCCGCCAAGACCTCCCGAATCAAGCTAGCATTCTCGCTATCTAAAACTCTAACATCCTGAGTACCAGTGATAATGGGAGAGTCAGAGCCAGAGACTTCCGACCAGCGAGACTGAAAGAAATGAAAAACTTGCTCACTAATAGCCCCCTCATCCTCCAGAATAGTACCCTCTGCATCACTAATACACCTGATTTGATTGGCCGCATGCCTGGCAACAGTGGCCTGATGAAAGAACCTGGTGTTACGATCACCTTCCTTTAACCACTGAATCCGAGACCGTTGACGCCAATAAATCTCCTGCTGCCAAAGCAACGAATGATGCATAGCCAAGTTCTTCCTAAGAGCCTGAAGATCATTCTCCGATAGCTGACCCTCCTCATCCTCCTTAACCTGAAGAGTAGAAATAACAGCTTCCACAGCCTGGACATTCTGCATTAGATTCCCCACCTCTCTTCTCTGCCACCATAATAGTCTGCGCTTAGCAAGCTCTAAACGGCGGGAGAGACGATAAGTAGAATTCCCTCTAACTGGCATATGCCACACCTGCCTAATCAAGGACCTGGCTAAAAAATAATGCGTCCAAAACTGCTCAAACCGAAAGGGCCCCTTCCTATAAGATGACCGCTCTGTAGAGATGAGAAGGGGATAATGGTCCGACGCAATCCGCGGGAGGTGGGTATTAGTAGCACAGGCAAAGGACTGCATCCAAGATGAAGAAGCCAAAGCCCGATCCAATCTCTCCGACACCCGAGCAGACCCGCTTCGGTTGTTACACCAGGTAAACTGTGGCCCAGAAAATCCCAAATCAATAAGACCCGCCGAGGAGATAAATGAATGAAACTCCATGGAATTCGAAGATTCAACATATCGGCGTCCCCCCCGCTTCTTAGATGCATCCAATATACAATTGAAATCACCAGCAATAAGAGTCGGAAAACCCTGGGCTAATAAAGTGTGAATCTCCGACCATAGACCGCGCCGCTGATGAAAATCAGTGCTGGCATAGACTCCCAGAAGAAGCCAAGGCAGAGAAGACCCCTCAGAGATGACTAGGCCTACTTGCTGATGACTATGATGAAAAGCATCAACACGGATGGCAGGATTCCGCCAGAGAGCCATAATGGCCCCAGATAGCCCAGTAGCTTCCACAGCATAGGAAGACCAGTCACGGGAGACTCGCCGCCGGAAACGTTGAAGGCTAAGGCCCGACAATCAAGTTTCCAACAAAATACAAATATCAAAATGATGAATCTGCAATAGCCTACCAAAGGAGGATCGAAATGATGGTTTCAATGCTCCTCGGACATTCCATATAATAATCTTCATAGATGAGAAGCAAGGATGCCTCAGATCTCATCCTGAGCTCCCGTCATAACCAAATCTGAAAGGTCTCCCGAGTTAGGACACAACAACTGGAGATCCTGATCCGACATCTGATCGAGGTCCGGAACATTGGAACCTGGTTGCAGAACTGACTCCATGGGAACTTCTTCAGACAACTCCTTAGTAGGGGATCCATCTACCCGAGTGACAGAAGGGGAGTCAGATATAGCAGCTTTCAGAGATGTGAAGGCAACCTCATGAACATCCATGGCTCCTTTCTGATAGCAGGGGGGCAGGGTCATCCTATCAGGAGAACCGATTATCACCCCAGTGCTTGTAGGTATAACCGCCTTTCCTTTCCCCTTACGTTTCTCGAATTTAGAGATTGACCTAGGCGTCGGGCAATCAACTGGTCTGGCCCTTTTTAGGGGACCAGGAAAAGCATCCCGACTGCCCTGAAGAGTACCAGTGGCCAAACTCGACCCGAGAGAGACAAAAGGGTTCATGTTCACCAGTGAATTAGACTTTTCAGTCACTGGGGACCCCTCCTTAACTGAATCCAAAAAACCCTTCTGAATTTTCTTTAAGCCGGCACATGAGACTGTCTCCAGCAAAGTCCTATTATTTTCTTTAAAATCGGCACAGAGGGCAACTCCCGGCACAGTCACTGATCCTGAACTTTCAGAGAAATTAGGAGGCAGGGGATTGATAAGGCCATTCCCTGGGGATCCCTGCAGCTCAGCCTCCTTCAAACTCAGCTTAGAGGCATTGATCCCGGCACAAGGGACCACTCCTGGCACGCCCTTGTTATCTGAACTTCCCTGCTTCAGCTCACTCACAACACTCACTGGAGCAGAATCTGGGATCAAAACAACCTTAGAAGATGAATGGACCCTCCGGCGAGCAACCTTCACTGGAGAAGACCACCCCTCTGCAGCTTCAGCACCCGATCAATGCCCCCCTTGATTCTGCTGTGTAGGAACAGAACTACTGGAAGCCCCCTGCGCCGTCAAGTGAGGCTTCCTCTTCTCCTCCCGAAGGGGATCAGAGTCAATCTTCCGTTGACGAATTGCAGCAATCCAAGGGCCAAAGATCGATCGAGACGCAGCTTCCTCATCCGCAGTCCCAGACAACAAGGAACAAGGGCTGCTCAAGTGAATAGAGCCGCAGAGAGAACAGATCCCCTCCAGGCTCTCATACGCAAACTGCTGCCAGAAAGTATGGTGAATTCCCTGAATTCGCGTCCCCGGCTGGAGAGAACGACGAAGATCAATCCGTACATAGGCCCGAGCGAAACCCCCTCTGTTCTTCGCCAAAGTGGGAGCATCCACACAGATGAAACACCCTGCTATCTCCAAAATCGCCCTGAGGAACTCCTCCTTCCAGAACTCTATTGGCAAGTTTGGCAATCGCACCCACACCAGAGCCGAAGGAATGGCTTCCTCCGCCGGGATGAATTCCGGCCTCTATGGTTCCGTCCCGATAACTTGGCCATTAACAGTCCAAGGCCGATTTAACACCAAGGTGCAGGCATTCGGATATTTGAACCGAAAAATATGGCATCTGAATGCCAAACTGATAGGGACGATGTCCCCCTGAACCCCGGCACGCCTGAACTCTCGGAGGAAAGCTTCAGCCGGAACCCACCACTGGAAAGACCAAACAAGAACGGCCCTTGACTGCCATCCAGCTATCTCAGACTCCAATTCCGCCACAGGGAATCCAACTACTTCTGGAAAGGAGGCCTCCAACCTCGCCACCACTGCCGACGACGGAGCCGGAGAAACCCAGTGGAAGCCGGACGCCATCCCCTTCCTTCCGGAAGCCCATCCACTGGCTACCCCATCAGACGCCATGGATGGTTGGGGGAGCAGGGAAGAAAAAACCCGAAGGAAGCTCAGACGAAGACACAAGCGATCGTCGGAGATCGGAGGAGAAGAAGACTCAAGCACGAATCTTAAAGCCCTTCTAACAGAGAGAACCAGAGAGAAGACGCGCACGATCCTCGATATTATGTAGTCTTTAATCAACTATGAAATATAAGTACGTGCCATATTATAATATGGTGGGAAAACATGGTTCAATGTTTTGACCTACATGATGGCTGAGTCATGGTGCGCCTATGGTTTGACCACAGGTTAACTATGAGCAGGAGAATCTTTTGACAGTGGATTAAATTAATTTAACCCTAACAGCCTTGCCCCAATTGCAAGTCCCACTTTGGGCAATGCCCTCTTCCCACCTGCAATATTTGTCTCAAATATTTCCAAATCACCCAATCAATACATGTGTAATACATGTGGGCTTAATTATTGCTGATAGTATCAATTAAACTGGAGTTGGCTCATAATTAAATTGAAATGCATGCAAAAATCATTTGTCCTTGGACTATGAAGTAAGCCAGCGCCGACCGAAGCAATTGGCATTGGCCCTCCCATTTCTCCAAAAGATAACATAGATATTAAGGTACGTACGCTAGCTTCTCCAGCTCGTATATATATATATATATATATATATATATACCCTTTTTCCGAGGAATTTATTTTTTTTACTTTCCACATGTTTCTATTTATTGCGTTGGTTTCTTTTTTAAAAAAAAATAATAAGAAACTGTAATTAACACGTAACTTTTCAGTTTTAAGATTCATGCAGATTTAATGATAAAAAAGATGATCGAAATTGAGCTTTGCTATACGTGAATGTAGTTAGATTCATCTCTCTCCAGTGCCTCTCATTCTGATTTGTCTCCATCTCTCCAGCTGCAGTTTGGAGAACAATAATTCCTCCTCCGCGGCAAAATAGTCCGAAACGTAACAAAAGTTGGTGACTGACTCACGGACGCAGCTGCCATTTCCATCCATCTCAATCGTGGACGTGAACCATGGATGCACTGCAATCAATCTTTACCAAAGAGAAGGCCACCATGGTATACAGAAGGTAGGATGGATGGGTAGTCTCTCTCTCTCTCTCTCTCTCTCACGCACACACGCATAGACACGAGCTGGGCCACCACCATATCACATCACATGGTGCTCCCCAACGATTCCCTCGGCCTCCCCTTTACCTCTTTTGTCTCTCTTTTATAAGAAGAAAGCTTAAAATATTCATCAACCACTGTTCCTTATCAGGGCTCTCATTATTTCTTAGCTACATACCTCTCTTGGGCTTTTGATGGTAGATGCAAGCGTTGGACTTCTCTAGACTGTTTCTCTAGCTTCTTGTGGCTGCCACCCTACACTAACATTTCCCCCTACTGTGTGTGTGTGTCTGTGTTCTCTACTAGTTATCTCTACTAGTTATCAACCCATTCTTCCAAGTTTATATATATGCCTATGAATTCTGACTTTGATGTTCCTTGAAACACTACACAAACTGCAGGTACCATGCATGTTATCAAGCTAGAGACTTCCCCGCCTTTGATAGAGATCCAAAATAAAAGATTTGGATTTTGCGTTGCTCTGATAGAGATCCAGAATAAAAGATTTAGATCTCTAACAAGTCTCTTGATGAGAATACTAGTTGTACCATTTTGCCCCACCCATCGTTGCTTTGGAGGAGGAGCCGGAAAAGGATGAGACTCACCGTAGAAAGAGAGATAAAAGAAAGAGAAAAGGTTCAGACCTTACTGTAAAGGTTCATACCTTATTTTATGAAAACCGGGCAGTTTGATGGCTGCCTGTGATGGCCGAGATAAATGGAAGTGACTAACTGGTCGGTGAATAGTAAAAGTAACAAGTCATTTCACTCTGATTCATTTTAAACAACTTTATATTAATTAACCGTGATAGTGAAATAAAGTAATAAATAAAAAATCAATTCAAACATTTTTGGAGTAAGAGGGATGGATCGAACCAGTTAAGCATCCATTAGTGAACAAATTTTTTAGTTGTTAAATAGCATGGTGACAATTTGGCATCAATTTTAAACTTGTGCCGCCCTCAGAACAATTGAACCATGATTTTAATTTATAGTGATTGTTGTAAGTTAACAACGATTATTTTGACTAACGCTTTTTTAAAATAAAATAATATTATTTTATCTAATGAAAGGGTGAAGGAATTAATAACCTTTTTTTTTTTGCTATCATCCATCCATTTTAACACTATTTATAATAACTATAATTTTAGTAATTATTTTAGTATTAAAGATGTTAAGGTTATCAATTAGATTTCCTTTCCATAGAAAAGTCAGATCTTGTAACATCTGCCAGTTCAAATTTGCGTTTGTTGTATGGTGGGTTCTAACATCACTGTTTCATCAAAAGGAATTTTTTCCAAAACAGATAGGTAGGTATATTTGGGCTGCAGTGCTTTATGACACTTGTGCCTTGACCATAATACAAAACTATATTAAGAAGCCTGTTAAATGTTGATTTTGTTTTTCACACCCGGTTTTACTCCAACTTATAAGCAAGAATTGTTTGATATTCCATGCAAGCTAAGATCTACCATTTGCACTACCCTTTGAGCCAAACCTTTGCATGTGCCATGATATACTTATTAGTATTATAGGATCTTCAATAAATAATTTGTTACATAAAATTACATATAAAAAATACTTACCTGATGCGAATTCATCATAATAGTATTTACCTAATGCGGAATTCATCATAATAGTATTTACCTTATTCAGAATTTATTATAATAGTATATAGACTTGAGACTTGAATCTGATTAGATTTTGATAGCAATAACTAGTTTCTCTTTCTTAACCTTTTTCTTTTCATAGCAAATGGATTCTTACTAACTTCACCATATATATATATATATATATACATTCAATTGATATTTTTATCAAATACCAAATTAATGACTTTAATTCCATTTAATTCCAGAATTAACGGATTAATGTTAATGGCTTAAACTCGCTAGCCCTTCATCTTTTTTACATACATAAAAAAATAATGGGTGGCCCTTTGCCTTTTGCGGGCATCGAGAAAAGAGTGACTCTTCGCGTAACAATCTAACATTAAATGACATAACGTAAAGATTAATTTAACATTCTCCCATTTGGATCGAAAATTTATGACATTAATATTTAATAGTTTAAACATTAGGTGCTCAAAATTAAATTTCATAATGTCATTCTTTCATCATGATTGACTTTAACATAATAAATTATATAATAAGTGTTATGATGGTCATACCCATCTAAATTGCATACTCCTTTCCATATACTATTGTATTAGCAATTTATCAAGTTAGGTCACATAATTTATATATAAATAACTTAATATCCATAAAATAATATATACAAGCATAAGAAACAAGAAATAATAAATAAAATCAGAAGCATATCATATTAATGAGCTCAAGAGTGGCACAACATCATCATAATCAATCTTCAATTCATAACATCATCATAATCAATCTTCAATACATAACATCATTATAATCAATCTTCAATACAACCAAGACCCATTCTATGTACATGTTCTTTAAATATTTTTGGTTGTAAACCTTTAGTTAAAGGATCTGCAATCATAAGATCTGCTCTAATATGTTCAATGTACACTCTTTGTTTCTGAACCTCCTCCTTAACAGTAAAATACTTTAATTCCATATGTTTAGCACCTCTGAAATATTTATCATTTTTGGAGAAGAAAACTGCCACTGAATTATCACAATAAATTTGCAGTGGCTTGGTAATGGTGTCGACAACCCCAAGTACTGAAATAAAGTTTCGTAGCCATAATGCGTGAATTGTAGCTTCATAACAGGCTACAAACTCTACTTTCATAGTGGATGAAGCAATGATAGATTGTTTGGCACATTTCCATGAAATTGCTCCTTCTCCCAACAGGAACACATAGCCAAAAGTTGACTTTCTGCTGTCAACACAATCAGCAAAATTTGAATCTGAATATCCAATCACTTCCAACTGATCAGACCTTCTAAACATGAGCATATAATCCTTAGTTCCTTGAAGGTATCTCATCACTTTCTTTGCAGCTTTTCAATGATCAATACCAGGGTTACTCTAATATCGGCCCAACATCTCGACCGTGAAGGTGATATCTGATCTTGTGCAAGTTTGCAAATACATCAAGCTACCCATAACAGAAGCATATGCAATAGATTTCATTTGCTTACGTTCCATATCATTCTTTGGATATTGCATAAGACTAAATTTATCTCTTTTTTGTATTGGGATAATACCTGCTGAATAGTTATTCATATTAAATTTCTCAAGAATTTTCTCAATGTAAGTTTTCTGAGACAACCCTAACAATCCATGTGATCTCTTTTTGAATATGAAAATTCCTATCATATAAGATGCCTCTCCCATATCTTTCATCTCAAAATTCTTAAAGAGAAAATTTTTAGTCTCATACAAGATACCTAAATCATTAGCAGCAAGCAAAATATCATCAATATATAGAACCAAAAATATAAACTTACTTTCACAAATCTTTCGATAAATGCATCGATCAATGATATTTTTATGAAAACCAAAAGATGTAATAGTATTATTGAACTTAATATACCATTGTCTAAAAGCTTATTTAAGTCCATATATTGATTTCTTAAGTTTACACACCATATGATCCTTTCCTTCCATGGAAAAACCTTTAGGTTTATCCATATAAATTTCTTCCTCTATATTCCCATTAAGAAAGGCTGTTTTCACATCCAATTGATGTAACTCTAAATCATATTGAGCTACCAAAGCCATAATGATTCTTAATGAATCTTTCTTTGAAACTAGTGAAAATATCTCTTTATAATTAATGCCATCCTTCTGAGTATAACCCTTGGCGACAAGTCTAGCATTAAAATGTTCGATATTGCCATTCAAGTTACGTTTGATTTTAAAAACTCATTTACATCCAACTCGTTTAGAACCTTCTGGCAATTCGATAAGATCCGAGACATTATTTTTAGCCATTGATTTTAATTCATCTTTCATAGCATTAATCCATTTATCAGACTTATCACTGTTAATGGCTTGCAACAATGAAACAGGATCTTCATAAATGCCACAATCAAAATCTGACTCTTGCAAATAAATAAATAATCATCTGAAATAGCTAATTTTTGTATCCTTACGGGTTTACTTAAAGCTATTCCACATGGTTCAATTTTATCAGCTATTGGTAGTTAGGCTCTTCATGGGGTACTTTTTCATTCAAACATTGTTCATTGTTGTTTTGCTTTTGTAATTCTGAAACAATGTAAGGAATAATTGTAGATTCAGAAACATTTATGGGTAATGAAACATTAACCCTTACTTCATTGATATCCATAATCTGTTTATCAGCACTCCCACTAACTTCACCATTCTCAATGAATTTGACATTGCCTGTCTCAATAATTCTAGAACTATGGTTTGGATAATAAAAATGTCCCTTTGAATTTCTCTGGGTAACCTATAATGTAACCACTAATAGTTCGAGAATCCAATTTCTTTTCATATGGATTATACACTCGTGATTCTACTGGACAACCCCAAACATGCAGGTGTCTTAGACTAGGTTTCCTTTCGGTTCATAACTCAAAAGGAGTTTTAGAAACTGGCTTACTAGGAATCATATTAGTAAATATACTGCAGTTCTAAGAGCATACGTCCACAAAGATTTTGGTAATGAGAATTACTTATCATACTCCTAACCATATCTATTAATTTTCTATTTCTTTTCTGCCACATAATTTTATTTAGGTGTGCCCGGCATAGTATACTGTGCACGTATGCTATGTCTTTCGAGAAATTTTGCAAATGGATCTGGATTTTGCCCTGATTCATTATACTTTCCATAATCCTTAGATCCATGCAATTCATGAATTCCATAGATGAAAAAAAGTTAACAAAATAGGGTAGCATCGAAATCCATATGAATCCAACGATGAAGTAAATAATCAGATTTTGGACTTTACATCATCTATTTAGAAGAATTTTTCTCTATTCTAAAATTTCTATTCTTTTATACTCTTAATAAATTCAAGATATTTTTGAAATTTTAACATAGTGTTTTTTTGTTAATATAGAAAGATTTTAGAACACTTTTCCAATATGTTCAGCGCGATCAATCCTCTAGAAACCAAATTAATAAAAGATCCAAAACACTTGGGTGATGGTAAATTTGAATTAGTTAGAATACAAATCTTATTAGTACTTTTTTCTTTTTCTTTTTTAAGTAGTGAAGATTATTAGTTAGAAACATGATGTAATTCTTATAAAAGATTACTATTTGCTAGCTATAATAAATTTATAATATTTTTTGGGTAACATGTTCAAGAGAATATTATTTTTTCATATCTTAGATTGACTATTTAATCCTTACTTTCTATGTGCATGTAGTATATACATACCCTAAATGTTGATATGGTTTTCGATCGATGCGAATCCAACTTAGATAGATTAAGTATTAATTTACCATATTTATTATGGTTCTAAATAGATTTAGATGAAAGAAATAAATCATTATGCTTCAATTAAATTTTTATTATTTTGAGCAAAAAAATTATTCCTAATAAGCTTCATTTGATTTTAGTTTCAAAAATTGAGAATTCTTCAAGTTCCTTGTTTTTTCTTTTCTTTTTTCTTTTTTGTTTTGGGAGGGGGGTGGGTAGGGGTTGACTATTAAATTGAACCAACTTAATCCCTGCATATTATATATATATTTAGAAAATGCTTCATGTTCACATATTTATATCATGAATATAGCTATGTCTACTTTATAAATACTTCTATTTTCTTTTTTTATAAATATTAATATATTTTTATGAGAAAAGATTATGGTGAGTCTCAAAAAATTTTCAAAGAACATAAAGGTCTACCTTATTTTGTATATTGGCTAAGGATTAAAAAAAATACATGGCCATCAAATCATGGAATAAGAAGAAATAAATTTTTGATCAAAAATTTATTGTTAAAATAGTTGTTGAAGAATAATTCTCTCCATTGTAAATACGAGAGAGATAGGTATTTTTTTGGATAGAAGGATATAGTTATGCTTAATAGTTTTACGATCATACATTTCATGCTAGTCCCTTGCAAAATCCATGCCTTAATATCATTTTTTGCTTCTTTATATTTTAATAAACTAATCATAAATCTATGCAATGCGCAGGGCATAAAAGTTCATGCAAAATTGATGTCTAAGTCATAATTTTCACCCTTATGAAAAGCATCAAGAAATTAAATATGTATCATGATATTCTATTTTATGAATGGGAGAAATGGTTTCCACTTATAAGATGGATAGGATAAGTGAAAGCAGAAATATCCATTTCTCCTAAAAAAAATTTGTTTTAAAGGAATACTAATCTTGATATTATTTTTGATAATCAAATCATGAAATGGAACCAAGATCTTAGTATTGTTCTATTTCCATGTTCATTCCATTGAACCAACATGGAATTAGTATAATGTAAGGTGGATTGGATTGGGTTCAATTGGGCCGGGATGAATCTAGGAGTATGCAAAGCTGGTAACAATACAAAAGACATATGACTTCTTCTTCTTCTTCTTTTTTAAGAAATGCGCATAACTAATTGAATAGTCAAAATGTTTGATGCTCATGTTAGAGCTCTCCATAACATAAGTACCTCCAGCATTCAGCTTTGCAAAGAATCTTTGATAATAACACATTATGGGCTGAAAGCATGACTATAGATTTTTTTCCTCCTCTCATGAAATTGGAGCAATATTTACATTCTTTTTTTTCATTAAATTTTATGAGAACGTACAGTCATCCTACCACATGGGTTGATATGATATTTTCTGACACTTTGTTAATACATTTTCTGTACAATCCATAAATGTAATATAGGATGATAAAGAATACATTAGAAATCTTTACGACATCCAGGATTAAGTGATCCTAAGATAATACTGAACAACTCTCTATGACTTCCCAACAATCATACTGAAATTTTGATTGATTGGATAATAATTTTTGAATACCTAAACTTTGAATAGATGGGCATCACTTAAACCTATGGTTGTAGATTCCTGTTGCAGACACCATAAAATTGATAGCTGATTTATATCTCATCCTTTTAAATCTATTTTCCTTTTTCTTGCTTAAAATTCCTGCTCCTTTTCTATAAACAGAATTTGCAAGCTCAATTTTTGGAAATAAAGTTTTGATTAGGCAAAATGTCCAGCATCATGCATGTTTGGAGACTTGATAATTTCATCTAGTATTTTGCATGCTATTATGCATCATTAATAAAAGACAAACAAGCATATATACCTCTCACTTGGCCAGAAGCAGAAGGAAAAAAAAAAAGCAGAACCAAGGGCAACAAACAAGAGAGAACAGCCATGGCAAAACTAAAGACGATAAACTGCCCCATGAGAAGTGGCCGTGTACCGAGTGCCAACCAAAAGTCCTTTCTATATATAAAATGAATAAGAAAACCATGCTACTATGCTTTGAAATGATGTAACAAAAACAGTGGGACAAGGTTTGGTGGTCCATCTAGCACTCACCAGTCTCATTCTATCAAAGAATCTGCTTTCCAAATTGTATACCCTTCATGGAAGCCATTTTAGGAACCTTGTGCTTTTGAATATTATAAAAGATTAGGTGCAAGCCCACAGGAATGCTGTTTACGTGCTTGCATATCCCAAATTGTAAACCCTTCATGGTGTCTTTAATTTCTTGTTGGTCCCATATCCAATTTCGTCCAGCAGGATCCAGTGGGGGAATCAACCAAGGCCCATGCTTTCACATCCAACCACTAGGAAAATCACACACCCTTTTGCCTCCCTTACTTTTCCTGTCACGAGGGGCTTGAACAATTAATTCCATGGACTGGTGTCCATGCAAACAAAACTGAGTTGAGTACCAGACAGCTGTAAACACATGGATCGGGCTCAGATTCATAGAGAACCCAATTCCAGTCAAATCTAACTAGAGTTAGGTCAAATGATCATGACAAAATTGGGTCAAGTAGTGGTGCCACGCTGTAGGCTAAGGAGCAGTGCATGGAAGCAAAGCGGGCTCGGTCCATCCCACTGCACTAATTATGGAAGATACTGGGTGCCACACCAATCACCAAGACTTAAACAAATCTTTGGTCAAAAACCAGCCAATGGAGATGCACCGCTCACCCACTAGTGCAAGTGGCCACACTTTTTTCTCCCTCAGTGGCTCACCGGTCCATCCCCTGTTCCATCCGTACCCAGTATTCATAGAACTGGTCACCGCATCTCAATCAAAGATGCCTAGTGAATTCGAGAAGGGGATCATAATATCAGATTTTTTTATCAGGTTACTTTGAGAAGGCATGCTGCTAATAGGATCCGGAAATTAGCTAATGAGACTGGGCTCTTTCATGATGATTTTTCCTCTATTCGGGACCAGCTCCTTCACTTCTTCAGTCAGATGGACGGAGTCCTCGGGTTGTGGCTCTCCGGTCTTCCCTGTCCCTGCTTCCAGGAAGGTCTCCTCTTTGGAAAATGAAATGCTCACAAGACCTATCTCTAATGACGAGATTCGTACGGCTCTTTGGGAGCTTGGATTGGATAAGGCCCCGGGGTCGGATGGATTTCCGTCTTTCTTCTTTCACCATTATTGGGACATTGTTGGTCAAGAGGTGATGCAGGCTATTCATCTAGCCTTTCAAGCGAAGGCCATTCCTGCTGAGTGGAACCAGACTTTGGTCACCCTTGTGCCTAAGCGCGATGATGCTTCCCTCCCCCAGCATTTTCGGCCCATCAGCCTTTGCACTTCATTGTATAAGATATGTGCCCATCTGATAGTTGGCCGCCTTCGCTTGGTGATTCCTCGTCTTATAGCTGTGGAACAGGGGGCGTTTATCAGAGGCCGATGTATCTCGGATAATGTTCTTATTGCTCAGGAATTTATGTATGATCTTCAAAGAGCTCCGGCCAGGCAGAGCCTTATGGCTGTCAAGCTAGACATGGAGAGAGCCTATGATAGAATCAGTTGGGTTTTCCTTTACCATTCTCTTCAGGAGTTTGGGTTTCATGTTCAGTTTATTGACTGGATAATGACTTGTATCCAATGGCCTTCTTTCTTGCTTATTATTAACGGGAGCATGACTGATTTTTTCCACTCTTCGGTGGGCTTGCGTCATGGTTGCCCGTTATCTCCGCTGTTGTTTATTCTGGCGGCTATGATCTTTCTCGTGCCTTATATCAGGCTCAGGTGGATTGTAGTATAGCCCCTTTTATGGCCAGTCCCAGGGGTTCGGCAATTTCTCACCTACTCTTTGCTGATGATTGTATCATGTTGGGACAGAAGGTTAATTTGCTTAAGTCCTCTATCTGCTTCAGCCCGAAGACGACCAGAGCTATCAAGGAAGCTATTGTTCAGTCTCTGGGTATCCCTTCTCAGACTGATCGTTTATTGTATTTGGGGATCCCCATGACTGTAAACATCCCCGTTGTGCTGACTTCCTTGACCTAGAGAAGAGGGTCCGTCAACGCATTGAGGGGTGGCAGGTTACGGGATTATCTATGATGGCCAGGGTTACTATCATCCGTTCGGTGCTCTCCTCTCTTCCTATGTATCTTCTTTTTAATGCTGCCATCCCGATTTCTTGTCTCAGAAGGATTGAGAAATGCTTTAGGACTTTCTCTGGGCCTCTATGCAGGATGGGCACGGTATTTACCTTATATCATGGGAGAGGATCTGTTTGCTGATACAGGAAGGAGGTCTTAGTATTCAGTCCCTGACTGTCAGAAGGGAAGCCCTTTTAGCCAGGCATGCTTCACGATTCATTCTTGAGCCACAGTGTTTATGGAGCTCCTTTATGCGGGCCAGATATGGTGACTGGCCTTCCTCGCTGCAGATCTAGCCTCATCGTCAGTATTCTTCCTTTTGGAAGGAGGTGACTCGGTATGGTAGCTCTATTCTGGCTAACACTTCGTGGATGATTGGAGATGACTCTTCTATTGATGTTATTCAAGACACCTAGCGTTCTGACATCCCCCTCTCTCGATGGCCCTTTTTCTTTAGTCTTGACATCCCTTGTGGCATGAGAGTCAGGGACTTGATTTATTCTGACCCTCCCTCTTGGAGAACCTTGCTGGTGTCTAGTCTTTTTGGAAAGGAGCTTTCTCATCGGATTCTATCTATTTCGATCATCCCTGGTATTTCTTCTGATGTCAGGCTTTGGCGGAGATCTACTCTTTCTAGGGCCCCCACTAAGGATCTTGTGAGGATCTTCAGGCCTGAGGCCCAGTGGTCGTGGGATGCTTTGTGGATTTGGAAGCTTGCTATTCTCCCCAGGGTCCAGCTATTCATCTGGAAGCTTCTATGGGACTGCCTCCCCACTTGTGTAGCGCTTGCTCGGAGGGGCTGGCCTATCCAACCATGTTGCCCGTTGTGTGGTACGGAGGCAGAGTCTACTGATCATGTCATATTCTCCTGTCCTCATGTGAGACGGATCTGGTTGTCAGTTGGTTATCATTGTAGTGAGGATCATATGCACTCCCGATGTTCTTCTTTCTTAGATGACCTTCGGTCGGCCTCTCAGTTCAGAAGTGCTCTTTGGGCTTCTACGGCTTACCAGATCTGGTTATCTAGGAACCAGGCTATCTTTTCTGATGACAGTTTATCTTTCCAGAGGATCATGGGGAAAATTAGATCCCTGACGATGGATTGTGCTCGAGGTTTCTATAAAGGTGGTTTTGACTTCTCTGGCTTCTGAGGTTCCCCTGCTGCTTTGGCAGCGAACCGGCACACGGTTTTCATTTCTTGGGAGCCCCCCCTCCAGGTTATATCAAAATCAACTTTGACGGAAGCGTATGAGGTAGACTTGCTGGTTCCGGCTTCGTCATACGTGGGCCTGAGGGTGATCTGCTGGCGGCTGATGTTTTGGTAGCCTGGATTCCTCTGTCCCTATGTTTGAGCTCTATGCTGCTTGGGTGGGTCGCTCCTATGCGGTTCGGACCCTCCATGCTTATAACCTGATTATAGAAGGTGATTCTATGACTATTATTGGGTGGATGCGGAAGGATAGAGGTGTCCAAGCCCCTACCAATCCGCTTTTACATGATATATGGAAGATTTTTAGGGAGGCTCAGGGAGCCCAGATTCGCCATATCTATCGAGAAGCTAACTCGGTGGCCGACTGGGTGGCTACTTCTGTGGCTCATCATTCAGGGTTTTGGTGTTGGAGGTAGGGTGATTCCTGTCCTTTGTTTCTTCAGCAGATTTTGTACTCTGATATTTATGGGTTGACTGTACGCGTGTTGTATGATCACCCGTTTGTAACCACACAAAAAAAAGATGCCTAGTGGATCGACAACTTTGGAAAAATGATCAAATGGCCAAGAGCTCACCAAAAAGCATGAAGTCAATAGAGTTGGAACCTTCAAATGGTTGTTGCTTGACATTATAAATGCCATATCAAACATTTCTTGCTGGTCCATCCATCTGATCGATTCTCCAATATATTTTTCAAGCACTTTCAATTTTAAGTAACCTTGCATATATGGTGATATGTTTTCTTACACCTTCTTTTGAACAATTTTAAGCACTAGCTTGAATGGGCTGCCAATTGCTCTCTAGTCTTACAAGACATAAAAGCTTCAAGGCCAGTCTAGTACTACTACAACACTCCACTGCCATGTGTCACAACGAGACAAATCTTTTCAACCACAACCCTACCATGTACCATATCGAATTGATCAAAGATTCTAATCAATCGCCAGTCATTTAATGAAAGTAATGCCCTTCATCATATTAATATATATGTCTAAAGTTAAGAAATTTAGCAGTCTAGAGTCCCTTGATGAGTCCCTCAAGCAATCTGAAAAAAAACTATACATGTGTACTTATTGACCTTTTTCTTATTAATCAAACAAGTTATGCACATAAAACAATACCAAAAACTAGTTAGGATGCACAATTAGTTTGATTATATATCTTGAGAAAATATGTTGATGACAAATTCTAGCAAGTAAATAGAGATCTTGATTTAAATTTCATGAACCAATATAGAAAACTAGGTAACATAAACGGCCAAAATAATTATGTTTTGAGAAAATATAATGATAGATAGAGATACTAGAATTTTTTTTCATCACAATACTATAAATCTGTAATATTCTTAAAAGAAAATAGTTCATATTTTGGCCATCCTTTAGATTTTTGAGATCATTCTTATTTAATTGACTAAATTATTCTTAAATAGTTCTCTTTCCTATTTTTTTCCTTCATAATTTTAATCATTATATTTTATTATTTTATTTTTTTAATATTGTAATGGTAGGTTTCATCTTAAAAAGTACTTTTCTAAAAAGGAGACTTAACGTGCAGTCTTTCAGCGTGCGCATGTGCAGTCTAATTATCAAATATGAGACACCAATTGCATACATACTTTATCATTGTCTTTTATTTATGCAGTATCATTGAAAGGATGTAGTATTTCTGATGCAGAATGACAAAAATCGTTAAATAATTCTGACCTATGCCATTGAAACAAATTTTTGAGGGATGCTTATCCTAGCCTAACTCGAAAGTAAGTGCATCCAACTTTAACCAAATCATGCTAGATATAAGTAATGTAGATTTACTGAAAGCGTGGGCAAAGAAATTTTATAGATATTTGGAAGTCTTGTATAGAAGGTCTCGATCAAAATTTTAAAGATGTAAAACTCTACATGATACTACACGTAGCTTTAGCATCACAAATTACCATAATTTTGTATTTTTGAAGAATGGTCACTAGTGTGTAACTACTAAATGTAAGTATAAAGGATATGGATGGTGGATTTATGCCTCCCATATCGGCAATAAAGAATGCTTTGCAATAAAAATGATGAATCCCACACATACTTGCAGTAGAGGATTGTAAGGGAGGTCACATCTAAAGGCTTCAAAGTAGTGGGTTTCAAATATTATGAAAGAAAGATTTCAAGATATGCCATAAGTTGGTTGATATTGTAAAAGATATTAATAAGATTTTGGTCTAGAATTGCCATACCGTCAGGCTTGTTATGGGAAGGAGTTAGCTATGGGTGAAATTTATGATGATAGATCACTTTTCTATGATCACTTTCATTGGTATTGTGATGCCATCGAAGAGACCAACCCTAAAAGTACAACAAAATTTGAAACCATTGAAGCTTGACTTAATTAGTTATTTGTTTCAGTTCACACATTAATGAAGGGTTTTGTTAAATGGTTGTAGGCTCTGATTTTCATGGATGGAGCATTTTTAAAGCATATGAATGGGAGAGTACTGCTTGTTGTACATCAAAGGATCAAAACAATGATATATTTTCTCTAGCCTATGCCGCGGTGGATACAAAAATGATGACAACTAGAAGTGGTTCTACCAAGTATAAAAAGCAGCATTAGATAACTTTGAGGATTATTATGAGCAACAGTTTACTTTCATAACAGATAGGCATCAAGGACTCTCAAAAGTTATGCCAAGTATTTTTTTCAACAATTATCATTCATATTATATTCATTATGTGAAGGATAACTTTAAAAATCATGTTTGACATATTTAGTTGTGAGGCTTTGTGGTTTGACAACCTTTGTTGATCCTGTCTACTCCTTATATTTTTATTTAGAACTTTATTTTTGTCATTGCATCTAAAACTTATTGATGACCCTTATTTTTTATATGTAGGTTCATATTCACTGTTTGGTAAAAGATACAAAGAGATTATTGGATTTACTAAGTGTTATTGCATATACCCCTGGGGCTCATGTTTTCAAGAAGCTAATGAATAAATTATTGGAAGAAGCTCCTTCGATACAAAACTGGAGCACTGGGCATATGTAGTATTTCCAAGGCCACGTTAGGGTACCATGGCCCAGCTGAGAACTTCAATATCCTCTTTTCTTGTTGGACATGGGACAAATCGGAAGAAGCCACCGCAAGATCGCTCAAATCCAGGCAAATTTCTTGATGCCGGACCAACTGATATGCCTCCCAAGTCCAGAGAAGGTAGCAATCGAAGGGTCTTTTTTTTCTCCGAAAAGAATGGTGAATTGAGACCCGGCTTATCAGTTAAAACCGGTTTTATTTAGTAGTGGATAGAAGCTTAATTATCTTGTATTGGTATTTTATTATTTTTTTATGGAAAAACATATAGATTGGATGGAACAAATAAAAGCAGAAAGGATTGGATCAGCAGTTCAGCATCCCTAGGCAGGAAAAAAACAAGGTGGGAGCAAAAAGTAGGGAAAAAAATAAGTGAGATGAGACGAATAGAGGTCATACGGGTAGGAATTAAAAAAAAAAAAAAATTCAAGCTTGACTCGGCTCCAACCCATTTTGTTTCTTTTAAAAATAAAAAATAAAAACAAAAGACATTCGAGTGGTTTTCAGCCTTTGACCGCTGTCTCATACTATATTTTTAGATATCCCAGCTACATTCATTTGAACATCACGAGCGCTGCCATACTAAAAGCTCTAATGTCTGCTTTCCGATAATATACCCACCCCTATTCTCAGCAACAATATATAACACTTAATTCGTACCCACGATGCTTCCTTCTTCTGTAAATAATTCCAGAGTGAAGAAGGGCTTTAGTTTCTTCGATGGAACACTACGTCACAAAAGCCCGCTTCCGGCGCTTTCATTAATTAACAAGATCAGTAAATAAGCTTATGATTCCGTTTAACTTGTGCATCTCATACAGCAAAGCTAGCTAGGCCTTGCTTCGTTGCTCCCAGTATGCACATCAGCTCCAGGCGGGCTATCTATTCATGGGACTCCAATGCCTGTTGGAAACTAAACTTGATTGTTGGAAATTGCTGCATAGAAAGTTGTTGTTATTTAATTGCTGCATAGGAAGTTGATGTTATTTAATTACTGCATAGGAAGTTGCTGTTATTTAATTGCTGCATAGGAAGTTGCTGTTATTTAATTACTGCATAGGAAGTTGCTATTCTGAATTAAGTATTGTGGAAGACCAAGAGTCATTTTGTAATTATAAAAGGCCATGTATCCTTTCACGTTTTAGCATGAAAAAAATAGAAAGAATCCAGAAATTTGCCCAAAAGAAAATATATTCTCCTCTTCCAACAAAGTTGGTATCAGAGCCACAAAAGATTCATGGCCTCCATGAACTTTGTTCAATCCCAAATACCCAAACTCACCAAAGACAACTATGACAACTGGAGTATCCAAATGAAGGCTTTGCTTGGATCCCTTGATGTTTGGGATCTTGTAGAAGATGGCTACATGGAGTCGACCGAAGGTGAAGCAATGCTCACACAAGAGCAAAGAAAGCAACATAAGGAGTCAAAAAAGAAAGACAAGAAGGCTCTCTACACACTATACCAAAGTGTAGATGAAGGCACATTCGAGATTATCACTGGAGCTGCAACATCAAAGGAAGCATGTGACTTATTGCATAAGGCACATAAAGGAGCAGAAAAGGTGAAAAAGATTCGGCTACAATCTTTGAGGTCTGAATTTGAATCTTTCAAAATGATAACTGGGGAGTCAATTTCTAATTATTTTTCAAGATTGATGTCTATAGTCAATCAATTGAAAAGAAATGGTGAAGAAATTACTAATGTTCGAATCATGGATAAAATTTTGCGCTCTTTAGATGCAAAATTTGACTTCATTGTTGTAGCCATTGAAGAATCAAAGAAATTAGAAGAGATGACTATAGAGCAACTCATGGGCTCTTTACAAGCACATGAGCAAAAGCTGTCTAAAAGGATGGAGGAGAAACCCATCGAGCAAGTACTTCAAACAAATCTTACACTATAAGAAAAATGTGATCTTAAAGGTCAAACAAGTTTCCATGGTCGAGGCCGTGGAAGAAGAGGAAGAGGTGGAAGATTTCATCAAGATCAACCTCAAAGAAGTCA
Organism: Calamus simplicifolius; assembly: GCA_900491605.1. Lineage (NCBI taxonomy): Eukaryota > Viridiplantae > Streptophyta > Magnoliopsida > Arecales > Arecaceae > Calamus > Calamus simplicifolius. Next base: position 434,300 of record UESW01005038.1, on the reverse strand, counting down.
AGGAGACATAAGAGATCACCATGCCCGAGGTCGTGGTAGAGGAAGATTTTTTAATCCTAGAGGAAGAGGAAGGTATGGACAACAAGCACTACAATGTTTTATTTGCAAAAAATATGGGCACTATGCTAAAAATTGTTGGTACAAAGATAATGTTAATTATGTTGATGAGAAAATTCATTTTACAAAAGAACAAGAAGTAACTCTACTTTTGGCCTACAATAACATTACTGGTGCTATCAAAAGAAGTACTTGGTATCTAGACATAGGTGCTAGCAATCATATGTGTGGGATAAAGGACATGTTTTTTAAGATGGATGAAAGCTTCAAAGCCTCGGTGACTTTTGGAGACTTCTCTAAAAGGCCAGTTGAAGGGAAAGGTAAAATCCTTATCAAGCTTCAAAATGGCACTCAAAATTTTATTTCAGATGTCTATTATGTTCCAGACATTAAAAATAACATTCTTAGTTTGGGCCAATTGCTTGAAAAAGGCTATGACATTCACATGAAAGAATTGGGTCTTTCTATCAGAGACAACAACAATACTCTTATTGCACATGTTCCTATGTCAAAAAATAGAATGTTTGAGCTAAGTTTGCATGTTGATGGCTCCTCTTGTATGTTAACACAAAGTCTTGATGACTCTACTCTATGGCATCTTAGATATGGACATTTAAACTTTGATGGATTAAAACTTTTGTCTAGCAAGAATATGGTGATAGGAATGCCTTGGCTGAAAATGTCTAAAGAAAAATGTGAAACTTGCATAGTTGGAAAGCAACAAAGGAGAACCTTCATTTCAGGAAGATCAAGAAGAGCAACAAAACCATTGGAATTGATACATTCAGATGTTTGTGGCCCAATCAAACCAACAACTATGGGAGGTAATGAATATTATCTTTCCTTCACTGATGATTATTCTGGAAAGACATGGGTTTATTTATTAAAAAAAAGAGTGAAGTGTTTCAGAAATTTAAGGAATTTAAGTTGCTTGTTGAAAAACAAAGTGGTTTTTAAATTAAAGCTTTGAGATCGGATCGTGGTGGTGAGTATTTATCCAAAGAGTTTTCAAATTTTTTCAAAGCACAAGGAATTTTTCATCAGGTTACTATACCTTATTCACCTCAGCAAAATGGGGTTTCAGAAAGAAAAAATTGAACTATTTTAAATATGGTTCGATATATGTTGAAAGATAAAAATATGCCTAAAGAATTTTGGGGAGAAGCAGTTGCTTGTGCAGTTTATTTGTTGAATAGATTTCCATCAAAAAGGCTTCACAATATGACACCTGATGATGTGCATCATGGAAGCCATGAATTTGGCATGCAAATGGTTCCGGATGGACCAATTACAAGGGCTAGGGCCAAAAACCTCCAAAGGACCTTATTATGTAGAATTGGAGCAATCGAAGCCTCTTTGAACTTTGAAACTTGCAATCTGAAGGGGAATGGGCTGCAGGTGTTTAATTGCCTTCAATTGGAGTTTGGAGCATAATTTGGGTTTCTTGGTGGTTTCGGGCGTTAAAACCTAAAACAAGTCCTTTTAGTCTTTTCCTTACTCTACATGTAATAAGTTTTGCATTAATTGCTGTTTGAGCCTTTTCACCGGCAGTTATTGTTATCTCGTAACTTATGGCTATTTTAATGTGGGAGAGTTATTAGCATAAAGTGGAGTTATTCATGTCTTTTGGCTTTTCCTATTCTTGGAGGGATGTTCCAAGCTATAAAAGATGTAATCGGTGAAAAAAAAGAGGAGATAACTTTTTGAATTATCACAGAGTGCTTTGGCATTTCTCTACCCTTGTTCTTATCTAAGCAAATTTTATATTTGTTTGGTGGTGAACTGATTTGATTCTTATCACTCTTCTCTCTTCTTTTCTAAGAGTGTGGCGAATCAACCTAGCACCCTTGTTTGTGGCGAGCCATCTTATCCAACAAGCGGCTGTTAGTTCTTCTTTATTTATTGTGATTTATTTTCCCTACCACCCTAGCACATCATCTTGGTATCAGAGCACGGTTTCAACCATGGCGGATGAAGGAATTCCTCGAGGTCTTTCAATGGAGCAAGCTCGAATTATGGGTTTGCAGCGAGCTCAAGAGGAGCTTCGAGGAGAAGTGACCAGCCTTCAAGATCAACTAGCCACCCTTATTCAAATGATGCAAGGTAACAACTTTCATCCCCAACAAGGGCAGATCCGTAGAGCACCTCGGCATGAAATGGAAGCAATTGAAGGAGACCAATTGGAAGATGAAGAAGCTGAGGAAAGGGGCAGACCTAAGAGACATCATGAAAACTCTAACGGTGGAATCAAGCTTAGCATCCCACCATTTAGAGGTACTAGCTCACCTGAAGAATATTTGGAGTGGGTTCAAAAGGTTGAAAAGGTCTTTGATTGGCATGAATACCCTGAAGCCCGAAAGTGTAGAGCAGCAGCACTTGAATTTACAGATTATGCCTTATTATGGTGGGACAATCTAAAGGCTCAACGCAGAAGGGATGGTGAGGAGGAAGTTACCACTTGGCTGGCTATGAAAAGATTAATGAAAAGGAGGTTTGTTCCAGATTACTACAAGCAAGAACTTTACATCAAACTTCAAACCTACGATAAAACTCCTTGAGTGTAGAAGAGTATGTGAAAGAGTTTGAACTTTTGATGATACGTTGTGATTTGAATGAACCTCAAGAACAGACCATAGCTAGATTCCTTGGAGGATTGAAGAGGGATATAGCTAATATTGTGGAGTTACAACCTTTTTTCTTCCTTGATGATGTGATTAAGCTTGCCATCAAGGTAGAACGACAACAAAGGAGAGGAGGCATCCGTGTGGGGGCAGCTACACCAAGTACCACAAAGGTTGTTTCTACGCCCTCACAAACATGGAGGGCACCTAATCAAGAAGGGAAAGTGGAGACTAGCCAAGGGGTCACTACTTCAGATTCTTGGAAGGGTAAAGGGAAGGCTTCCGAACCTCAACTCCCTAAGAGTCTCGGGATATCAAATGCTTCAAGTGTTTGGGGCATGGCCATATTGCTTCCGAATGTCCAAATAAAAGGGTGATGATTCTACATGGGAAGCATGAGGAGGTTGTTAGTGAGGATGAGGAGGAGAAAGATGACCTAGAAGAGGCTGATCAAGGAGAGGATTTTGAACCTGTGGAAGGAGACTTGCTGGTTGTCCAAAGGGTCTTGAATGCACAAATTGAAGTTGGGGATGAGCAGCGTGAGAACATCTTCCATACGAAGTGTCAAATCCGGGATAAGGTATGTGGTATGATCATTGTCAATGGGAGTTGTACCAATGTGGCATCCATGACCTTGGTAGAGAAGATGGGATTGTCTACTCTTCCACATCCTAAACCCTACAAATTACATTGGCTTAATGAGAATGGGGAAATTCAGGTTACAAAACAAGTTCTAGTGCCTTTCTCTATTAAAACCTATCGTGACGAAGTCTTATGTGATGTGGTGCCAATGTCGGCTAGTCATGTGCTTTTGGGGCGTCCTTGGCAATTTGATAATAATATGACTTATGATGGGCGACGAAATACTTACTCCTTTATGATCAAGGGGAAGAAGGTAAACTTGTTGCCATTAAGCTCTCATCAAATTAGGGAAGATCAGTTGCGGGGCCAAAGAAGGGAGGTGGAACAGGGAAAGGGGATGATGTTAGCTAAAAAGGGGGACATTGAGCAAGCACTAGCTTCATTGGGATTTGTTTTCATGGCTTGGGGGAAACCTTTGCTGCAAGTGGGAGATTTGAAGTTGCCCAAACAGATTGTGGAGTTGCTTGAAGAGTTTAAGGATGTGTTTCCGGATGAACTTCCAAAGGGGTTGCCACCTATTCGAGGGATAGAGCATCAAATTGACTTGGTGCCCGGAGCTTCTCTTCCTAATAGACCAGCATATAGATGCAATCCGGATGAGGCAAAAGAGATTCAAAGGCAGGTTGGTGAGCTATTAGAGAAGGGCTATGTGCGTGAGTCATTAAGTCCTTGTTCCGTGCCTACACTGCTTGTTCCAAAGAAAGATGGTAGCATGCGAATGTGCGTGGATAGCCGAGCTATCAACAAGATAATAGTTAAGTATCGCTTCCCTATTCCGAGACTTGATGATATGCTTGATGAGTTGCATGGTGCTGTTTTATTTTCTAAAGTGGATTTGATGAGTGGATATCACCAAATTAGAATGAGGGAAGGTGATGAGTGGAAAACATCATTTAAAACTAAGCATGGTTTGTATGAATGGATGGTGATGCCCTTTGGGCTCTCTAATGCACCTAGCACATTTATGAGACTTATGAATCATGTTTTAAGAAAGTTTATTGGGTTATTTGAGGTAGTGTATGGCTTCAATCCAAGTGTTCCTATTGATCTTGTTCCTATTCCAATTGATGAGCGGACTTCTATGGATGGGATTAAGAAGGCAGAATTGATGAAGAAACTTCATGAACAAGTTTGTGCTCACATTGAGGAAAAAACGGCTAAGTATGCCAAGCAAGCTAACAAAGGGCGAAAATTGATCAAGTTTGAAGTTGGTGACCTTGTTTGGGTACATCTTAGCAAGGGTAGATTTCCTAGTAAACGAAAGTCCAAGTTGATGCCAAGAGTTGATGGGCCTTTCCAAATCACAGAGAAGGTGAATGATAATGCTTACGAAGTTGATCTTCCAGGAGACTACAACATTTCGGCAACGTTCAATGTGAAGGACTTATCTCCTTATTTGGAAGATCTCGAAGGTCCTGATTTGAGGACAAATCATTCTCAGCCCGAGGGTGATGATGTGCATCATGGAAGCCATGAATTTGGCATGCAAATGGTTCCGGATGGACCAATTACAAGGGCTAGGGCCAAAAACCTCCAAAGGACCTTATTATATAGAATTGGAGCAATCGAAGCCTCTTTGAACTTTGAAACTTGCAATCTGAAGGGGAATGGGCTGCAGGTGTTTAATTGCCTTCAATTGGAGTTTGGAGCATAATTTGGGTTTCTTGGTGGTTTCGGGCGTTTAAGGAGCTGTTAAAACCTAAAACAACTCCTTTTAGTCTTTTCCTTACTCTATATGTAATAAGTTTTGCATTAATTGCTGTTTGAGCCTTTTCACCGGCAATTATTGTTATCTCGTAACTTATGGCTATTTTAATGTGGGAGAGTTATTAGCATAAAGTGGAGTTATTCGTGTCTTTTGGCTTTTCCTATTCTTGGAGGGATGTTCCAAGCTATAAAAGATGTAATCGGTGAAAAAAAAGAGGAGATAACTTTTTGAATTATCACAGAGTGCTTTGGCATTTCTCTACCCTTGTTCTTATCTAAGCAAATTTCATATTTGTTTGGTGGTGAACTGATTTGATTCTTATCACTCTTCTCTCTTCTTTTCTAAGAGTGTGGCGAATCAACCTAGCACCCTTGTTTGTGGCGAGCCATCTTATCCAACAAGCGGCTGTTAGTTCTTCTTTATTTATTGTGATTTATTTTCCCTACCACCCTAGCACATCACCTGATCAAGCATGGAGTTCATACAAGCCTAAGGTTGATCATCTTCGCATTTTTGGAAGTGTTGCTTATGTCAAAGTGCCTGATGAGAAAAGGATCAAACTTGATGACAAAGGAGAAAAGTGTATTCTTTTAGGATATGCTAAAAATTCAAGTGGCTATAAGTTGTATAATCCTATTACAAAGAGAGTGATTTTTTCAAGAGATGTTGAATTTGATGAAAAGCAAATGTGGAGCTGGCAAGATAACAATAAAATGCAAGAAAATAATGAAGAAGAAGAGTCACAACATCAAGAAGAAATTCCATCAACTCTACAACAAAGTCCAAGACATTCATCTCCACAAGAAAGTTTCAGTGGCTCATCCTCAAATAGAGCACACAAAACTCGGAGTGTGCAAGAATTGCTTGACGTCACAAGGCGTCTTGATGCTAATGATTATATTATGTTTTTCTTTTTGCAGGTTATGATCCAATTGAGTTTTATGAAGCAAATAAAGAAGAAAAATGGAGAAATGCCATGCATGAAGAAATTTTATCAATAGAGAAAAATGACACTTGGGAACTCACAAATCTTCCCCAAGGTCATCAAGCCATTGGAGTTGATGCGTGTCGTAGCACAACGATTTAAACACCTTAATTTCACTATTAGGATAGCGAGAGTAAGGGATCGATTCCACAGGGACTTTAGCGATTATCTTGAAATAATTTTATAAATTTAACTAAATAGATAACTAAGTAGATAATTAATAGTGCAAAATAATAAGATATGGTTTATCTTATTAGAGCACGGCTCGTACCCGTAGATCACGGCCCGTCTCTTTTAAGAATAAATCAGTCTAAATTATTTTCACTTAAATAGAATTTAATAACAATTTAACATGAATAGAAATTTTATTTCAATAACATTCAAGAGTGCATATTAAAATCTAAAATAGAAGAGTTTTAATTTCTAACATGAAGAAGCAATAAAATAGCAATAAAAATAAACCCGCGATCCAGAGCTCTTGGGAACAGCCGGACGTGAACAGCCGATCTCCACAAACCACGGACGGCCTCCTCCTCCACGGCACGGATAGAAACGGCACGAACAGAGCTCCTGAGAACAGAGCAGAATTCCGACGGACGAACACAAAAATAGATCTCCTGGAATTCACCACGGCACGATCGGATTCTTCTCCCGGATGCAGCACGCTGGATGGACGGCTTCCTTGGACTCCCTTTGTGCTATTTGTAGAGGCCTCGGACACGGCCTTGACGCGGCGAGGAGTCTGTTTCAAAACAGAGAACGCAGCGGAAGCAAGAAAAATAACAAGAGAAATCTAGATAAATAACCAATAAAATTCAAATTCCAGGAATTTAATTCTCTCAATTTGATAACTTCCAATCTAATCTATTCCTTAATTAGTGGAGGAAACTGTTAGAAATTGAATGGAGAAGAATCGACGGAAACAGAGGACTGGGCTGAGAAAACGATGAAGTCGGCACTTGGTTTGCCGACTTCACTTTAAAATCGTGCTAAAACAGATAAATCAATGAAAAATCAATTTCGAGCTCATCTTAAATCCTATTTGAGTAACGTTTGCGTCATTAAATCCCTAAAATCGAGCTCTTTAAGTTGATAAGATTTTATCTAAAATATTATATAAAATATTAAAATATTAAATAATAATAGGTACGTTAAATTATTAATTAATAGGTTTAATGATAATTATTTATGCATTTATCACTCCCCCCAACTTGAATCTTACTCGTCCTCGAGCAAATAAGAAATTTAGAAATATGTACCAAGCTATTCCAAGAATTGATAGTTATCTTATAGTTTTCTTTTTTTTTTTTTTTTTAAGATCATAAGGGAAGTACTTCATTGGATTATTAAGTTTTTTTAGTGATAAAGTGTAGTCCATAAGAATTTATAGAAGTCTTCCTTCACCAACTTTTCACTTCTCTGATTAAGTCTTCTAACTTAATTTGGGTTGGGTGTAATGTCTTTTGTACTTTGGTTCTTTATTTATTTATTATATATAAAGTCAGTGCAATGTCCTAACCCCTTGCTTTCTAATTAACCCTTGTAGCGAGCTTTAGGCCAATGGCTCCCAAACCAGTTGGTTTTAGGGCATTAGGTGTAAAACACCCCTCAGACTTACTACTCGAGTTAAAAAGGCTTTAGGTAGGACTGACTCTATTTAGGTTCTTTTACATTCCCACCTTTTTACGCGAACAACATCACTTTCTTAGGTGACGGGGCCCGGTTACTCAGTGAAAAATGCTAAGAACCTAATCTATTAACTTTAAGAGAGATTTTTTTTTCTTTTTTTTTTTTTTTTGAATAACATTTTCACCCATACCCTTATTAAGTAGATTGTACTATTAAGATCAGTGGTCAGGAGGGTCTGAAATTATTCTAAAAATTATTCGGGCTAAACCCTACCTTTTATTAGGTTTTCTTAATAATTTATTCCTCAGTATTTCAAATAATAATAATAATCTAACTATTAATTCATTTAATAGACTGCTTGATTAACTTCAAATCAAAACACATCTGATTATAGTTTTACTCGAGGATTTATTTATTCTTTTTCCTCCCCCCAACTTAATTTCCATTGTCCCTAATGGAAGAAAAAATAATTAATTCAAGGAAAGATACTACCTGGTAGAGTATTTGAAGGTTGGAAGTTTCATTGTTGCCATCTTCTTTCAATCTGCTTCTGTTGCTCTTCTCTGGTCATACTAAAAGAACACACTAAAAGAAAGAAAGTTAAAAATAACTAATAAACTGGGTTGCCTCCCAAGAGCGCTAAGTTTAAAGTCTTCAGCCAGACTGTGCTACTTATTATGATAATGTTGGGTTCACAAGATCAATTGATTCAACAACTTCTCCATCATTAATTTCTTCTATATATGGTTTCAAACGTTGGCCATTTACTTTGAATGTATTTCCTTGCTTGGGGTCTTTAAGCTCTACAGCTCCATGGGGAAATACTTGAGTTACTATAAAAGGTCCATTCCATCGTGAACGAAGTTTTCCAGGGAAAAGGTGTAATCTTGAATTGTAAAGCCATACTTTTTGATTTGGTTCAAAAATTTTTCTACTAATAAATTTGTCATGATATGCTTTGGTTCGTTCTTTATAAATTTTTGAGCTCTCATATGCCTCATTTCGTAGCTCTTCTAACTCATTCAATTGGAGTTTTCTATTGACACCTGCATTTTTCATATCATAATTAAATTGCTTGATAGCCCAAAATGCACGGTGTTCTAATTCTACAGGTAAATGACAGGCTTTTCCAAATACGAGCCTGTAAGGAGACATTCCTATGGGAGTTTTAAATGCAGTACGATAAGCCCATAATGCATCATCCAAACGTTCTGACCAATCTTTCCTATCAGGTCTCACCGTTTTCTCAAGGATATTTTTAATTTCTCGATTTGATATTTCAACTTGGCCACTAGTTTGGGGATGATAAGGTGTAGCTACCTTATGAGTAATTCCATATTTGTTCATTAATCCTTCAAAGTGTCTATTCGTGAAATGTGTACCCCCATCACTAATTATAGCCCTTGGGCATCCAAAACGACTAAGGATATTATGCTGAATAAACTTGATTACAACTTTATGATCATTGGTTCGAGTTGCCATGGCTTCAATCCATTTTGACACATAATCAACTGCCACTAGAATGTATTCAAATCCAAAAGAGGAAGGAAATGGGCCCATAAAATCAATACCCCATACATCAAAAATTTCTACAACCAAGATAGGGTTTAGGGGCATCATGTCTTTTCGAGATATATTTCCTGTTTGTTGACATTGGAGACAATTACGGCTAAATTCATGTGCATCTTTAAAAAGAGTTGGCCAATAAAACCCACTTTGCAGTACCTTTGCTGCAGTTTTCTTTCCACTAAAATGTCCTCCACAGGCAAGAGAATGACAGAAGTTAAGTATACTTTTGAATTCACTTTCGGGAACACATCGCCTAATCACCTGATCTGAACAGTACTTAAATAATTCAGGGTCTTCCCAAAAGTAATATTTGATTTGTGAGAAAAATCTATCTTTTTCTTGTTTTGTCCAGTGGGAAGGTACTTTTCCTGTTGCCAAATAATTCACAATGTGGGCAAACCAGGGAAGACTGCTATGGGAAATTGAGAATAATTGCTCATCAGGGAACCTATCTCTGATTATTTCTTTATTGTATTCCACTGAGATCCTAGAGATATGATCTGCTACCATATTTTCAGAACCTTCTTATCTAAGATTTCTAGATCAAATTCTTGTAGTAGGAGGATCCATCTAATTAGTCTGGGTTTTGTATCCTTTTTTGATATAAGATGCCTCAACGCTGCATGATCTGAATAAACTAAAACTTTAGACCCTAACAGATATGATCTAAACTTTTCTAGGGCAAACACAACTGCTAGTAATTCTTTTTCAGTGGTAGTATAGTTCATTTGTGCATCTGAAAGAGTTTTGCTAGCATAATAAATTACATGGGGTTCTCGATTGAGTTTCTGTCCTAGAACTGCCCTACAGCATAATCAGAAGCATCACACATGATTTCAAAAGGTATGGTCCAATCTGGGGGCTTGATAATGGGTGCAGTGGTCAAAGCAGTTCGAAGGATGTTATAGGCTGTTAGACAATCTTTATCAAAATTAAAAGAACTATCCTTGGTCAACAAATTACACAATGGTCGAGAAATTTTACTGAAATCTTTGATGAAACGTCTATAAAAACCAGCATGACCAAGGAAAGATCGTACTTGTTTAACTGAGGTTGGGGGTGATAGATTTGAGATCAATTCAACCTTGGCTTTATCAACCTCAATACCTCTCTGAAACAATGTGTCCAAGCACAATTCCCTCACGAACCATAAAATGGCTCTTCTCCCAACTTAGGACTAAATTCATTTCCATACATCGTTTCAGTACCTTAGTCAAGTTCTCGAGGCAGCTATCAAATGATGCACCAAAGACTGAAAAATCATCCATAAATACTTCCAAAAATTGACCAATCATATCAGAAAATATGGCCATCATACATCGTTGAAACGTGGCTGGTGCATTACAAAGACCAAACGGCATACGTCTAAAGGCAAATGTTCCAAAGGGACAAGTGAAGGTGGTCTTTTCTTGATCTGCAGGAAATACTGGGACTTGATTGTATCCTGAATATCCATCTAAGAAACAAAAGAAACTTTGTCCCGCTAGCCGTTCTAGAATTTGATCGATAAAAGGCAAAGGAAAGTGGTCTTTCCTAGTCACGGCATTCAACTTTCGATAATCTATACACACTCTCCAACTAGTTGATGTGCGAGTAGGAATTGATTCGCCCTTTTCATTTTTAATCACGGTAATACCCGATTTTTTAGGTACTACTTGGATTGGACTGACCCATTGGCTATCTGAAATTGGATAAATAATACCAGCATCAAGCCATTTTACTACTTCCTTCTTAACAACATCCCTCATGTTTGGATTTAGCCTTCGTTGCATGTCTCTATGTGGTTTGGCTTCAATTTCACTATGAATATGGTGCATGCAAACGGAAGGGTCAATTCCCTTAATATCAGCTATTGTCCATCCAATCGCCTCTTTATGTTCTTTAAGTACATCTACCAATTTATCTTCTTGCTCAGAGGTTAGGGTAGATGCAATGATTACTGGAAGGGTATCATTGGGTCCAAGGAATGAATATTTTAAGTCATCTGGAAGAGGTTTCAATTCTAGTTGGGGTGGTTCTTCCAAGGATGGTATTAAAGGACTTGGTTTAGTTGGAAGTGGTTCATATTTTATAGTCCATGGAGGGATGGTGTCGATCTTAGGTGGTTCTAATAACATGTTTATCTCTTTGGTATACTCATCAATATCAAAGTCATCTATTCCAAAATGTGTAAGACATGTTTGTAAAGGATCCGAATCAATCAAACTTTGGAATTTCTTATCTACTACTTCCTCTATCATATTTACTTCATTTAAATCATACACAGGTGGTCCTTGGGAAGCATTAAAAATATTTAATCTCATCTTCTTGTTTCCAAAAGATACATCCATCACACCTGTTCTACAATTTATGCATGCATTAGCAGTAGCTAGAAAAGGTCTTCCAAGGATGATGGGAATTTGGTTAGGATTACTACTAGATTCCATATCCAACACAAGGAAGTCGACAGGAAAATAGAATTCATCCACCTTTACTAATACATCTTCCAATATTCCACGAGGTTCTTTGACTGATCTATCTGCCAATTGTAGTGTTACTGTCGTGGGTTTCAACTCTCCAAATCCGAATAATTCATATACTGAACTTGGGAGAAGGTTTACACTCGCACCCAAATCTAATAATGCTTTCTTGATTGTGAAGTTTCCTATGACACATGATATAATCGGGGTACCAGGATCTTTTAGTTTGGGTGGGGTTATTTGCTGAACAACTGAGCTGACTTGCTCAGTCAAATGTATCTTTTTTGGTATTTGTATCTTGGCTTTCCGTTTTTGTGTGCATAGATCCTTCAAAAATTTGGCATAAGCTGGAACTTGCTTGATAGCATCGAGAAGAGGTAAGTTTATTTGGACTTGCTTAAATAACTCAAGCATCTCATTCATTTTTATATTCTTCTTATCTGAAGGCAAAGGAGATTCTAAAGCACTAGGGAATGGGGCTTTAGGTATGATTGCTTGATCATTGAATTCCTTTTCTTTTTCATTTCTTCTCTCTTCTGGTTTAGCCACTTCTAATTTCTGGGTTGGTTCAGGTGGGTTCAATGTTTTTCCACTTCTGAGAGTCATGACTGATTTAGCATGTTCTGGGAATTTGTCAGGACTATTGGAACTTCAGCCATGAATTGTCCTTTCGGGTTATCGATAGGCTGACTAGGTAACTTACCCTCCTCCCTTCTACTGAATGCTGTGGCTAATTGACCTATCTGAGTTTCTAGTTTTGCAATAGATTGTGTGTGTGAGTGAAGGATTTGAGTATTCATTTCTAGCCCTTTCAATGCTTGTAACACTTTGTCTTCAAAAGTAGGCTGATTATTCGGTGGAGGTTGTGGGATGTTTGGATATTGTGAATATGGCATGTTTCTAAAATTGGTTTCTTGGTAATTAGGTCTGATCGATGAATTGACTACAGGTTGAGGTTTCCAAGAAAAATTTGGATGATTTCGCCAGCCAGGATTGTAAGTATTTGAAAATGGATCATTTCCTGTTCTAGGAGCTAATCGGGTTTGGGCTTGGTGGGCTTGCTCTTGAACAAGTTCAGGAAATTGGTATGCAGCTGGACATTCACCTATAGAATGGGTTGGACTCGAACAAATTATGCAGACCTCATGTAATTGAGTAGATGGGGAAGAGATGTTTCCAACTTGTAGAATCCGGTCAAGTTTATGGGATAATTCATCTACCTTAGTATAGATATCTGTAGAATGACCTATTTCATATATTCCACCTCTTTTAGGTTCTACGGGAGGGTCTCGACGAGCAACTGACATATGATGTAATGAATTCTCACTCAATGTCTCAAAGAGTTGCCAAGCCTCATGTTCATTTTTTAACATAAATGTCCCACCACATGAAGCATCAACCATTTGCCTATGCTTTTCTGATAATCCATCATAAAAGCACTGAACCAGTTGCCATTTGGGTATAGCATGATGTGGACATTTTCTAATTAGTTCTTTGAATCTCTCCCATGTCTCATGGAACATTTCTCCATCTGTCTGGGAAAAACTTGTTATGGCTTTTCTAATTTGATTCGTTTTTCCTATAGGAAAATATTTCTTAAGAAATTCTCTCTGAAGATGATCCCAAGTTGAAATTATAACAGTGTCTAATGAATTTAACCAATACTTGGCTTTATCTTTTAGGGAAAAAGGGAATAACTTAAGCCTAAGTGCATCATCAGAGAAATTTTGAATCTTGACAGTTGAGCAAATTTCCAAGAATTCATCTAAGTGTTTGTAGGGATCCTCATTTGTAAGTCCATAGAAAGATGGTAACATTTGGATTACACTTGACTTAATTTCATATTGGGCAGCCTCTACTGGAGGCACTTGAATGCAGGGAGAGTAGGTATACCTTGAAGGAGTGAAATACTCTTTCAACTGTCGTGGTTGATTATTTTCGTTATTAGGATCCATAATTCTGAGTCTGTTTGCTCTAATAGTTCTTTCTATCTCAGGATCTAAGGGTATAAGGTTGGGTTGCAACGATCGACGACCAAGCATACACCCTACCAATGACTCTAAAGCAAATAGTTTTTTTTTATTTTTTTTTTATTATTTTTGTAATTAAGTTTCTAATTTCCTAATAAATTATGAGATGTCAATGAAATTTTTTTTAAGTTTTGCAGAAAATAAATTCACCTAAGTCAATCTATAGCATAGAAATAAAATAATTATTTTGTTTATATATTTTATTTTTATAAATTTTTTTAATTAATTATGTTTTATGGAAGATGTCTTAGGGTTTTTTTAGGGTTTTTTTAGGTAAGTTAATTAAAAAAAAATTTGATTAGGTTAAAATTGGATTTGTGGCAAAAAGGAAAGTAATAATTTTTTTTTTTTTTATGTTAAAAAGAAAATATGCAATTCTAACAATTAAGGAAATAAAATAAAGCAGCAATAACTATTCAAAAATTAAGAGAAAATTAATCTATTTTTTTTTTTTTTATTTTTAATTTTTTTAATTTTTTTTAAAATAACACACTTAAGTCCCCGGCAACGGCGCCAAAAATCTGACGTGCGCTGATGCGTGTCGTAGCGGATTTAATAACACCTTAATTTCACTATTAGGATAGCGAGAGTAAGGGATCGATTCCACAGGGACTTTAGCGATTATCTTGAAATAATTTTATAAATTTAACTAAATAGATAACTAAGTAGATAATTAATAGTGCAAAATAATAAGATATGGTTTATCTTATTAGAGCACGGCTCGTACCCGTAGATCACGGCCCGTCTCTTTTAAGAATAAATCAGTCTAAATTATTTTCACTTAAATAGAATTTAATAACAATTTAACATGAATAGAAATTTTATTTCAATAACATCCAAGAGTGCATATTAAAATCTAAAATAGAAGAGTTTTAATTTCTAATATGAAGAAGGCAATAAAATAGCAATAAAATAAACCCGCGATCTAGAGCTCTTGGGAACAGCCGGACGTGAACAGCCGATCTCCACAAACCACGGACGGCCTCCTCCTCCACGGCACGGACAGAAACGGCACGAACAGAGCTCCTGAGAATAGAGCAGAATTCCGACAGACGACCACAAAAATAGATCTCCTGGAATTCACCATGGCACGATCGGATTCTTCTCCCGGATGCAGCACGCTGGATGGACGGCTTCCTTGGACTCCCTTTGTGCTATTTGTAGAGGCCCCGGACGCGGCCTTGACGCGGCGAGGAGTCTGTTTCAAAACAGAGAACAGCAGAAGCAAGGAAAATAATAAGAGAAATCTAGATAAATAACCAATAAAATTCAAATTCCTTCTAAAGGAATTTAATTCTCTCAATTTGATAACTTCCAATCTAATCTATTCCTTAATTGGTGGAGGAAACTGTTAGAAATTGAATGGAGAAGAATCGGCGGAAACAGAGAACTGGGCTGAGAAAACGATGAAGTCGGCACTTGGTTAAGTAGATTGTACTAAAACATTTTCACCCATACCCTTATTAAGTAGATTGTACTATTAAGATCAGTGGTCAGGAGGGTCTGAAATTATTCTAAAAATTATTCCGGCTAAACCCTACCTTTTATTAGGTTTTCTTAATAATTTATTCCTCAGTATTTCAAATAATAATAATAATAATAATAATAATAATAATAATCTAACTATTAATTCATTAATAGCTCATAGACTGCTTGATTAACTTCAAACTATTAGGATAGCGAGAGTAAGGGATCGATTCCACAGGGACTTTAGCGATTATCTTGAAATAATTTTATAAATTTAACTAAATAGATAACTAAGTAGATAATTAGTAGTGCAAAATAATAAGATATGGTTTATCTTATTAGAGCACGACTCGTACCCGTAGATCACGGTCCGTCTCTTTTAAGAATAAATCAGTCTAAATTATTTTCACTTAAATAGAATTTAATAACAATTTAACATGAATAGAAATTTTATTTCAATAACATCCAAGAGTGCATATTAAAATCTAAAATAGAAGAGTTTTAATTTCTAACATGAAGAAGACAATAAAATAGCAATAAAATAAACCCATGATCCAGAGCTCTTGGGAACAGCCGGACGTGAACAGCCGATCTCCACAAACCACGGACGGCCTCCTCCTCCACGGCACGGACAGAAACGGCATGAACAGAGCTCCTTCCTTCTCCACGGCTGGAACGAAGTCTCCATGGTTCTGAACGGAACAGAGCAGAATTCCGATGAACGAACACAAGAACAGATCTTCTGGAATTCGCCACGGCACGATCGGATTCTTCTACCGGATGCAGCACACTGGATGGATGGCTTTCTTGGACTCCCTTTGTGCTATTTGTAGAGGCCCCGGACGTGGCCTTGACGCGGCGAGGAGTCTGTTTCAAAATAGAGAACGCAGCGGAAGCCAGGAAAATAACAAGAGAAATCTAGATAAATAACCAATAAAATTCAAATTCCTTCTAAAGAAATTTAATTCTCTTAATTTGATAACTTCCAATCTAATCTATTCCTTAATTGGTGGAGAAAACTGTTAGAAATTGAATGGAGAAGAATCGGAGAAAACGATGAAGTCGGCATTTGGTTTGCCGACTTCACTTTAAAATACGTGCTAAAACAGATAAATCAATGAAAAATCAATTTCGAGCTCATCTTAAATCTGATTTGAGTGCCGTTTGCATCATTAAATCCCTAAAATCGAGCTCTTTAAGTTGATAAGATTTTATAAAATATTATATAAAATATTAAAATATTAAATAATAATAGGTACGTTAAATTATTAATTAATAGGTTTAATGATAATTATTTATGCATTTATCAGGAGTCAAATGGATGTATAAAATAAAAATAAATGCAAGTGGAGAAATAGAAAAACACAAAGCCCGCTTGGTAGTAAAAGGCTACAAACAACAATATGGCATTGACTATGATGAAGTTTTCTTCTGTTGCTCGAATGAAATGGTATGCCTTCTCATTTTCTTAGCAGCTCAAATGAAATGAAAATTTTTCAAATGGATGTGAAATCAACTTTTTTGAATGGATATTTGAATGAAGAAGTCTATGTAGAACAACCTTTGGGTTTCATTCAAAAAGGACAAGAAGACAAAGTCTACAAACTCAAACGAGCTCTTTATGGATTGAAACAGGCTCCACGAGCTTGGAATACAAGGATTGACAAGTATTTTGCTTAAAATGATTTTCAAAAATGCCTTCTTGAACATTCTCTTTATATGAAGTCTAATCATGTTGGTGATGTTCTATTTGTTTGTCTATATGTGGATGATTTGATATTCACAGGAAGTAATCTTGCAATGATTGAAGTTTTCAAGACATCAATGATCAAAGAATTTGAAATGATAGATTTTAGCTTAATGTCTTATTTTCTAGGTATTGAAGTAAATCAATCAGATGAAGGCATATTTATTTCACAAAGCAAATATGCAAAGGAAATTTTGGAGAAATTCAAGATGAAGAATTGCAATTCAAGCACCACTCCAATTGAATACAATACTAAATTAAGTAAAGATGGAGAAGGAGATATTGTCAATCCAACATATTATAAAAGTTTGGTTGGAAGCTTAAGATATCTTACAAATACAAGGCCGGATATTGCTTATAGTGTTGGAGTTATAAGTCGTTACATGGAGAAGCCAAGAATGGATCATTTAATTGTTGCAAAAAGAATCCTTCGATATATCAAAGGTACGCAAGATTATGGTATTTTCTATTCATCTACTAATCCAATAAAATTAGTTGGTTTTTGTGATAGCAATTGGGCAGGAGATATTGATGATAGAAAAAGTACGAGTGGATTTGCCTTTTATATTGGAAGTGGAGCATTTACATGGTCTTCAAAGAAACAACAAATTGTTACACTTTCATCATGTGAAGCAGAGTATGTTGCTGCAGCAAATTGTGTTTGTCATGCACTTTGGCTTCAAAGACTACTACAAGAAATGAAGATTTCACATGAAGAGCCAACCAACATTTTTGTTGATAATAAATCTGCTATACAACTTGCAAAAAATCCAGTCTTTCATGATCGAAGTAAGCATATTGATACAAGATTTCACTTCATTCGAGATTGTATCAAAAATCAAGAAGTACAACTTCTCCACATTTCAACAAAAGATTAGGTAGCTGATATCTTCACAAAAGCCCTCAAGGAAGAAGAGTTCAAGAAGTTGAGAAGCATGCTTGGAGTCATGAAGAATCAAGTTTAAAGGGGGGTGTTGGAAACTAAACTGATTGTTGGAAATTGCTGCATAGGAAGTTGTTGTTATTTAATTGCTGCATAGGAAGTTGATGTTATTTAATTACTGCATAGGAAGTTGTTGTTATTTAATTGCTGCATAGGAAGTTGCTGTTATTGCATAGGAAGTTGCTATTCTGAATTAAGTATTGTGGAAGACCAAGAGTCATTTTGTAATTATAAAAGGCCATGTATCCTTTCACGTTTTAGCATGAAAAAAAATAGAAAGAATCCAGAAATTTGCCCAAAAAAAATATCTTCTCCTCTTTCAACAATGCCAACAGGAGTGTTCAGCCAAAATTGTCAAGGATGCTATCATGGCACAGGAATCCTAATTCCTATGCAGTTGCATATCCTTGCATCACTAATTAAAAGCCAATACATCATCTTCTTCTTCTTCTTCTGTGTTATCACAGCACTGCATAAAGTACTGTAAACCATGCAGTGGCGTGCCATCCAACCCTGGTTCTCATTGCACTGGATTTGAATTTCATATCGACTTTAATATCGGCGCCAGAGAATCCAAATTCCCAATAGCCCTTCGCCATACAATTCCTTCTTTTCCAACACCAAAAGCTGCTAGTTCATTCGAGGAGGTGAAAAAACGCTAAAACAAAGTAACAAACGCTTCTTCTTTCCACTTCCGGAATCCAGCAGCGCTGCAAAATTCTTTTTTTTTTTCTTCCTCCCAGTTTCCACTTCTGGCACTTGTAGTGGTCCACAAGCAACTAGTTACATTCTTATGACTCAGGATGAATATATGATCAAATTCTATGCAATCACTCATTAAAGATCACAACTAAGAATCTGGTCATCTTACCAAATGACATGATTTTCCAATAGCATATGGGTTTCCAGTTGACACACCATTAAAGTTATCCAAGTGCAGGCTATATATGTATATAGGAATTCTTAATTAATTACAATGCTTCATAATCATGTTATTAAATTTTCAGATTTTGATCCTTCATTAACATAAAACTCCATCTATTTAGCTGCTATCCTTTTATCTCCTCTTCATATATATATATATATTGGAGGTTTCCAACACATTTAATTTCAGTTGGAAAAAGAAGTCTAAGGATTTGAATTTCATATATACACTTTATTTCGTCTTGTAAACGGCTTCCGGCGCTTTTGCTTTGCACTCCTTCTCTCGAGCGGCAAGAAAAAATTAAAAAAAAAAAATTGGCTTGGAATTCTACATACCTTGAGGTCGGATACAAGTTTCTTGGTTGGATGGCCTTCGTCTCATGGTCATTGAGCTTCTACCCTCAAGTCATCCTCAATTTCAAGCGCAAAAGGTTCGGTTTTTTTTTTTCCCCCAATTTTGTGGAAATCTTAGCCTCAAATTTTGTTTTCTGGGCGGAAGATTGGATTTTTATTTTTATTTTTATCTTTTTTCTTGGGGTTTTGATTGCTGGGCGACTTACATTTTGACTTTATCTTGCAGTGTGGTTGGGCTAAACTTTGATTTCTTGGTGCTGAACATGATTAATCACTCATTGTATCTTATATACAATGCGGAGATGTTCTTCAGCCCCACAACTAAGAGGCAGTATCATGAAAAACATGGATTTAAAGAGGTAGGTGGTGAAATCAGGATTATATCATAAATTTACGTGCATATAGTTTTATTTTTTATATGATATTATATATCATCTTCCAGTCCAATTCATGGACAATGCGAAGTGGTATTCTGGTAGATTTTGATGGCACTTTCAGCAATTCTAGTTTCATCTTGTTTAGCTCTTTTTTAAACTATATGGATGATTTTATTTTGGCACCATTCAATAAACCGCGCGCTATATCATCCTTATGCTACTAAATGTCTCCACGGTTTTAAGAATGGCTTAACCAGAAGAAGCATTCATTTTCACAACTTTTGTTTATTCCATAGGTAGGTTCAAATCCATCCTTAGCCATATTTATTACTACAAACAGGGGGTTCTTGAGAGTTACTATTTCATGTTATTCATAAATTTACTATCTAAATTAATTAAAAAGGATTTAGTACATGGTTTGCCAAAACTTGTTTTTGAAAAAGATAAGATTTGCAATGCTTGTCAATTTAAAAAACAAACCCGAGTTTCTTTTATATCAAAGAATTTCATTTCAACCACTAGACCATTGGAGCTCTTGCACATGGATTTATTTGGTCATACAAGAACCACTAGTTTAGGAGGTAGAAGATACGGTTTCGTTATTATTGATGATTTCTCTCGCTTTACATGAGTTTTATTTCTATCTAGTAAAGACGAAGTGTTTTCAGCATTTCAAAAATTATTTAAAAGAATTACAAACGAAAAGAATTCTTCCGTTTTATCAATATAAAGTGATCATGGAAAAGAATTTGAAAATAAATCTTTTGAAGAATTTTGCAATGAAAATGGAATTAAACATAATTTTTCTGCACCAAGAACACCACAACAAAATGGAGTAGTTGAAAGAAAGAATAGAACATTAGAGGAAATGGCGCGTATTATGTTGTGTGAAAGCAATCTTCCTAAATATTTTTGGGCAAAGCTATTAACACTGCATGTTATATTTTAAATCGTGCATTAATCAGACCTGTTTTGAAAAAGACTCCGTATGAACTTTGGAAAGGAAGAAAACCTAATATAAGTTACTTTCATGTTTTTGGATGTCGATGTTTTGTATTAAATAATGGAAAATCAAACAATGATAAATTTGACGCTAAGTCTGATGAAGAAATTTTTCTCGGATATTCTTTACATAGTAGAGCTTTTAGAATATTTAACAAAAAGACTTTAGTAGTTGAAGAATCAATTCATATTATCTTTGATGAATCTAAATCTTCCATCAAGGAAGGAAAAAGGTATAAATGTTGCAGATGACATTGAAGATCAATTCAAGGACATCACATTAAAGGACAAGAACGATACACAAGAGGTAAGTGAAGAAGAGAATGCTGACCCACCTGAAGCCTCAGAAGGTAATGATGAATTTAAAAGAGGATGGAGGTATGTTCTTAGTCACCCTAAAGATCTAATTATTGGTGATCCTTCTCAAGAAGTGAGAACTAGATCATCATTTAGAGATGCATGTAATAATTTAGCATTTGTATCCAAAATTGAACCTAAATGTTATGATGATGCTAAAAATGATGTTGATTGGATTAATGCCATGCATGAGGAACTTAACCAATTTGAAAGAAATAATGTTTGGACTCTTATTGAAAGACCTCATGATCATCAAATTATTGGAACTAAATGGGTATATAGAAACAAATTAGATGAACATTGTAATATAATTAGAAATAAGGCAAGATTAGTAGCTAAAGGTTATAATCAAGAAGAGAAATTGATTTTGATGAAACTTATGCCCCTGTTGCTAGATTAGAAGTCATTAGATTACTTCTTGCTTATGCTTGTTATATGAATTTTAAATTATATCAAATGGACGTTAAAAGCGCTTTCTTGAATGGATATATTGCTGAACAAGTTTTTATGGAACAACCACCCATATTTAAAAATCATTTGTTTCCAAATCACGTTTTCAAATTAAACAAAGCTTTATATGGTTTGAAACAAGCCCCCCGGGCATGGTATGAAAGATTAAGCAAATTCTTGATTATAATAATTTTATTCGAGGAACTGTTGATACAACTTTATTTATTAAAAGATAAAATAAAGATATATTAGTTATTCAAATCTATGTTGATGATATCATATTTGGTGTCACTAATGAATCTTTGTGCAAAGACTTTGCTAAGCTTATGCAGGGAGAGTTCGAGATGAGTATGATGGGTGAACTGACCTACTTCCTTGGACTTCAAATTAAATAAAGCAAAGATGGGATCTTCATAAGCCAATCCAAATATACCAAAGAAATGATCAAGAAGTTTGGCATGGAGACATCCAAGAGTATCGGTACCCCTATGAGCTCATCATGTAGACTTGAATCTCATAATTCTAAAAAATATGTTGATTTAAAATTATATAGAGGCATGATTGGATCATTATTATATTTAACTGCTAGTAGGCCAGATATTTTATTTAGTGTTTGCATGTGTGCTAGATATCAAGCAAATCCTAAAGAATCACACTTGCTTGCTGTTAAAAGAATATTTAAATATTTAAATGAACAATCAATTTGGGTATATGGTATGATAAACAATTAGCATTGACTTAATAGGATACACTGACTCAGACTTTGCTGGATGTAAATTAGATAGGAAATCAACCACTGGAACTTGCTAGTTTCTAGGTGTTAACTTAATTTCATGGTTTAGCAAAAAGTAAACTTCAGTAGCACTATCTACGGCCGAGGCCGAGTATGTTGCAGCTGGGAGTTGCTGTGCTCAAATCTTATGGATTAAGCAACAACTAGAAGATTATGGTATTAAACAAAAAGTCATTCCTATAAAATGTGATAATATAAGTGCAATTAGTTTAACTAAAAATCCTATTCAACATTCCAAAACTAAACATATTGAAATAAGACATCATTTCATTAGAGATCATGTTAACAATAGAAATGTTGTTATTGAATTTTTAAATACTGAAAAATAAATTGCTGATATTTTTACTAAGCCACTTGATGAAACCAAATTTTATGAAATCAGAAGAGAATTAGGGATGCTTGATCCAACCATTTAATGAATCATTTAATGAAGTGATATAAAATCTAAAAGTTATGACATCTTTAAATCACATCAATCAAATGAATTTCATATCAAAATTAATTGCTTGTTGTCAAGCTTTATGTCTTTTCAAATTAATAAAAGGCATGTTGTTTGATTTCACCCAACCACCGGACATTTAAAAGGTTTTATTGATGGCAGCTAACTGACCAGGCAACCAAACAGTCACCTGACCAGTTAACCATCAAGCCCATTCTCTATATAAACTTTTTTTCCTCACGTCTCCCTTCAAAAATCAAGTCGTCTCCTTCAACTCTCTTCCAACCGAGAGTCTTCTCCTCTCTTCTCTCACTTTCAATCGTCTCTTCATTTCTTCCATCAAATCCTTCCTACCATACAACCTACTAATCTATCTAGAAGAAGTTGATGGCTCCCAAGAAGAAGGCCGTCGCTAGAGATGACGATTGTGCCAATCTTCGCTGGAAGTCTTCCACGTCTTCTACTCAAATCAACTCCCTACTTGCTTCAAAATCATTTGTTCATGGGAGGTTAGTAGACTTTAACTTTTTAGAGCAAGAAGGATTCAAAATTGGTAATCTATTAGTTAAACAAGGATGGGATAAGCTTTTATCTACCAAAAGACCTATTTATCCTAAAATTATTAGATAATTTTATAAAAATATTTCTTTTGGTAATGGAACTATCTCTTCCATTGTGAAAATGACTAAAATAGACCTAGACGGTAAAACACTAGGATCTGCTTTGAAAATTCCATTTGAAGGTTTCCTAGAGATTCTTCCTTGTGAACGCAGATATAAGATTGGTCTAATCCTTAATATGGACGATACTGAAGCTAGTAAGATTGAAACATTAGATGCAAATATGTTATCCGTTGAAAATCAGCTTTTTCATAGTATCATTGCTAAGATTCTCGCCCCTCGTGCTGGATCATTTAATGTGGTAAACGATAGGGACATTTGCATAATGTATGATATCTTAATGGAAGACCTTGTAGATTTACCTAAATTAATTATGATTGTTATGAGAGAATCTATGTCCAAAGCTAAGGCTGCTTTGCCCTACGGAATGTTTCTCACTTATGTTTTTGAATTTTTCAATGTCAAACTTAAAGGAGAAACTACAGTTGCATTACGTCACTCTAACGTTTTTAATGCTCACTCACTGCACTGTATGAATTTTGCTAAGAGGGATGGTATTTGGTTAAAAATTAGATCTAGAACAGGATAATCAACTTTGACGGAAGCGTACGAGGTAGACTTGCTGGTTCCGGCTTCGTCATACGTGGGCCTGAGGGTGATCTGCTGGCGACTGGTGGTTTTGGTAGCCTGGATTCCTCTGTCCCTATGTCTGAGCTCTATGCTGCTTGGGTAGGTCTCTCCTATGCGGTTCGACCCTCTATGCTTATAACCTGATTATAGAAGGTGATTCTGTTACTATTATTGGGTGGATGCGGAAGGATAGAGGTGTCCAAGCCCCTACCAATCCACTTTTACATGATATATGAAAGATTTTGAGGAAGGCCTAGGGAGCCCAGATTCACCATATCTATCGAGAAGCTAACTCGATGGCCGACTGGGTGGCTGCTTCTGTGGCTCATCATTTAGGGTTTTGGTGTTGGAGGCAGGGTGATCCCTGTCCTTTGTTTCTTCAGCATATTTTGTACTCTGATATTTATGGGTTGACTCGTATGCGTGTTGTATGATTACCCGTTTGTAACCAAAAAAAAAAAAGATGCCCAATGGATCGACAACTTTGGAAAAATGATCAAATGGCCAAGAGCTCACCAAAAAGCATGAAGTCAATAGAGTTGGAACCTTCAAATGGTTGTTGCTTGACATTATAAATGCCATATCAAACATTTCTTGCTGGTCCATCCATCTGATCGATTCTCCAATATATTTTTCAAGCATTTTCAATTTTAAGTAACCTTGCATATATGGTGATATGTTTTCTTACACCTTCTTTTGAACAATTTTAAGCACTAGCTTGAATGGGCTGCCAATTGCTCTCTAGTCTTACAAGACATAAAAGCTTCAAGGCCAGTCTGGTACTACTACAACACTCCACTGCCATGTGTCACAACGAGACAAATCTTTTCAACCACAACCCTACCATGTACCATATCGAATTGATCAAAGATTCTAATCAATCGCCTGTCATTTAATGAAAGTAATGCCCTTCATCATATTAATATATATGTCTAAAGTTAAGAAATTTAGCAGTCTAGAGTCCCTTGATGAGTCCCTCAAGCAATCTGAAAAAAACTATACATGTGTACTTATTGACCTTTTTCTTATTAATCAAACAAGTTATGCACATAAAACAATACCAAAAACTAGTTAGGATGCACAATTAGTTTGATTATATATCTTGAGAAAATATGTTGATGACAAATTCTAGCAAGTAAATAGAGATCTTGATTTAAATTTCATGAACCAATATAGAAAACTAGGTAACATAAACGGCCAAAATAATTATGTTTTGAGAAAATATAATGATAGATAGAGATACTATAATTTTTTTCATCACAATACTATAAATCTGTAATATTCTTAAAAGAAAATAGTTCATATTTTGGCCATCCTTTAGATTTTTGAGATCATTCTTATTTAATTGACTAAATTATTCTTAAATAGTTCTCTTTCCGATTTTTTTCCTTCATAATTTTAATCATTATATTTTATTATTTTTTCTTTTTTTAATATTGTAATGGTAGGTTTCATCTTAAAAAGTACTTTCCTAAAAAGGAGACTTAACGTGCAGTCTTTCAGCGTGCGCATGTGCAGTCTAATTATCAAATATGAGACACCAATTGCATACATACTTTATCATTGTCTTTTATTTATGCAGTATCATTGGAAGGATGTAGTATTTCTGATGCAGGAATGATAAAAACCGTTAAATAATTCTGACCTATGCCATTGCAAACAAATTTTTGAGGGATGCTTATCCTAGCCTAGCTCAAAAGTAAGTGCATCCAACTTTAACCAAATCATGCTAGATATAAGTAATGTAGATTTACTGAAAGTGTGGGCAAAGAAATTGTATAGATATTTGGAAGTCTTGTATAGAAGGTCTCGATCAAAAATTTAAAGATGTAAAACTCTACATGATACTACACGTAGCTTTTGCATCACAAATTACCATAATTTTGTATTTTTGAAGAATGATCACTAGTGTGTAACTACTAAATGTAAGTATAAAGGATATGGATGGTGGATTTATGCCTCCCATATCGGCAATAAAGAATGCTTTGCAATAAAAATGATGAATCCCACACATACTTGCAGTAGAGGTTTGTAAGGGAGGTCACATCTAAAGGCTTCAAAGTAGTGGGTTTCAAATATTATGAAAGAAAGATTTCAAGATTGCCATTATATAAGTTGGTTGATATTGTAAAAGATATTCAATAAGATTTTGGTCTAGAATTGCCATACCATCAGGCTTGGTATGGGAAGGAGTTAGCTATGGGTGCAATTTATGATGATAGATCACTTTTCTATGATCACTTTCATTGGTATTGTGATGCCATCGAAGAGACCAACCCTAAAAGCACAACAAAATTTAAAACCATTGAAGCTTGACTTAATTAGTTATTTGTTTCAGTTCACACATTAATGAAGGGTTTTGTTAAATGGTTGTAGGCTCTGATTTTCATGGATGGAGCATATTTAAAGCATATGAATGGGAGAGTACTGCTTGTTGTACATCAAAGGATCAAAACAATGATATATTTTCTCTAGCCTATGCCGCGGTGGATACAAAAATGGATGACAACTAGAAGTGGTTCTACCAAGTATAAAAAGCAGCATTAGATAAATTTGAGGATTATTATGAGCAACAGTTTACTTTCATAATAGATAGGCATCAAAGACTCTCAAAAGTTATGCCAAAGTATTTTTTTCAACAATTATCATTCATATTATATTCATTATGTGAAGGATAACTTTAAAAATCATGTTTGACATATTTAGTTGTGAGGCTTTGTGGTTTGACAACCTTTGTTGATCCTGTCTACTCCTTATATTTTTATTTAGAACTTTATTTTTGTCATTGCATCTAAAACTTATTGATGACCCTTATTTTTTATATGTAGGTTCATATTCACTGTTTGGTAAAAGATACAAAGAGATTATTGGATTTACTAAGTGTTATTGCATATACCCCTGGGGCTCATGTTTTCAAGAAGCTAATGAATAAATTATTGGAAGAAGCTCCTCCGATACAAAACTGGAGCACTGGGCATATGTAGTATTTCCAAGGCCACGTTAGGGTACCATGGCCCAGCTGAGAACTTCAATATCCTCTTTTCTTGTTGGACATGGGACAAATCGGAAGAAGCCACCGCAAGATCGCTCAAATCCAGGCAAATTTCTTGATGCCGGACCAACTGATATGCCTCCCAAGTCCAGAGAAGGTAGCAATCGAAGGGTCTTTTTTTTTCTCCGAAAAGAATGGTGAATTGAGACCCGGCTTATCAGTTAAAACCGGTTTTATTTAGTAGTGGATAGAAGCTTAATTATCTTGTATTGGTATTTTATTATTTTTTTATGGAAAAACATATAGATTGGATGGAACAAATAAAAGCAGAAAGGATTGGATCAGCAGTTCAGCATCCCTAGGCAGGAAAAAAACAAGGTGGGAGCAAAAAGTAGGGAAAAAATAAGTGAGATGAGACGAATAGAGGTCATACGGGTAGGAATAAAAAAAAAAAAAAATCAAGCTTGACTCGGCTCCAACCCATTTTGTTTCTTTTAAAAATAAAAAATAAAAACAAAAGACATTCGAGTGGTTTTCAGCCTTTGACCGCTGTCTCATACTATATTTTTAGATATCCCAGCTACATTCATTTGAACATCACGAGCGCTGCCATACTAAAAGCTCTAATGTCTGCTTTCCGATAATATACCCACCCCTATTCTCAGCAACAATAACACTTTTAATTCCAGAGCGAAGGGCTTTAGTTTCCTCGATGGAACACTACGTCACAAAAGCCCGCTTCCGGCGCTTTCATTAATAAGATCAGTAAATAAGCTTATGATTCCGTTGAACTTGTGCATCTCATACAGCAAAGCTAGCTAGGCCTTGCTTCGTTGCTCCTAGTATATGCATATCAGCTCCAGGCGGGGGCTATCTATTCATGGGACTCCAATGCCAACGGGAGTCTTCAGCCAAAATTGTAAAGGATGCTATCATGGCACAGGAATCCTAATTCCTATGCAGTTGCTGTTGGGCCTGGTGTGGTGCTATTAAGGCCCAGGTGGGCTAACTTGTATTGGGCTGGGTTTGAGTCCAAGGGTTGAGATTAAATCAAGTCACGGGTGTACACGGGCTTGGGGATTAGTTTAATCTCATTGGTTTAGTCCATGGGAGTTTTTTGTTGAGTCTGGGCCTGGCCCACTTCGTGGATGTATTTAAACTCTAGTCTCTAGGGTTTCGATGAAATAGAGAACAGATTCTTTTCTTCCAAAATTTCTCTTCTCTCATCATAGGGCGGCAGCCCTTTCTTTCTCCTCCCCATCTTCCTCCTTTTCATCAAGGTCTAAACCTAACAGGATTGGGAATCCTTAGTTCTAGTTCTTGTTGAACGGGGAATCCCTTTGCTATTCATCAAGGTCTAAACCTAACAGGATTAGAAATCCTTAGTTCTAGTTCTTGTTCAACGGGGAATCCCATTGCTATTCATCAAGGTCTAAACCCTAACAAGTGGTATCAGAGCCTGGTTCAAGGAGTAATCTGGAGGCCTTCAAGGAGTTGAAATAATTTCAACAGAATCTCGTCAAGGTACTTCTCTATTTTATAAAATTTATTTTTGTGCTATTTTTGAAATTGGCCATGGGAAGTAGCATAAAAATAGAGGTTGAGAAGTTTGATGGGAAGGGAAGTTTCTCCATGTGGAAAGTCCGGGTAGAGGACCTCCTTGTGCAGCAGGGTTTAGATTTGGCTTTGGAGGAAAGGCCAGATGGGATGACAGACAAGCAGTGGATTTCATTGGAGAAGAAGACATGTTCAATGATCAGGGGCTGTCTGGCGGATTCAGTCCTCTATTCAGTGCTGAAGGAGAAGACCCCGAAGGGACTCTGGACGAAGTTGCACACCCTCTATATGGGAAAGAATATGTGCAACAAGTTGATGTTGAAGAAGCGCCTCTACAGCCTTCGGATGTCAGAAGGTGGAGATGTGCTGGGTCACATCCAGATATTCGACCAGATGAGCAATGAACTTCTGAATGTTGGGGTCAAGATGGAGGAAGAAGATAAAGCACTTCTGCTTTTATGTTCAATGCCCACGTCTTATGACTCATTGGTCACAACACTGCTCTATGGGAAGGAGACATTAATTTATGAAGATATTGTCTCGGTGCTTCGGACGAATGAGCAGAGGGAGAAGATGACCAAGGAAGCTGTTCCCCAGGAGGGTCTATCAGTTGGGGAAAGGACAGGCAGAGGTAGGGGCAGGGACAGAAGTAAGTCTGGAGGACGATCAAAGTCCAGGAAAGGCAAGAGAGAGCTGAAGTGCTATAAGTGTGGAGAGGTAGGACATTTTAAGAAGAATTGTCCTAAGTGAAAAAATCAGAAGGGAGAAAAAGGAGGATCTGAGTCTGTGAGTACAGTTGCAGATCAGGAGGTGGAGGATGATCTCTTGGTTGTATCAGATGATCACAGGCACAGCACAGAGATGTGGACCTTGGATTCAGCCTGTTCTCATCATTACACTCCCAACCGGTCGTGGTTCAGTACTTACACAGAGGTTGAGGAGGGGAATGTGACTCTTGGAGATAATCACCCTTGCAAGGTGGCAGGTATTGGCACAGTGAGGGTGAGGATGTTTGATGGTATGGTGCGCACTCTTACCAGTGTGAAGCATGTTCCAGAACTCAAGAAGAATCTGGTATCACTGGGGTACTTGGAGCGGACTGGATACAGCTTCAGCAGTCGTGCCAGGAGTGGAGTTCTGAACATCTCCAATGGAGCCATGGTGGTGATGAGAGGGAGGAGGCTGGAAAATAATCTATACAAGATGGAGGGCTCTGTGATGACTGTGAAATCTGAGGTGGCAGCTGTGGAGCAAGATCCCCGGGATGTGTACAGGATGTGGCATTACCGCCTGGGCCACATGGGAGACAAGGGGATGAAAGAACTGAGCAAAAGAGGTCTGCTTCCAGACTTGAGTAGCGGAGATATGGAGATCTGTGAGCTGTGTCAGATGGGAAAGCAGAGGAGAGTACAGTTCTCAATCAGCACAGCTAGGAGTGCTGAACCCCTGGAGTTAGTACACACAGATGTCTGGGGACCAGCCCCAGTTTCTGCAAGAAATGGGGCCAGATACTTTATGACCCTGATAGATGATTTCTCAAGGAAGCTGTGGATCTACTTTATGAAGGAGAAATCAGAGGTCTTCACCAAGTTCAAAATCTGGAAGGCTGAGGTGGAGAAGGAGCAGGGTAAAAGTGTGAAGTGTCTGAGGTCTGATAATGGCGGGGAATACACCAGCAGGGAGTTCCAGATTTTTTGTGAGGAGTGGGGCATCAGAAGGCACTTCTCGGTGATGGGAACTCCTCAACAGAATGGGGTGGCTGAGAGGATGAACAGAACACTATTGGAAAAGGCAAGATGCTTAAGGCTGCAGGCAGGGCTTCCAAAGATGTTCTGGGTTGACGCAGTAGATGCAGCTAGCTACTTGGTCAATCGGTCATCGCACACCAGGTTAGATGGAGACATTCCAGAGGAGATATGGTCTGGAAGGAAGACAAGCCTAAACCATCTAAGGGTGTTTGGATGCACAGCATATGTGCATGTTGGAGCTGGGGAGCGAAGTAAGTTGGATGCCAGGTCTAAGAAGATGGTGTTCCTAGGCTACCCGCGATGAGTAAGGGGTATCGGCTATGGGACCCCTTGGAGAAGAAGGTTGTCATCAGCAGAGATGTAACCTTTGATGAGAGCTCAATCCTCCAGAACAGAAGTGGCATGGATGCACAGCAGGGACTACAGGAGGTAGAACACGATAACACTAGTCAGACAACCTCCTATACAGTTGTGCCATTTGCTAGTGGACCAGGAGGATTTGAGATTCAGGTGGAGAGGACTGACAGAGGGGGTAGAAGCCAGGGAGTTCAGCAGGATGCAGCTGGACAGGGGACTGATACTGGGATCGCACAGCAAAGGCCCAGGAGGAACGTGCGACCACCAGTTCGATACGGCTTTGAGGATTCGTTGTCATATGCCCTGGTGACAGCGAATGGAGACCCTTTCACCTATGAGGAGGCTATGGAAAGTCCGGATAGAGATAGGTGGATCCATGCTATGGCAGAGGAAATGCAGTCTCTTCACAGCAATAATACGTGGCAGGTGGTCCAGCTGCCACAAGGAAAGAAACCCATTGGTTGTAAATGGGTTTATCAGCGCAAGGAAGGAGCTTCAGAACAAGAGGGTATCAGGTATAAGGCAAGACTAGTGGCCAAAGGATACTCTCAGAAAGAAGGCATCGATTATGGTGAGATATTTTCTCCAGTTGTCAGGCACACTTCCATCAGACTATTATTGAGTATTGTAGCAGCTCAGGACTTGGAGCTGGAGCAGATGGATGTGAAGACAGCATTCCTCCATGGTCATTTGGAGGAGAGCATCTACATGGAGCAGCCACCAGGGTTTAGAGAACCAAGATCAGATGGGAAAGTCTGTTTGCTGAAGAAATCTCTGTATGGGCTGAAGCAGTCGCCGAGGCAGTGGTACAAGAGATTTGACACTTATGTTAGGAGCATTGGACTTTTCAGGTGTGAGTATGATTCTTGTGTGTATGTTAAATCTCTGGATGATGGGTCTAGGATGTACTTACTCTTGTATGTAGATGACATGCTGATAGCATGCAAGAGTAAGAAGGCTATACAGGAACTGAAGATAGCTTTGTCTCGGGAGTTTGAGATGAAGAATCTGGGGCCAGCCAGGAAGATCCTAGGGATGGAAATCATCAGAGATAGATCCAAGGGTGTGCTGTATCTGAGTCAGGGTGGCTACATTAAAAGGATTCTGGAGCGATATGGGATGAAGGATGCCAAACCGACAGCACTACCTTTAGCAGCACATTTTTCTTTATCGAAGACCATGTCACCACAGACTGAGGTGGAGGCTCAGGAGATGGAGAAGGTACCATATGCTTCTGGTGTTGGGAGCCTTATGTATGCCATGGTATGTTGTAGGCCAGACATAGCCCATGCAGTGAGCCAGGTGAGCAGGTTCATGGCGCAGCCTGGTAGGGAGCACTGGCGAGCACTGAAGGGAATCTTCAGGTACTTGGTAGGTACAGTTGGGGTTGGTATTTGCTATGGACAGCAAGAAGATGCTGAGAGATCCAACTTATCCAAGGAGGCTCGTGGGCAGTTATATGGGTATGTGGATGCAGACTTTGGTGGAGATGTGGACACTAGGAGATCCACAACAGGCTTTGTGTTCAGCCTGTTTGGTGGTCCAGTATCGTGGAGATCATGTCTGCAGCCCATCACAGCCTTATCTACCACGGAGGCAGAATACATAGGTATCACAGAGGCAGCAAAGGAAGCTCTTTGGCTGAAGG
The DNA here is from genome assembly GCA_900491605.1 of Calamus simplicifolius. NCBI lineage: Eukaryota > Viridiplantae > Streptophyta > Magnoliopsida > Arecales > Arecaceae > Calamus > Calamus simplicifolius. The sequence continues at coordinate 402,195 of UESW01005038.1, read as the reverse complement.
GCTTGATGCTGGAGATGGGACTTGATCAGAAGGTTGTCCAGGTGCATAGTGACAGCCAGAGTGCTCTGATGCTTGCGCAGAATGCAGTCTATCATGCCAGGACGAAGCACATTGACCTCAGATACCACAGGATCAGAGAGCTGGTGGAAGATGGTGAGGTGGAGCTGGTGAAGGTATACACCAAAGAAAATCCAGCAGATGCACTGACTAAGATTCTTCCACGGGACAGTTTTCAAAAGTGTATTTCGTTGTTAAAGCTGATGGACACAGTGGACGTGCTGAGGCCTTGAAAGCACCAAGGTGGAGATTGTTGGGCCTGTTGTGGTGCTATTAAGGCCCAGGTGGGCTAACTTGTATTGGGCTGGGTTTGAGTCCAAGGGTTGAGATTAAATCAAGTCACGGGTGTACACGGGCTTGGGGATTAGTTTAATCTCATTGGTTTAGTCCATGGGAGTTTTTTGTTGAGTCTGGGCCTGGCCCACTTCGTGGATGTATTTAAACTCTAGTCTCTAGGGTTTGGATGAAATAGAGAACAGATTCTTTTCTCCCAAAATTTCTCTTCTCTCATCATAGGGCGGCAGCCCTTTCTTTCTCCTCCCCATCTTCCTCCTTTTCATCAAGGTCTAAACCTAACAGGATTGGGAATCCTTAGTTCTAGTTCTTGTTGAACGGGGAATCCCATTGCTATTCATCAAGGTCTAAATCTAACAGGATTAGAAATCCTTAGTTCTAGTTCTTGTTCAACGGGGAATCCCATTGCTATTCATCAAGGTCTAAACCCTAACAGTTGCATATCCTTGCATCACTAATTAAAAGCCAATACATCTTCTTCTTCTTCTTCTTCTGTGTTATATCACAGCACTGCATAAAGTACTGTAAACCATGCAGTGGCGTGCCATCCAACCCTGGTTCTCATTGCAATGGATTTGAATTTCATATCGACTTTAATATCGGCGCCAGAGAATCCAAATCCCAATAGCCCTTCGCTATAAAATTCCTTCTTTTCCAACACCAATAGCTGCTACTTCATTCGAGGAGGTGAAAAAACGCTAAAACAAAGTAACAAACGCTTCTTCTTTCCACTTCCGGAATCCAGCAGCGCTGCAAATTTTTTTTTTTTTTCTTCATCCCAGTTTCCACTTCTGGCATAGGCAGCGTCAGCCTCCCAGCTTTGCTGCGAGGATTCCTCTGCGGGAAAAGTGGTCCACAAGCACTTGTTTCCACTTCCGGAATCCAGCAGCGCTGCAAATTTTTTTTTTTTTTCTTCCTCCCAGTTTCCACTTCTGGCACTTGTAGTGGTCTACAAGCAAAACTAGTTACATTCTTATGACTCAGGATGAATATATGATCAAATTCTATGCAATCACTCATTAAAGATCACAACTATGAATCTGGTCATCTTACCAAATGACATGATTTTCCAATAGCATATGGGTTTCCTGTTGACATACCATTCAAGTTATCCAAGTACGCAGGCTATATATGTATATAGGAATTCTTAATTAATTACAATGCTTCATAAACATGTTATTAAATTTTCAAATTTTGATCCTTCATTAACATAAAACTCCATCTATTTAGCTGCTATCCTTTTATCTCCTCTTCATATATATATATATATATATATTGGAGGTTTCCAACACATTTAATTTCAGTTGGAAAAAGAAGTCTAAGGATTTGAATTTCATATATACACTTTATTTCGTCTTGTAAACAGCTTCCGGCGCTTTTGCTTTGCACTCCTTCTCTCGAGCGGCAAGAAAAAATTAAAAAATTAAAAAAATGGCTTGGAATTCTACATACCGTGAGGTCGGATACAAGTTTCTTGGTTGGATGGCCTTCGTCTCATGGTCATTGAGCTTCTACCCTCAAGTCATCCTCAATTTCAAGCGCAAAAGGTTCCGTTTTTTTTTTTCCCAATTTTGTGGAAATCTTAGCCTCAAATTTTGTTTTCTGGGCGGAAGATTGGATTTTTATTTTTATTTTTATCGTTTTTCTTGGGGTTTTGATTGCTGGGCGACTTACATTTTAACTTTATCTTGCAGTGTGGTTGGGCTAAACTTTGATTTCAGTGTGGTTGGGCTAAACTTTGATTTCTTCATTGCTATCTTATATCACTCTGAGATTTCTTCAGCCCCACAACTCAGAGGCAGTATCGTGAAAAACATGGATTTAATGGTGAAATCAGGATTATATCATAAATTTACTTTTTTATTATTATATATCATCTTCCAGTCAATTCATGGACAATGCGAGTGGTATCTGGTAGATTTGGTGGCACTTTCAGCTTCTAGTTTCATCTAGTTTAGCTCTTTTTAAATATGGATGATTTTATTTTGGCACCATTCAATAAACGCGCGCTTATTTTATGCTAAATGTCTCCAATTTTAAATGGCTTAACCAGTTTTCACAACTTTTGTTATTCCATAGGTCAGGTTTCCACTTAGCCATATTTATTTACACAGGGGCATGAGAGTATTCAATTCATAGAACATTAGTTCTAAAATGCATATCATGATATTTCATGTATTCAACATGTACATCAGTAAAAAATATATATCAACACTAAGTTATCTTAAAATATATGTAGAAGACAATCATTCAGACACCTTGATTTGACTATCACGTTAATTAGACCATTTTGGGTGTGTTGATTAATTGATTCTTGTTTGCAACTTTTGGGGCTTTTATCAGTTTGTTTTGAAAAGTGTTTTTGCTATTTCAAACCTAAACTGAACTTTTAACTGAGGCTATCTAGATGCATGTTCAAGTGTTTTTGGGCTTTGGTCACGGTGCATAATAGAGCTTTTTTTTTTCCAATGAGAATGTGATCATACTGAATCTGGAAATTTGTTGGCTTTTGAAATTAATTTTTATGATTTCCAAGTTTTTGAAGTACTATTTGAAAACACAGATTCTGATTTTATTTCAATTGGAGGGTGAAGTCTTCTCTCTTAAAGGAGGTTGACCTGGATATTTCATGCTGTATTTATATTAAATTTATGTATGTAGAGAGAGGTGATAGGCAATGTAGTTTCTAGATTTGACATTGTAACCATTCATTTTTTCCCCGCTTTAAAATAAGAATGATTTATGGTGATGCTGATAGTTGATCGTCTAATTAATTTAGATTTTCAGTTGCAAGATTGTCAATGTAATCATTATATAAAGTAATGATATGGGTAAATCAATATATAATCCATTCGTCATCCTTTTCTTTTCCATCATCATGGCAGATTGCATTTCGGTACATGCTGTTGCATTGACAGCTTTTACTTTGTTCCAAGTTTCAATCTATCAAGTAAGTGGTCCTATTTTAACTGAGCTTTTTATCTTCTATATTAACAGGCCAATCCCTTATTGTAAGTACTCACTTTTAATTGCTTTATCTTTGTTTACTAATACAGCGTGGAATCAAGGGTCTCAAGTTTTTGCAATCTCTGTTGCTGTTCTGAATTCTGCCATCATCTTTGTGATCATAGCCTCAATAGTTCATTCATGGCTCTGCTCATCTCTGTGTTCAAGTAATTCTTATCTTCACAGGAAAAAACCTATAGTTATCTGAGGAGAAACATTTACAGTAGCTTGTTGTTGTGATTTTTGTTTGGAGGTTGAAGGAAAAAGAAATAAGTTCTCACAAATATATCTTCATCTTTTTTTTTTTTTTTTGTTGTTGCAACAATCTGCTAATGTGATTAATCTTTCCTGTTGCATTTGTGTTTCAGCTTAATACAAGTAATCATAGCAGTAATCAAGTACATTCCACAGGTAAAGCTGTTTCCGTAGTTTCATAGATTTTGTATTTCCTGTCTTAGATTATTCTTGATTTTTAGGATATTTTCATATTTTAGTGTGCAATTTTAGGAACAAGATAAAATCAACCTTTTCATCTGAAAGTTGCAAAGCATAAGTTGATAAACTACATAGTTGGCCTTGATTTACTAATTCAGGTTTTATAAGAGATTCTAGTATGATTACCCATCGAAAATAGGGCAATCATATATTAGAAGTTAGAATTCTGAAGTTTCCTCTTGCCGACACCTAATTCCATTCAATTCCAAATTCAGCCCACATCAACACCCGCAAACACACAAAAACATATATAGAAGGAACATAAAGGATGAAATAGAAGGAATTTACCCCAAATATTTTTGCACAACTCATCCCCTTCTTAAGTTTCTAGTCTAAATTCTATGTTGGAAATGCACCAGTATGTTAACTTATACTATTTTCAGCATTTTGATCTGAATGATCTTTAACAGATTGAATTCTACTTACAAGAGAAGCCACCTCAATTTGCAAAGATTAATTTTTTGAAGGTGAAGGATAGGTGGTCAACTTAGGTAATTTAAAGCTAGAAAGGACTCTTTTTAACATAGAATACAATTGCTTTTCCTGTTAAGAGACTTGAATTTCCTGTGGCCTCATATAGAAAGATATGCAGTCAATTCTAAAGTTAATCAAAATAACTTTAGCTGTGGGCTTTATTTGGTAGACCCCTAGGGGACCAGCCCATGTTGATGTCACCATGACAATGTGGAGTTGATACAACAAAATGCATCAAAGCTGTTCCCTATTGTATAGATGATATAAATTTAAAATTAAATATTTGAAACCATTACCACATTTTGGAAGTATACAAGCCACAAGATCTATTTAAAATTAAAATAGGAGCATATAGTCTGTTATTCTAAAATTAGGAGATCAGTTGTATTCTATAAAGGCAATTTATGGGAATAAGGTCTACTAGGTTTTATGGAACTCAATTGTCATGTTAAGCAAACAAGTTGCTTATTAAGTGCTCAGATTTGAAGTTGGGTTGGAGCAAGGTTTTACATATGGTTTGAGATACTTGGACTTAAATGAGGTTTAGAGGTTTGTTGATGGAAGAAAAGAGTTTTGAACATGGATGTACATGGTAAGTTAGGTTTGGACGGATTTGAGAAATTTATGTAGCTTGGAAGGTTATAAGATGGAAGAAAGAGTCAATTAGGGGGAAAAAAGGCCGATTTAGATGAACAACCAAGAAAGTAATAAGAACCCTTTAGAAGCAGAGATAATATCTATTGTTTCTAAAACACCTTAACACCTAGATATTGCAACTTGACCTTAAGGCATCAACCTCATCACACCTTTACGGGTACGTTCAATTAGGTGATTGTGCTATAAATATATGGACAGAAGTTCTTTAAAGTCAATTCTAGAGAAACTTGGGCAATATGCAACTTTTAAGGAACATGACAGCAGATCCAACTAAGTCAAAGTCCATAAAGGTGTTTTCTGTGAAAGTCTGATGTTGGCTTTCATCGTCCAAGGAAAAAAAAAAGGATGGAAGTCAACACTCCTATCGAAACTTTGGCTCAGTAGCTCAACTTACCTGCAACCAAACACATCTTGTTTTGTCACAAACTCTCCTTCAATATAGGAGCAGAGCTCCTTATTTTGGCTCTAGAGTTGTCTATCTTCACATATTAAGTTCTAACAAGAATGCACTCCTATTGACAAATAGTCTTTTTTAAAAAAAAAAAAAAAACTTGATTTTGTCACTTAGGGTGATCGAAACCATCTACTTTCTGATATCATTTTGCCACTTGCATATTACCTAATCTAAGAAGAAAGAATCAAGGGAAGGAAGAAGTGAAATTCCTACAGGTCTATACTACTATACAGGGACACTTTTCTCATTTTTGAAGTCCCAAATTATAACCTAAAAAAGAAAGAAAAGGAAAGGAAAGATAAAGTTCCTTTTGATAAGTGTCTTTCTTTATCTTCCCCTCACTCCTCCATCACCTAAGTTCTGCAGAATTTATCATGGGTTGTATTAGATGCTTAAGAAAAAAGATAACAAAATTGATATGGAGGATTATTTGACATCATTAGATAAATGTGGCTGTTCAAATAGGTCTAGACAAGTTTTAGGAGGAAGATCCACTGCATTTAGGACCTAATTGAGTACCAAAGCTTTAACAAGTCATACTTCTAATTTGGAACGAGTTTGACAATATGAAAATAGAATTGATGCAGAAATCAAGATATAGTTACATGCAAATATGAAAATTTTAAATATTTTTATTATTTTTATAATCTATATCTTTTTTTGGTTAGGAGAGGAATCCAGCTCGATTAGGGCTGGACTTCATTAGCATAAAAAGATGAAAGTTTTTATTCTCTTCTAACTAGAGGGATCCAACCCAAATTGTGTGAGGACAGACCTCACTAGTATGGATAGAGGCTTTGTAACTCAATTTTGAAAAGGGATCAATAAAATACAAGGAGACATGGACTCTACCTTCGCTATTTTTTCCTATGTTCTAAATTTTTTAAAAAGATTTGAGTTGAGTGGGTTAAAAGAATTTTTTTCTTCTGGCTAATTTGATTAGGTTGGTATCAAGGCCTAAGGTTCGTACTCTATGAATACTACATGTACATGGGAAAAAAGCTTTTGGTGTTCAAAGAACATCAAAAGATAAAGATGGGGATGGCTTCTACCATGGCAGAGGATGACATGAGATCATGCCTCAATTAATTGGAGGACAGAATCATACAATTCAAAAGATAAAAATGGGGAGTTCAAAGAACATCAAAAGATAAAGATGGGGATGGCTTCTATCATGGCAGAGGATGACATGAGGTCATGCCTCAATTAATTGGAGGATAGAATCAAACAATTCACATAGCTTGTGACTTGACCAATGTCTTCGGCTTTAGCACTTGCAACTTGTCACAAGATCGTCTCTAACGTCTAGATATGACTAGAAGCTTCTTCGACTCATAACTAAAAGATATGGGTACTTCACAATGGAGGATGAACTCAAATAAAAAAACTAAGAAGCTCGGCCATGAGATGGGTAGGCAGAAATTTCTGCAACTCTAGTTTTAATTTAACCAGAGTGAAATTTCTCAATTAGGAGGAACTCTGATCTTGGAGATCATCTGTTCTATCATGGACTGATCTGGCTACTTGAATAGGTTTGGAGAATCGGGAGTAGGATCCAGTACATTCAGGATTCAATTGAATATTGGAACTTTTAGAAATCTATAGCTTCTAATTCAAGAAGACTTTGGCAATGCAATTAAAGAGAGTTGATGTAGGAGTTGAGATCTACCTTCTACCAAAGTCTGACTTTTTAAAAACTAGTTTGTATCATCTTTTAAGTAGGAGAGAAATTCTGCCTAATTTGGGCTGAACTTCAATAGCATAAAATAAGGGATATTTGTATCCTCTTTTAGCTAGAAGAGGAGTCCAACCCAAGTTATTCAAATGTGGATCTTACTAATATAAATAGAGGTTTTGTAACTCAATTTTGAAAGGAGACTAATGAAAAGAAAAAAGATACCTGGACCCTACTCTTACCGGCTTGTCTATTGTCTATTTTTAAAAAAAGAGATTTTAGCGGTGCAGGTTGAGGGAATTTCTTCCTTTTCTTTTGATTGGATCAAAAGTAGGCTTTTTTAATATTGCACAATAATCTTATTGTGGATGGATAACAAACTTCATAAAAGAAAGATATAGCAATATTATACTTTTCTCAAGAAAATGTCTCTTAAGAAGTGTGCTAGAAAGCTGGTAAGTTATTTAATACAAAGGCCAAAATTTCCCTTTATGTCATCAGTTCAGTTCATAAGGGCAGAGTGGAGGAGATAACTCAATATATTAGATTGCTAGTGGTTTTTATATTATTTTTGCTATTCTTTTAGCAAGTTAAAGAAATAGCTAAATAATTTGATGTTAATGGAATGTTGTTGTGGGGCACAGAATCACATATTGTGCCTTCATTGTTTAGTAATGATAGGTTCTAGAGTCTATACTGAGAAAGATCCGGGTCATGTTTCAAGATTGATATGAAACAGAATTGTGTAAGTCTGGTACACTGGTCATGTTTAAAGAGTTGCCACTACGCACTTTGACTTCAATGCCAGAAGTTTCTTTTCTCTTTTGTTATTGATTTCTGGGAGATGATGAATTAAAAAGTGAAGCTCTCTGAAGTATTTTGAGCTGTTTGACAACCCATTTTTATTTTTCAATCTGTTTTATCAATCACACGGTTATTTTTCATGATGCTTTTCCTGAACAAAATAGCCTTGTTTATTCTACACTCATGTTTGATGCTATAAATTATCAAAGTTATATTTCTATAAGTTGACCATGTTGGTTGTAATATCGGAAGGAGAGCTAACTAGGAGGATGAGGGAAAGAGACATTGGGATATGTAGAAAAACACGGGCCATTAACAAGTAAGGTTATCTTTCTTTAGGTCTTAATGTGAAATTAAATAAAAGATGTCTCTTGTCATTACAACATAAGCATGTATTCTATTCTTTGTCGAAATTCCGTGGTTATGCTAATATTTCATCTAACATAACAATCATTTTACCTGTTAGAGTAAAAGAATCCAAATATGCAACTAGACATCAAAAGAAATTGAGGTTCTAATGATTATGAATTTCTTACATCAATTCCAGTGTACTCTTCTTCATTAATGCATAGCCATTCATAATAATAAAGGTTGTGTTAGGAATACAAAATTAGTGAAAAATCACTGTAGGTAAGATTGTTATCTGGAAATTGATATTGAAATTCAAGTTGGACCATATCCCAAACTTTCTTTCCCGAGTAGAAAACATTTTATGTTATTGATAATGTTTTTTGACTTATTTTTTGATAAAGGTCTCTATGCTTAACCCATTTGTTATTTTCATCTCATTGATACTAGACTTAGTGTTATTACTTTTTTTTTTTGTCTGGATAGTTTGTCTCTATGGACTTACCCAGTTCTCTTTGCTAGGCCGTAATGAACTTCAGGCGCAAGAGCACAGTTGGCTGGAGCATTGGCAACATTTTACTTGATTTATTAGGAGTATTGCTGAACTTTGCTCAGATGGGTGTGCAGTCTATAGATCAGGGTATGTTGCATGTTTCTTAAACAAGGTGCTCCTTATGATTTACTAGTATTTGTATTTTCTTGATCAAACTTTTCATTTTGCAGGTACATGGGTATACTTTTATGGTGACAAAAGGAAGACACTGCTTTCATTGGTTGGTGCTAAACTATTCTCTACTCTAGTCTTACTTCATGATCTGTAATCTTTCTTTTCATTATTATATTGCTTGTTATATATAGCAGTTTTTGACATATAACAAGCATATTTTTTGATAGAAACATATGACAAACATTTGATCCATTGTATAAACATAGAGTTCCCTTCACCTGTGAAATTGAATTTAGCTGGGAGGGAAGCAATTCCACTGATTGTGATTCATAATGCTAGTGGGTAGAAAAGTCTAAAAGATAGGAGACAATGTATGATACCGTATGCAAAATATTTGCCTAGTCTTTAGAGACGGTTGCCTATTCTTTATACATGTATGATACCGTATGCAAGAAAGAAAAGTCACATTCAAGGGTAAAATGAGTAGTTTGGTCTGAATCATTTCTTATGGCTTCTTGCTTGTTTTGAGCAAAACATAGTCAAAAAGTTTATAGTCTTGTAGGAAAGCACTCAAAGAGACAAAATACACAGAATTTCTATCATCTGACTTTAGACATACATTTGTGGTGAAGCCTAGCTTGAAATTCTTGTCTGATTTAGGTACTATTGATCTGATGAGAACCAGATTCTTCTCCTTCTGTAAGTCAATTGATTTCACCATAAGAGTAGCTCAGTAACAACATCACCCTATGCAATTTTATTGCCTGCCAGAAATCTTTGACGTTGTCAATGAAGTTGGCTATTCTCAATGGTCCAACAATTCCACTTATCAGATGCAAATGCTAGTTGAATTCCTTTGTTATATGAAATGGCTGCAGATATATTTTGATGTATGTGGATGCCTATGCTATCGTATTTTGCTTTCGTCGAAAGAACTCATAGTATATCATGTTGGCTATCACTAGATGGGCTGATTACATGAGAATTACAACTACAAATCTTTATCTCAGTCCCAACATAATCCTTGATTGTTCAAAACCGATTGATTCAAAACTGGTTGTTGAGGTAAATTTTATCTCAACAAACGTGAATTTAAACTGAAACTCATATTCTTTTATATCTTTTTCTCAGGAAGTTGTATTTTTCGACCTTCTCTTTATCTTCCAGCACTATGTACTCTATCCTACCTAAAAGGAAGAAAGAAATCGGATAATTGTTCAAGAGAGAATCGACCCACTTATCAAATCTCCACGTGTCTGCGCCAACAAATGTATGAAGGGAGTATCTTTTTTTCCCTTCATTTTGGAGTAGAATGGAGGGTAAATTGCACCAGAAAGTGTCTTGGCATTTGATGCGTTTAAACTACTCGTGCAGATGTGCTTATCACATGCATTCCTTGCAACACAGAAATCAGGTGGTGATAAAAAAAAATAGCATGAGCATCATTCTATTTTATGAAAGTGTAATGCATGAATGCTGTTTCTGTATTTATGGAAGTAGTGGAGTAGCTTACATGGATAAGATTGGTTGATGTTGCTCTGATAGATCTTGTGTGATATTGTTTCATCAATCTTACTAAATATGCCTAAAAGAAACCTTAATAGAGGAACATACAGAGGATCATGAGGTTTAAAGTCTTCATGGTGTTCTCCCTGCAGGAGGGAAAATCTTGAGAATTATAGACTGTTGCAAAAAAAATCTCAGTAGGGGAAAAATAGATTGATGTGTTATGGAAATTCCTTCTGAATTGTCGCTTAATTAAGATAAATATTTGATATTTCTTACATAAATATTTCATATTTAGATAAAAATTTTAAAATATTTATGTTAAATTATATGAATTTATATAAATATTAAAAAATAATATTTATAGAAAGCTTTATAATCTTTTTAGATGAAATTTCATTTTTCAAGAGTAAAGATCCAAACATGAAATCTGTGATATTCTAAAATTCTGAAATGCTACATTTTAAAATGTTGTATTTCAAAAGTTTAGTTTTAAAATACCATGTCTAAACACAACTTCAAATTTGACTTTCGTCTTGGCATGACATTCCTTTTTGAGTTTGATAATTATATTATAAATAATTGAAATGGCATGTATATCCATAAAAATTTGTTAATTATATATATCTTTAAAGATTATTGATTTTTCTTGTATATATCTATAAACATCTAAAATTTTGTAGATACACACTTCAATTTAATATTTACATTTATATCTTTAAAAATTAATTGTTTTGAATATATATCCTCATAAATTTGCTATTTTCATGTATACATTTATAAATTATTCTGTTCTACATGTTTACCCTTATTAAGTGAAAGTTTACATATAAATAGAAAAAATTATAAGGATACACATAATTTCAAATATATAAGGGTATATAAGTAAAAGTAATAATTTATAATAGTATATGCATAAATTATAAATTTATCGTGATGTACATGAAAAATGAAATATTATAAGGGTATACATGTAAAAGAACTAATTTATAAGGGTATAAAGATAAATAGAAAATTTGCAAGGATATACATATAATTTTATTATTTATAAGGATATACACATAAAAAATCCTATTTCAAACTTGGCTATTTTGTGAGAATCATGATTGTTTTCAAAGGTCAATATTCTACTAAGACTTAAAATGAAATAATTGAAAATATGATCTCTACATAACATTCCTTTATCTAAGAAATTCGCTGATTAGATTAGGCTGCCTATGTTGATACTTAGTGAATTTTAATTTATAATTGATATTTGCTTTAAGTTAGCTTTCATCAATAGGGATGGCAATTTTTTTATTTGGCCGTTTACCGATCGATACCGTTTTTAACAGATCTGAGAATCTTCGGTCTAAATGGCTTAAGGGTAACGGGGATTACTCGTTAATGGCTAAACGGGTAAACGGCCTGGGACGGTATTCTCGGCCCCATCCCCATCCCCGTTAGCTTTATATAATATATTTAAATTTTAAATATATTAATATATTTAAATTTAAAATAAATAAAAAATATATAGATTTATTGATTATGTATATTAGCTTATGTGCTTAATGATAATTTATTGATCTTTTAGGATAAGATGGAGACCAATTGAGAACAACCAAATGATGATATTGATACATCTAACACATTAGATGATTCCATTAAAGATTTTCGACTCTAGTTGAAATGCAAAACACTAACTCTATTCCTCCAATAATGCCTTTACGAAAGTTTGGAACTATTTTGAATGCAAAATAATCGATGGGAGTTTGAAGGCAATTTGTAACTACTGTCAAAAAAAATTGAGTAAAAAATAGCTCCATTAGATTTTTCTATTAGTATTTTTTAATTTTTTAAAAATTATAAATTTAATAAAATAATTTTATTTTTTTATGTAAATGGTCAAATGGGTATCCAATGGGTATCCGTTTACTCGACCGGGTATCCCTGTCCCCGCTCCGTTAACTATAACGGCTTACCGGAATGGGTAACGGGGACGTTTTTTTAACGAGAACAGGACTGGTATAAGTTACCCGGGCCATCCTCGGGTCGTTGCCATCCCTATTCATCAAGTTTAGCTTTTAATTGTTCCCAATAGAGATTTAAAAAATCTTTATTATATTAAATGAGATCAAATAAGAATTGGGTAAAATCATAAAAAGCTTTTTCTTTCTAATAAATGGGTACAATTAGTCTTTCAAATAAGGAAATATTATTAGCAGCTCATGTTAGCTCAAAATTCAACTCAAATTAGATTTGCGTAATTAGTAGTGATTTATAAGCTAATTATTAGCCAAGAATTTGAGCTCAAAATATAGACAAGCCAAACACAAAATGAGCTTCACTGGTTTATGTCCAATTTGATATAATTATAAAAATAACAAATAAATAAATATTGATTTATTATTTTTTATATTATAAAAATAAATTGGGTATGCATAATGCATATTATTTATAAAAGAAAATATATGACTTATTTCTCAATTCAAACTATTGATCAATAGTGATGGGTCTCGTCACTGAAGCAATTCCTTGTGCTTCCTGACCCGCAATCTCTTATCTCACGGAATGCCAATTTGTTTTGGATAGTTCAAGAGTTAACACTCTGCTTCACCGCCCCCTTTTTTGTTGATCATTAGTGCACGACCATCAGAAGCACAATCTCATGAAGCACCTGGCTCCAATGATGATTGGGCTTTGATCCAAAGCCCAAAACACTATTGATCAATAGTTGATATCAGAGCCTGGTTCAGCAAGGAGGAAGGTATAAAGATTGCATTGGAGATCTTCAAAGGGCTAAAAAATTTCAACAAAGTTCATCGAGGTATTTCTCAATTTTTTAAATTTTTTGTACTATTTTTGGTTGAGATCTAGCCATGGGTAGTAGCATAAAGATATTTTAAGAAGTTTGATGAGAAGAAAAGTTTTCCATATGAAAAGTTTGGGTAGAGGATCTTCTTGTGTAGCATTATTTAGATCTAGCTTTGAAGAAAAGACCAAATAGGATGACAGATAGACAGTGGATGTCATTGGAAAAGAGAGCATGTTCAATGATTAGAGGATATCTAGCAGATTCAGTCCTCTATTAGTGCTGAAGGAGAAGACCCCGAAGGGACTCTAAACGAATTGTATACTCTCTACATGGAAAAGAACATATGCAACAAGTTGATGTTGAAGAAGCGCCTCTATAGTCTTGGATGGCAAAGGCAGAAATGTGCTGGCACACAGATGAGCAATAAATTGTTGAATATTGGGGTCCAATGGAGGAGAAAGACAAGGCATTGCTACTACTGTGTTCACTACCCACATCATATAACTCATTGATCACGACACTGCTTTACGAAAAGGAGGATATTGTCTCAGTACTTTGGATAAATTAGTAGAGGAGAGATGAAAGGAAGATGTTTCCCAAGAGGGTCTATCAGTGAGAGAAAGGTCAGGCAAAAGAAGGGACAGAAGCAGGCCTAGGGATGGTCAAAGTCCAGAAAAGGTAAGAGAAGGCTAAGTACTATAAGTAAAGAAGGAACAGAAGTAGGCCTAGGGGATGGTCAAAGTCCAAAAAAGGCAAGAGAAAGGCTAATACTATAAGTATGGTAAGGTAGGATATTTCAAGATGGACTGTCCCAAGTGAAAAATCAGAAAGAAGAAAATGGAGAATCTGAACAGTGAGTGCAGTTGCAAACCAGGAGGTGAGGATGATCTCTTGGTAGTATCAGATGGTCACAGGCATAACACAGAGATTGGACCCTTGATTCAGCTTGTTCTCATCATTACACTTTCAATTGATCATGGTTCAGCACTTACATAGAGGTTGAAAGAGAGTGTGATTCTTGAAGATGTCACCCTTAGGTGGCAAGGATTGGCACAATAAGGGTGATATGTTTAATGGCATGGTGCACATTTTTATCAGTGTGAAGCATGTCTCAGAGCTCAAAAGAATCTAGTATCACTGGGGTACTTGGAGCGGATTGGATAAAGCTTCAGCAGTCATGCCAGGAGTGAAGTTCTAAACATCTCTAATGGAGCTATGGTGGTGATAAGAGGGAGAAGGCTGGAGAACAACCTACACAGGATGGAGGGCTTTGTAGTAACTGGGAGATCTGAGGACCAGCTATGGAACAGGATCCTTAGGATGTGTACAGGATATGCATTACCGCTACAGGATGTGGTATTACCGCCTAGGCCATATGGGAGAAGGAGGATGAAAAAACTAAGCAAGAAGGGGAACTGAGTGGTAAAATTATGGAGATATGGAATCATGTCTGGAAAAGAAAAAAGTGCAATTCTTAGCTAGCATAGCTAGGAGTGCAGAACCCCTGGAGCTACTACATATAGATGTCTGATAGATAATTTATCAAGGAAGCTATGGGTCTACTTCATAAAGGAAAAATTAAAGGTCTTCACCAAGTTTAAAATCTGAAAGATTGAGGTGGAGAAGGAGCAGGGAAGGAGTGTAAAGTGTTTGAGGTCAAATAATGGCAGAGAGTACACCAGCAGGGAGTTTCAGAGTTTTTGTGAGAAGTGGGGTATCAAAAGGCACTTCTAAGTGATGAAAACTCCTCAACAGAATAGGATGGTTGAGAGGATGAACAGAATACTATTGGAAAAGGCAAGATACTTGAGGCTGCAGATAGAGCTTCCAAAGATGTTCTGGATTGACGTAGTAGATGCAACGAGCTACTTGGTCAATCGATCATCGCACACCAGGTTAGATGAGGGCATTTCAGAGAAGATGTGGTTTGAAGGGAAGACAAGCCTGGACCATCTAGGGTATTTGGATGCACTGCATATGTGTATGTTGGTGCTGGAGAGCGAAGCAAGCTGGACATCAGGTCAAAGAAAATGGTGTTTCTGGTCTATCCGCATGAATTTAGGGATATCGGCTATGGGATCCCTTGGAAAAGAAGGTTATCATCAGTAGGGATGTGACCTTCAATGAGAGCTCGATCCTTCAGAGGAGAGATGACAGAGAAGCACAATAGGAGCCATAGGTAGGGGTGCAACTCGGGCTCATGAAACTCGGGTTTTCCTCAACCCTAATCCTAACCCTATTTGTAAAATGTCAACCCTAACCCTAACCCTAACTTTATTTGTAAAACCTCAACCCTAACCCTATTTTTAAAAATTGGGTTCGGGTTGAGTTTCGGGTTGGAATTTGGGTTGATGAAAAATAAAATAAAATACTTTTTTCAAAGTAAATAAATACCGAATTATGGATCCTAGAGACAAAAAAATAAAATCCCTTGCCGAATGCATAAGCTGGACTCGGGGCTTTAACATTGTATTAAAAAAAAGCCTTACCTAAAACAAAGAAGAAGAGAGGTGCCCGTAAACAAAAAAGAGGAGGCAGAAAGTGAAACGAAATGTGCGGATGGTCCGCCTTTATGTTTGTCCTTCTTTTTCTTGCCTGCGACTGACGGCCTTATCCTCCTCACCCTCAAGTTGGCCATCTTGTCTGATCTGATTGGCGCCTCAATGCCCCCAAAAATCTGGTGTCGATAAGCTACCCTCTGTTTGGATAACCCTCGGGTTCGATTATCTCGGGTTCGGGTTGCGGTCAACCCAAACCCGGATCAATTGCAAATCGGCCGGGTTAAATCCGGGTCTTTCGGGTTTGGGTTGGGCAAACATGAGTTTAAACACTGTAAATGGGTTCGGCAGGTCAGGTTCGGGTTGAACCCGGCCCAAGTTGCACCCCTAGCCACAGGAGGTACAACAAGACAGCACTAGTCAAATGATCTCCTACACAGTCATTCCATTTGCTAGTAAACCAGGAGGATTTAAGATTCAGGTAGAGAGGACTGACAGAGGGGATAGAAGCCAGGAGTTCAACAGGATGCTGCTAGCCAGAGGACTAATACATGAATATACTGCATAGGCCCAGAAGGAATGTGCGACCAGTAGTTAAATATGGCTTCGAAGATTCGGTGTCATATGCCCTGATGACAGCGAATAGAGACCTCTACACCTATGAGAAGCTATGAAAAGTCAGAACAGGAATAGTGGGTCTAGGCTATGGCAAAGAAATACAATCTCTCCACAAGAACGGCATATGACAGTTGCACCAGTTGTCATAAGGAAAGAAATCTATTGGATACAAATGGGTTTATCAGCGCAAGGAAGGGCCTTTAGAGCAAGGAGGTATCAAGTACAAGGCAAGACTAGTGGTCAAAGGATACTCTCAAAAGGAAGGCATCAACTACAGTGAGGTATTTTCTTCAATTGTTAGGCACACTTTCATTAAATTATTGCTTAGTATTGTAGCAGCTCAAAACTTGGAGTTAGATTTGATGGATGTGAAGACAGCATTCCTTCATGGTCGCTTGAAGGAGAGCATCTACATGGAGCAGCCATCAGGGTTTAGAGAATCAAGATCAGATGGGAAGGTATGTTTGTTGAAGAAATCTTTTTGTACAGATTGAAGCAGTCGCCTAGGCAGTGGTATAAGAGCTTTGACACTTGTGTCAAGAGTATTGGCCTTTCCAGGTGTGAGTTTGATTCTTGTGTGTGTGTTAAATCTCTGGATGATGGTTCTAGGATGTACTTACTCTTATATGTAGATGACATGCTGATAGAATGCAAGAATAAGAAGCTTGTATAGGAACTGAAGGCGACTTTGTCTCAGGAGTTTGAGATGAAGGATTTGGGGTATGTCAGGAAGATTCTAGAGATGAAGATCATCAGGATAGACCCAAGGGTATTCTTCATTTGTCTCAGGGTGGCTACATCAAGAAGGTTTTGGAGTGATTTGGGATGAAAGAGACCAAACCGGCAGCACTGCCTTTGGCGACACACTTTTTTTTGTCGAAGATCATGTTGCCACAAAGTGAGATGGAGGCTTAGAAGATGGAAGAAGGTACCGTATGCTTTTGGTATTGGTAGCCTTATGTTTGCCATGGTATGTTGCAGGCCAGACATAGCCTATGCAGTGAGTCAGGTGAGCAGGTTCATGGCGCAGCCTGGCAGGGAGCACTGGTGAGCACTGATGGGGATCTTCAAGTACTTAGTGGGAATAGTTGGAGTTGATATTTGCTATGGACAACAAAAAGGTGCTGAGGAATCCAACTTGACCAAGAATGCTCATAGGCAATTATATGGGTATGTGGATGCAGACTTTGGTGAAGATGTGGATACCAGAAAATCCATAATAGGCTTTGTATTCAGCTTGTTTGGTGTTCAGTCTCGTGAAGATTATGATTGCAGCCCATCACAACCTTATCTACCATAGAGGCAGAATATATAGACATCATAGAGGCAGCAAAGGAAGCCCTATGGCTAAAGGGCTTGATGCTGGAGATGGGTCTTGCTCAGGAGGTCATCGGATGCATAGTGATAATCAGAATGCTTTGATGCTTACAGAATGTAGTCTATTATGCCAGGATGAAGCACAATGACATCAGATACCATAGGATCAGAAAGTTAGTAGAAATAGATAAGGTGAAGCTGATGAAGGTACACACCAAGGAGAATCCAGTAGATACTGACTAAGGTTCTTCACAGAATAACTTTCATAAGTGTGTTTCGTTGATGCAGCTAATGGACATGATGGAAGTGTTGAGGCCTTGAAGCACCAAGGTAAATATTGTTGGGCCTGGTGTGGTGCTCTCAAGGCCTATATTGGGCTAACTTGTATTGGACTGGGTGTGGGTCCAAGGGTTGAGATTAAATGAAGTCATGGGTGTACATAGGTTTGAGGGTTATTTTAATCTCATTGGGTTAATTCATGAGAGTTTTTGTTGAATCTGGACCAAGCCCATTTGGCTAAGTATTTAAACCCTGGTTTCTAGGGTTTGTACAATGAAAATAGATTCTTTTCTTCCAACTCTAATTTTTTTCTCTCATCATAGAGCCACTTCTTGTTCCGTTCTCTCTTCCTTTCTCTCGGTGGTGTAGCGGAGCAATCTTTCTCTCCGTGGTGCAACGGAGCGACCCCACCAGGAATGGATCATCCTGTCACACATCTTAGATGGCATCTTCAACGGAAGTGAGAGACCTCCTCCTATATGTGGCACCATTGGGCGTGAAGATCATGGGGTGTTCTAGCAAAAGCGTGATGTGGCGATCGGGATGGGGTGTTCCAGCGAAAGCATAAAAAGGAAGCACAGCGGTTCGAATGCATTATCGCTGCGTTACTCTGATCACCGGCAAGAAAAGGTGAAAGCCCAGGGTATTTCTTTAGCAATGAGATCTTACCACTATTTATCATCAACACAAAGCTCATGAACTATTACATAGGTTTTAATGGAATGAATGAGATTCTAATTGGACTCTAATACCAAGGATCTCAAACCACTTTTGCTTTATGGAATGAATGAATTTGCTTTCTTGATGTACAACTTGCCTGCTAACTTTGAAAGAATTGAATAAAGTATCTTGAAACATAACCTCACTTCTCTCTTTCCAAATCAACCTCATTACATTAATCGATGGGGAGCAATGCATATTGTTGGAGACTGGCTTAATGAATAGGAAATTTAGAGCTTGGGAGATGGATGGAATGAACATGAGGTGATTAAAATTAAGTAGGTTCTATATTGAACTAGATGTTGGGCATAGGAAGAATAGATGTATGTAGTTTTTTCACCAAATTACATCACTTACACATGCTCTAGATAGATGATGGCTAGCTAGCTAGAACAAAGAGAGTTGGTAGACCACTATATTTCAATTGTATAGGCAGTGAATAGCTCTAAGGTGCACTCTTAGCTTTCAGATTTTGAATGGAGATAAGGAGGGGTTGATTTCAAAGGTGCTTAGAAGAGACTTGTGCACTTCTTTAACCACTTCACTGTAACAGCTTGAGCCCTAGCACAAAATATCATCCAAAGATGAATAGTCATAGTGACATTAACAATTTGCTCTACAATTTAGTTTAGAGAATAGATATGAAAAGGATTAATGTTGTATTTCCGGTATGATCAATAAAGCCATCAATAGTAGGAATTAATGTAACGACCCCCATATTATATATTAGCAACAATTGATTAAGTAGCTACACCGAGGACCATGGTTGAGACTCAAAAATGATAGATTTGACTTTGCCAATTAACTAGATAAATTGATCTCAATTAAGGCAAGAAAACTTACATAATACCTTCTAAATGGAGGACATTTTTTAGGGATTATAAATTTATCATTCACCATGAAAGTTGTAAACTTGCTTACAAAAAATATTGCTAGGGACTTGTGTGTGACACATGTCAAATATTTAGAACCGTATAGGATGTAATTGTATTTACTTAGTTGACCCCACATTATTGGATAATTTATTTGATATAATTGATAAGATTATTTAGTTAGATTTGGCTTGAGTTATTTTCCTTTTTTATATTTATGGCATGATGTATGAGTTACAACCATGGAAACTAGATATGAATATTAATTGGCTATTATTGGTTTACTCGTACGAGCAATCACTTTTGGCATCATTTGAGTAAGCAGAGATGGCCAACAATATAGCTAAGCATTATAATGATAATTTCCATTTGTAGTTGCATCACCCGATTGAGCTACCATAGGATCTAGAATCCTTTCCTATCTAACCTTTGCAAATATTTTAAGCTAAGCTAATTTTGTGCTTAGTCTTTCTATCTTGTACCAAACTTTAGCTTGTGTTGGTTAGCTCATATTTGTCTTATTTAGACCTCTAATAAAAATATGATTAGGTATAAGTTTATGGTCAATGAGTTAATTAAAGTCTTATGCAAATAACATCTTGCATTAAATATCCTAAATGAAAAGAATAATATTTTAAATATTCAAATACTAACAATTAAGTTGTTTCATGAACCGTCAACTCAGTTTGCTAGGTTAACAAAGGTTGTATAGTATTTAAGATTATAGGATAACAACTATCTATTGTATACTTCATATCCCTTTTTCTTGAAAAAAAGTCTCAATCAAATATATGCATGCATTTTTTGGTAGACTTTTTTTTGTTGATATGATAACATTTGTGAACTAGCATCCCATCTCTTGCTTCATGTTAAGATGGTGGCGATTAAAAATGATAGCAATTGCAAAGGTTAAGGTTTTATGTAATATAAGATAAAAGGTTTGAGCTCATTACATAAATTAGATAAAGGACAATAAGCTATGTAATAAGAAAAAAAATATGTGGTAGTTAAAGAGTGACCAAATAGGCAATCAATTGTTTGGGTTAGATCAACCTCATTTAAGCTTGACAATCCAACTTGACCTATTAATAAGTCAAGATTGCAAGACCTAAATTTGACTAACAGCCACCCACTAACCTTTGTAATCCTAAATATATTTAGTTTTGGGGTTTATATTAAATGGGTAGTATTTTATATATATAGCTTTTAGATCATTTGTTGTATAACTCATCTCTCCTTTTAGTTCCAAACCTTTGGATCAATGGTCTAGTTGATCATTCAACATGGTTTTCTTTTATACATACATATACATACATATATTTATATATATATACACACACAAATATACAGGTGTGTGTGTATATATATATACACGTACATGTGTGTATATATAGGCTGACTGTGCCCTCCAAGTTAAAGGTTTTGTAGTAATCAGAGTCTATAAAATATTCTGACATGGATATTATTAGCCCACCATAAAGAAGGAAGTCAAGAATTTATACAAAGGTGCAACCAATGCCAAGGAAAATTTTATTTTTTTATAAATTTATCTCCAAAAAAGATTATACAATGTATAAATTAATTTTTTATCCAATAAATAGTGAATGAAAAAATAACACCATATTATCTTAATGTTTCTAATTAGTTTGTGTCATTATACTTTTATAAAAATTGTTATTGTAGTGATTGTTTGTTTGGTAGAAATTTGAAATATCACTTTTAGATAAATAGTGGCATTTGCATGTATAATAACAATCAAAAGTGATTTTGCTAGTGGTCCATTAAAATAATAATGTTATTATTCAAATCCTGATAGAGTTGAAAATGGATTACAGATGGATTGAATATCAATATATCCATACCCATGTATGCTTTTAGCTAATGAATATGGATGGTAATTGAATGCTAAAAGTCATATGAAAATTTGGTTTATGCGCGCGCACACATACGCACACACCCATATATATGTGTGTGTATGTGTGTGTATCAACCATTAATAGCATTAATATAAAAGCAGATATAAATCATAAAGTTAAATTTTCTGAACCACTGGTAAATTAAGTTAAGAATATTTTGATATTATACTTATTTTCTTTTTTAACTTTATGAGAGTTATCCAATATAGATATTAGTTGGATGTTGAAAATTACATTTATATTAATAGAGACTCAAATACAAAAGAAGAATCTAAATAGAATATCCTTTATACCTGAGCACCATATGTTCATTGTATGCCAACTAGGGGTAACTAGAGATACTAATGTAGTTGCAAGTTTTAAAATTATGTATAGGGCATAAACTTAATCTAATTGGCCAAGTATAAAAGATCTGCACTATTAGAGCCTATTTGACACCACTTTTTATTTCTTAATTTTTTAAAATAAAAACTTATAAAGTAAGGCAAGAAATATGTTTGGTACAATCATTTAGAAATATGTTTAATTCAATCATTTCTATTTTTGTTTTTCAAAAGTTATTTTATTGTTTCTATAAAAGATAAAAGTGAGGATACTTACTTTCAATATTTTAAAAATAAAAAAACAGATGTTTCATTTATTGCTATAGTCTATGGCACTTTCACCATCATTGTCTTTATTGCTATCATTGCTATCTGACTATAGCCATTTCTCTCATTATCTCCAACACTACCATCGTTATACCATTATATACTCCCACTAATACTATCATTATTGCATTCAATTAATACCACCATTGCTATTGTTGCTTTTGCCACCACTTCTATTATTTCACAAATATTACCAACACCAAAATCATCACTACTACTTCTACTGTACTATTGCAGCCATCCATCATTAACAATGCTCACATTGCTACATCCATCAAAACTATCATTAACATGGGTGCCTTCCCTACCAACACCATTGCTTGTGTCCTCTTTGTTGCCACTATTATCATCATGAAACCACAAACTTGACTATATTTTGAAAATAAGAATCTATAATGCACATTATATTTCTAAAATTTTAAGAATAAAAATTAAATTTTATTTTTATTTTTAAAAATAGAAAATAAATGTGATGCCATATATATATATATATATATATATATATAGGGAGGGCCTCTAATCCCATGCCCTATTCTATATCTTCACCTTCCCTCTACCTAGATTCAAGCCCAGGTCTTTAAGCAAATTGACTCTACAGCTTATGAAATTAAAGTCTATATAATGCTCATGAAAGCCTATGTCTCAAGACTAATATTCATGAAATTGAAATAATTAGAATCCAGAAAAATGGTCTACACTCTTCAACATTGAACTCCTATTCTTATCTTAAGTGGCTGTAGTGTCATCCAAACTACTATTATTTGGATTTGACATTAATCCTTTATTTGAACTCATAATTTTACCATTTATCATTTATGATCATTATAATTGAGAACCAATCTTTAGCCCAAAGATAATAAAAAAAAGGTCCTTATGAGAGGAAACTAATATCAATTATAGGAGTAAGAAATCAAAGAGCAGCTTACTCCAACTCTTTGGTGGTGAACCAAACTTTAAGGCTGTGTTTGATTCATAAAAGGCTATCCCTAGATAAGTGTACAGAATAGCATTTATCCAGAGAATGGCTCAAGAGATAATCACCTTTTTTAAATAATAGATTTGCCATCAAAGGATAACTTTAGTTATTCCTAGGTTCTCTAGGGAATAAGTTTAGGGGATAACCCATGGTTAAACATAGGTTATCCTCTCTAGTTAAACTTTTTCAGAACTATCCCCTCTAGCTATAGCTTTTGGGGATAAGGAGGAAGGGATATCCCTCCTTATCCCCCATATCAAACACAGCCTAAGGATTAACTTCCATGAGTTAACCATCTAACTTTTAGGGACTGTTTGGATGGAAGGAAATGAAGGAGAGGGAAAGAAAAAGAAGGAAAACATCATAAATTATTTTATTTGGGAGGAAGGTGAAAGAAAGAGGGGGAAGAGAATGAGAGTAATCAGTTCCCTTGTTTCTCCCTTAATGAGGATAAATATATTAACTCCCAAATCGAAGGGTAATGTGAGGGAGAAAAAAATGTTTAAGTTATTTTTTTTAAAGATTAATAAAAATATCTCTTCATTCTCTACATTTTTTCTCATTTCGACGGTTCATTCCCTAGTCTTCATTCTTTCAGCCACGAGTGCTAGGGTTTCCAAAACAGCAACAAGGGGAGAAAGAATGCAAGCATCAATACCGAGAAAGGAAGAAGGAGAAGAAAGCGAGAACATTTTTTGCTATTGCATTAAACTTCTTGATGTTAACAATCACTTCTATAATTATTTTTGCTTAAAAAAAATTTAGATAGATTTTTTCAGCTTGTTAAAAGACTAAACTCTAATGGATTTTCTTCTCTTTTGGTTGTGCTGGAAGAGAGAAGCAGTGGATTAAGTTTAAGAGAGAAGTAAACCCATTTTACTACCTCTTCTTCTACTCTTCTTCCCTTGCTCTATTGTCTCTTTTTCTTGGCCAGAGAATTGCTGCCTTTTCCTCTCTCTGTCTTCTTCTTCCACTTGCCACCCTCATTTCCCACTATCGCTACTGCCATCCGCTGCCTTTCTTTTCGTCACTGAGCACCGCCTTGGTTCAATGAATCAGAACTTGAATTTGGATCAATTATAATGAAATCTAATTTATATCATCAATTTTTATTGGAGATCAAAAAATTGGTTCTGATTTACTTGCATTAATCAAGAGTTGTTGATTCCTGGAGCTTGGCTACTCTAATTCAGTTTTTTATTTTAACAAACTTTATACTTTAGTGATAAGGATTAGTTATTCATTCTAAAATTTTTTGTGGTCAATGAATACGAGTAAGCTTCTAATTTTTATGAGACTAGAATCCTAATTTATATGTGATATGATTGATTTTTCTTTATTTAAGCACATGCAGTCTAGGTTATAGAATATTATCATTAGGATGTAAGAGAGGTTGGAAGAGTAAAAAGGGTCTTGGATAGGCTTTTAACTTGTTATTATTTTAATAAATATTATTTTCTTCTTTTTAATATTTTTCTTCTGCTATTACCTATTTTAATTAGTGTTGCTAGAATCTGGGGTTGATGCATTTAATTTACATCAAAACACATTGTTATACATAGCCTTTCTTTTGTTGAAAAAAAAAATGAAGGTTGCGTTCGTTCCTTTTATTTCACTTGCTCAAGGCTCGAGCATTAAATTGCACCAAGTAAAATTATTTAAAAAAAAATATCTATTTAGAGTGTGATAAAGGTCCTTAAGCCAAACAATGATGAGAAAAATTAAAAATATTAAAGAGCTTGATCGTTATATGTAAACTAACGTATCAGCATCTCAATGATTTTGATATTAGTTATATGTTGCATTAGACTAATCATTGCATGCACTCTCAATTACAAAGGTTTTAAGTTGATTGTATGACTTTTAACAGAGTCCAGAATTAAGAATTTTGAATGCTCAACAAGAAAATATGATTTGCAACTATTAAGAATTAAACCTTCATCCTTTGCATAACAATTTTCTAATGATCTTGTATTGGAAGCTTCTTTTCCATCTTCTATTTAGGAACCTCCTTTCTTTTCAGAGTGCTAAATTATGTTTTTAGTAGTTTTCTCAATCTCATAGCCATTTCATATTTTCTTATTTAATTATTTGATCATTATTGAACTCTTAGATTGTTTTGAGATTCTAGTGGTATGTTTAATTGTGAATGGAGTTCCTTTCATGTCTTGAAAAGTATTCTAAGATTTTAATTGCTTATTGGATGTTGTTTATGAATTTAGAAGTTGTTTACTAGGATTGATTTGAGTTAGTTCTAAAAATTTGAGTTAGGTTTATAATTATTGCATATATAGTCATTGCATTTATACTAAATTTTTTTTCTAAACTTCATCATAGATGGTGTTGCTGCCAAATCACTTGCGAGGAGCATTGGGTGAACTGAGATCTCCACGGTCCTTCAGGAACACGGAGAGGTCACCTTCTTCTTTTGAAAGCCTGTAAAAAGTTTTGGACCGATGGTTCCGATGGGGACCCTCCGACGCTCAAGTTAGTGACTTGGAGAACAGGGATCTGAATGAGAGAGTAGGGATTGAGTCCCCCTCCTTGAGGGTTGGGGCCTTTATATACCTGTTCGGAGGATCCCTCTTACCCTTTGTTCATAACAGTCGGATCCTTTTTGGATGGTTGTTGATTTTCGATCCTCAACGTGCCGCAAAGGATGGATAGTGGGGCTGGATGTGGATGGCCATACCCGTCGTTAATGGTGCCAGGGGGAGGCACGTTCATTGCACACGTTGCCAGGCATGTTTGTGGTAGAGTAACCTGCCATTCTTGGGGAAGTGGACCACGCAGCTTGGTCGAGGGGGCACTATGAGATTGATGGATAACTGAGTTGCTCCTAGGGCCGAGGAGAACCAATGCCGAAGCCAACGCCGAGGCCGAGATGGACAAGGCCGATGCCGAGGCCGAGATGGACGAGGCCGACGCTGAGATAGGCCGAAGCCGACGCTGAGGCCGAAATGGGCCGAGGCCGATGCAAAGGCCGAGATGGGCCGAAGCCGACGCCAAGGCCGAGATGGGCCGAGGCCGGGATGAGCCCAATGCCAAAAGGTTGGAATGCGCCAGACCGTCCGGCGTTGGGTTCGTGGTCCCTTCATCTTATGGGTATGTGGCCTGATCAGCCACATCAGATGTACCCCCGCTCCTGAACTGGCATAACCATTTACTGCACTAAGTGAAAGGGGCATTGAATCATCAGCGGCTAATCCCCATATCGCATTGAACGGTGTCCGCACATGTATCTTGGATAGGACGGCTCCTTTAAGACGGTAAGATTGTGGGGCATCATCATCTCTGCGTCCTAACCATCAGATCCGCTTCGAGGCTAGGAAGCACTCTGAGATCCCCGAAATATCGGCAACCATCATTAATTCGACAAATCACTGGTATCGATACCGGTGGCTGTAGCTCCACCTCCTAGAGTAGCTTCATCCTCTAGAGCAAGCAGGGGTTCCCCTAAGGGGACTGTCTCCACTATTACCCCCGCCGACCTTGCGGCTTTTAGAGTGGCCTATAGGATACCCGAAGGGGTGCGACTGATCCCCCCAGGACCCGATGATAGGGTGACTTCTCCCCCTCGGGGGATCGCCCTATATGTGGAGTTCTTAATGGCCGGTCTTCGTCTTCCCCTTCATCCTTTTATCATTAACCTATTAGATAGGTATAATTTGGTCCCGGCCCAACTAGTTCCCAACTCAATTAGGGCCATTTGTGCCTTCTTGGTGTTGACCCGCCTTCAGGGCTTCCCGAGCAACATCTCCCTCTTCCGTAGTCTCTACACACTCCGGGCTCAGTCCAGCTGGTGGTTATTTGCCCCCCGGTCGGGTAGAGCCCTTAGGCTAGGTCTTCTGTCATCCATAAAGGGATGGAAATCCCGATTCTTCTTTGCTGAGGTGGATGGGGTAGGAAGGAAATGGGGCACGCCTAATACCAAGGCCAACAAGAACATCTCGGTCGTGCCGAGGGACCAGGAGGCTTTCAATCTTATCCTGGTGACTGAGCTCCCGTCCTATCGAGAGCTGTTGTTAGAGGACAACCTCCGACATACCGGCATCGCTCCTGATGACGGTGAGGGCCTCTTCAAAGATAGCATTTTCTTTTCATTTCCTTTTCTTCTCTCTCTTTTTTTTTGACCGACATCGATTCTTGTGCAGTCATGAGGATCAACATACCGGCTGAGGCTTTCTGAAGGGCCGCTACCAAGAAGAGGAAAGGGCAGGGTGCTGAAGCCGAGGGATCAAGGAAGAGACCTCGGTCCCAACTGCCACCTGCGCCCCAAAACACCCCCAGACTTCCTACTCCATCGCCACCACCCTATCAATCTCCTGCACCACTACCACCGCCGCCGCCACGGCGATCTCCTACACCACTACCGCCATCAGAGCCCATCGATCTGACCATGGGTACGTTGCTCGAGGAGTCAAGGGCTCACATCGTCCAGCCTACCGAGCATCCTGCTCCGCCGACCACTGAGCCGATCTCGAGGGATGCGCCTCGGGCCAGTGGAGGGGCATCTGCCGATAGGAGGCAGAAGGCCATAGTTGGCTACGAAGCCCACACCGCCGTGTTTGAACCCATAGGGGACAGGATGGGACTGATCCCCTTGTGGCCTTCTCTTATGAACCACCTCCACCTCGCCGAGAAACTACTATCGCGGCATCCACTCCTGCTATTCGGGAGGAGATCATGTGGACCAACTCTCATACCCTCTTCAAGGATTGCCAGGCAGCCATGCTCCAAGTAAGTGATCATTTATATCCTGACCCTGTTCGCTTTCCCCGTGCTTACTCTTTGTAACTGACATCGGTCTTGCTGTGCAGATGGTAAACATCTTCAACTATATGCAGACTCTCGCCGCCAGTGGGGAGTGCCAACTTAATCGCTACCACCGGGAGGCTCTCGAGTGCCGGGACCGAGCCGTGAGAGCTGAAGATGCTCTCAAGTTGACTCTAGCTAGGAGGCAGAGAGGCTCGACATGGTTGGGTCTCAGGCGCAAGCCGAGTCGGCGGTGGCGCAGCACCAAATGCGCAAGGCCCTTGAGCGTGCCTTCGCGGCCGAGGGGAAGTTGATGGCCGCTGAGGCAAAATTGGCCGACGTCAAGGCCCAGCTCGAGGCAGCGAAGTCCGAGCTGAAATCTACCGAGGAGAAGACCAAAATCGCCGAGGAGGTGGCCCGCCTGGCTAATATCAAAATTGCCGAGGCCACAGAGGCGGTGAAGGCTGTCGATAGGAGATCAGCTAAGGCTGAAGCGGCAGCTCGGGCCACAGAGGAGAAGGCAGCCGATGCTGTAGAAAAAGCCATGGAGAGCTACCGAAGCTCTCAGGTCTTCATCGAGGAGGTGGCTGAAGCTGGGGCCGGCGCCTACGTCCATGGTTTTTATGACTGCCAAGACAAGGCAGTGAGGGTCTTTGGTACTGAAGGCCTTAAAGATCTGGAACCCGACGAAGACCTTGAGGATGGGGCGATCGACCATGGCTCTGTTCTGGCCAACAATGCTGCCCCCCCAGCTAATGGGGATGCCCCCCAAACCAATGCTGCTCCGACCGAGAACTGAAGATCCGCCTGCGGTCTCGGCTTTTTCTTTACTTTTTCCTGTTTAACAATGTACTCAAGTCCAACTATGGTCGACATTTTGTAAGAGCTTTGATGATCAATGAAAAGAACGTATCCTTTGAAATTTGTGTTGAAATTATGAATTCTTTCCTTTTCTTTTGTTCAACGTTATCGATACTTAGCTTCTCAAGCTGCTCGTCCAATGTAATCTTTGGCACCCATAGGAGTTGCATAGAATCACACCCACCCGATCAAAACGGGGTCTCTTATAGTTTAGCTGGAAACATTTTGGGATCAATATGCGCTAATTCCCGACCGCCGATGTCAGGTTGCCGACAAGCCTTAAGTATCGAGATGGCCTCGAATAGTCTTGCGACTCTGAGCCTTCGGCATTATTTTTGCTGAGGGGCTTTATAGTGTTACCTTGCCGACATACTTTAGGTAACATTCCGTCGACGGGCATTTAATGTTGTCTTGTGGGAGCGACCCGAGACCGGGCCAGGGAGCCTTTTAACCCCGAAGGGTGACCTGAGGGTGTCGCAATCAGGCTCAGGATCCTTTCAACCCCAAAGGGTGACCTGAGGGTGCTGTAACCAAGCTCAGGATCCTTTCAACCCCAAAGGGTGACCTGAGGGTGCTATGACCAAGCTCAGGGTCCTTTCAACCCCAAAGGGTAACCTGAGGGTGCTGTGACCAGGCTCAGGGTCCTTTCAACCCCGAAGGATGACCTGAGGGTGCTGTGACCAGGCTCAGGATCCTTTCAACCTCAAAGGGTGACCTAAGGGTGCTGTGACCAGGCTCAGGTTCTGACGTTGGAGTTCGACTTCTGCGTCGACACTAGAGTTGGGCTTTGGTGCTGACGCGGGAGTCAGACTTCTGTGCCGACACGGGAGTCGGGCTTCTGTGCCGATACTAGAGTTGGGCTTCGATGCCGATGCGGGAGTCGAGCTTTGGTGCCAACGCTGAAGTCGGGCTTTTGTACCGACACTGGAGTCGGGCTTCTGTGCTGACACTGGAGTCGGGCTTTGGTGCCGATGTGGGAGTCGGGCTTCGGTGCCGACGCTAAGTCGGGCTTTTGTGCTGAAGCTGGAGTCGGGCTTTTGCCACATTGTCATAGAACAGAGAGGCAATGCGAAGTAATACATAAAAGTGCACTTTTATTTCAATAAGATTGAAGGATGAGGTATTCAAACCTATGAATATTTAGTCGAGTACATCACTGATAGTACCGACAAAGGTTGTCGGAACTCCAAGTTCGAGGGAGCGGTCTCCCGTTGAGCTCATCGATTCGATAAGCTCCTCGGTGAAGGGCCTCCAAGATCTGGTAGGGTCCCTTCCAGTTGGGTGACAACTTTCCTCCCTCTGTTGGCCTCGAGACCTCAGCCTTCTAGAGGACCAAGTCTCCAGGATGGAGCACCCGAGGTCTAACGCGGGCGTTGTAACACCTTGCCGCTTTCTGACGATAAGCGACCATCCTGATCCGTGCTTGATCACGCATCTCCTCGATGAGGTCCAAGTTGGCTCTTAGTTGGGCTGAGTTGTCCTCCTCATTGTAGGCTTCCACCCGAGGACTGGGGACCCGATTTCCACTAGAATGATGGCCTCGGACCTGAAGACAAGACTGAATGGAGTTTCACCGGTTGGAGTCCTCAGAGTTGTATGGTAGGCCCATAGGACATAGGGAAGTTCTTCCATCCATCTCCCTTTGAAGTCATCGAGCCATGTTCGAAGCCCCTGAAGGATAGTATGGTTGGTTACCTCTGCCGCCCCATTAGTCTGTGGGTGACCGACAGAGGTGAATCTTTGGTTGATTCCTAACTCAATACAAAATTCTTTAAAGGGGGAATTATCGAACTGTCGGTCGTTGTCTGTGATGAGAGTGTTGGGGAGTCCAAAACAGTAAATTATAGACTTCCAGAAGAAGGTTCTCACTCTTGCTTCGGTTATTTTGGCTAGAGCTTCAGCTCTACCCATTTGGTGAAATGGTCGATAGCAACCAGCAAAAACTTTCACTGACTGGAGGCAGGGGAAATGGTCCCAAAATGTCCATCCCCCATTGGACGAAGGGCCACGGAGCAAAGATGGGACTCAGATGAGAAGTGGGCTGCCACTAGACGTTGGCGTGTCGTTGGCAACTGTCACACTTTCGTACTAATTCGGCCGTGTCTTTCTGCATGGTGAGCCAATAATAGCCTTGACGGAGGGCTTTATACGCCAGTGCTCTGCCCCCCAGATGGTTCTCGCATGCACCTTCGTGAATCTCGTGGAGGTTGTAGTCGGCCTCGGTGGGACCAACACACTTGAGGAGAGGATACGAGAAGGACCTCCGATATAGGCATCCATCCATTATTAGAAATTTGAAGGCTCGCCATTTGAGGAGTTTGGCCTCGGTGGGGTTATCAGGAAGGATACCGTTGGCGAGATACCAGACATAAGTGTCCATCCAGGTCGGCTCTTGGCCGACGGGCAATGCTTTCTCCTTGGTCTCGATGCTCGGGTCTTCCAAATATTTCACATATGTCCTTCCCAAGGATCCATTGATCGTCGTGGCCAACCAGGATAGTGCGTCAGCTCTAGCATTCTCCTCCCGAGGAATATAGCTGATACAGAAATAAGCAAAGAGGAGGGACTGTGATTGGACCTTGCTCAGGTATCAGGACATGATGGGGTCCCGAGCTTCATACTCCCCAGTGATTTGCCCCGAGATGAGTTGGGAGTCGGCGTATGCTCTGAGATGCTCTACTTTAAGTTCTTTGGCAAGCCTCATCCCAGCCAACAAGGCTTTGTACTCGGCTTGATTGTTTGTGGCAGCGAAGAGAAAGCGGAGAGCATACTCGATTGTTACACCGTCGGGGCTGGCAAGAATGAGTCAGGCACCGCTTCCTTGGGAGTTTGAGGCCTCGTCCACGTGAAGAATCCAATCCCTCCTTGGATCAGTGGTCGGCGCCTCCAGGGACTTCGTCGGGGGCTCCCTGACCTGCTATCGGTCCAAGTGCATTCGACCAGGAAATCCGCCAAGACCTGGGACTTCATATCTGACCTCGGTTTGAAGGTCAGATTGAATTCTCCCAACTTAAGTGCCCACTTTTCCAGCCGACCGAAAGTGTTAGGGCAAGATAAGATCATCCTCAGAGGCTGGTCCATTAGCACCACGATTGAGTGGGCTTGGAAGTAAGGCCTGAGACGTTGAGCTAACACTATTAGTGCGAAAATAATTTTTTCGGTTTTGGTGTACCTGGTCTCGATGTCATGAAGCACTTTACTAGTGTAATACACCGGCCTCTGCATTCCTTTAGGGTCTATTTGGACGAGGACAGAACTGACTGCCTCCTGAGAAGCGGCCAGGTACAAAAAGAGATCCTCCCCCTCCATAGGTTTTGACAATAGCAGTGGAGTCGATAAGATATTCTTTAGTTCCTTGAAGGCCCTTTGGTAGTTAGCCGTCCACTTGAAGCTGTTGATTTTTCGTAAGGCCTTGAAGAAGGGAAGGCATCGCTCGGCCGATCTGGACAGGAAACGATTCAGAGCTACCAGCCTTTCGGTCAGACGCTGGATTTCCTTTTTATTCATCAGTGGCCTCATGTCTAGGATAGCTTGAATCTTATCCGGGTTTGTCTCTATTCCTCGTTGCATCACCATGAATCCTAGGAACTTGCCCGCTGCGACTCCGAAGGCACACTTTTGATGGTTCAGCCTCATCCGAAACCGATGAAGATTGCTGAAGGTCTCCATCAGGTCAGATATATGGTCGTCGGCTCGGACGCTTTTGGTCAACATATCATCTACATATACCTCCATATTGCGCCCAATCTGACTTTTGAAGACTTTATTCATCAGCCTTTGATAGGTAACCCCGGCATTTTTCAATCTGAAGGGCATGACTTTATAGTAGTAGATTCCTTTCTTGGTCACGAATGATGTAGCCTCCTCATCTGATGGCTCCATTCTGATTTGGTTGTACCCCGAGAAGGCATCCATGAAACTGAGAGTCTCGTGGCTGAAGGTGGCATCCACCAACTGGTCGATCCTAGGAAGCGGAAAGCTGTCCTTGGGGCAAGCCTTATTGAGGTTGGTGAAGTCGATGCACATCCTCCAGCTTCCATTGGCTTTTCAAACCATCGCTACATTAGCCAACCAGTTAGGGTAATGAACCTCCTGAATGTGGTCGGCGGTGATCAGTTTGCGGATCTCCTCGTCGATGGCTTTCTATCGTTCAGGGGGAAAGCTCCTCTTCTTTTGCCAGACTGCCCTACAGTTGGATTTAATGTTAAGTTTGTGAGTGATTACCTCCGCCGGTATACCTGGCATGTCGGTCGGCGACCATGCAAAGATGTTAGAGTTGGCTCGGAGGAAACCGAGGAGTCAGCTCCTTGCCTCCTCAGGAAGAAAGGCTCCGATTTGGATGGTTCTCGTTGAGTCCTCTCCTAGGGAGAAAGTCAATAGATGCCCCACCGGTTCTCTCCTCTTCTCAGCTTCTCTTGGGTCTATCAACTCAGGAGTCGGAGAATTGTTGGCCGACTGAGGACTAGGGGCCATGTGGTAGCAGAGGGGCGTCGGACTCTTTCCCCCCCGCATCTCCCCGATCCCATGGAGGGTGGGAAATCGCACAAGTAATCTCTTCGTCGAGATAATGGCATCCAACAGATTTAGGCTTGGCCTCTCGAGAATGGCGTTGTATGCCAAAGAGACTCTTACCATCAGGAACTTCATGAAGATCATGCTTTGGTAGGGTGGGGTCCTGGCCATGACGGAAAGAGTAATCTCTCTCTCAACTTTTACTGAGTCTCCGGTGAAGCCTACGAGAGGTGTCGTCACTGGCCGAAGGGAGTCCAAAGGTAAGTTCATACAAACAAATGCTTCATACGTCAAAATATCAGCTGAGCTTTCACTATCAACTAATATTCTTTTTACAGGATGTTTAGCAATTGTTATAGACACGACGATGCTTTCATCATTTGGGTTATTTCCTCCCTCTAAGTCTCTTTCGAAAAAAGGGATTACAGGACTATCTCTCTCACCCCCCCTGAGGTCTTTTTGAAGTGCCACCCGCTCCCTAGGAGACCATCGCCATGGTCTTCTTGATCGGGGCATTGTCGACATTGGCT
The DNA here is from genome assembly GCA_900491605.1 of Calamus simplicifolius. Classification (NCBI taxonomy): domain Eukaryota; kingdom Viridiplantae; phylum Streptophyta; class Magnoliopsida; order Arecales; family Arecaceae; genus Calamus; species Calamus simplicifolius. The sequence continues at coordinate 368,460 of UESW01005038.1, read as the reverse complement.
TGCTGAGTCGGTGGTGCCGACGGGCCCGGCGCTGTTGGATTCCCTCTTCGGACAAATTGATCGAGATGACCTTGCTGGATGAGCTCCTCTATAGCTATCTTTAGATGTCGGCAGTCTTCCGTGTCATGGCCGTGATCTCGGTAAAAATGGTAATACAGATTTTTGTTGCAGGGAACTCTAGGCTTTAGGGGTGCAAGCCGTTTGAGATAGGATTCACCCTCGATTTCCATAAGAATGTGGGAAATCGGGGCTAACAGAGGAGTGTAATGCTCACCTACAGGGGTGAAAGTCTGTGGCCGATTGTCTGGTCGACGAGGCGGCTCGGGCTTCTTTGCATGAGACCAACCAGACTCTGATCGGGCTTGCTTTTTACTAGGGCCCTCATCAATTTCCTGCCAAGAGGAGTCGGCCTCATCAGCGCGAATGTATTTCTGAGCTTGACTCAGCAACTCCGCATATGAACTCAGGGGCTTCTTGTCCAATAGTATGCAAAGTGGGAAGGACAGAGTCCATGCTTCAAGACCAGAGTGGCTACCGAGTCATCGAGATGATAAACCTCCATCGCCGCCTCTTTGAAGTAGGAAACGAAGTCCCGAAGAGTCTCTCCACTCTTCTGTCGGATTGTAAAGAGGCTGTCGGCTACCTGAGGGATCCTTTAGCTCGCATCGAAGTGGGTGAGAAAAGCTTTCTACAACTGTCAGAATGAGCTGATACTATGGGGAGGTAAACGGGAGTACCAAGCCCTTGCAGCCTTTCATAGAGTGGCTGGGAAGGCGATGCATAAAAGAGCATCTGATGCCCCCTGGACTTACATGTGCACCTTATAACTTTCCAGATGATCCAAGGGGTCGGTAGTGCCGTCATAGGGATCTAGCTGAGAAAGGCAGAATCGGAAAGGGACGGGTTTTTCCATGATCGCCTAGTCAGAGGAGGGCGGCTGTCATACTTTGCCTCCAATTGATTTGTCAGTCGACGGCTGAGCTCCTCCAAGCGCCGGTAGCACTCCTCCAGTCGCTTCTCCGCGCAGAGGTGGATCCTCTCGCCAATGGACTCTTCCCCTGATGAAGTAGGGAGAGGACTGGAAGAGGGATGGCATCGATGGGCAACACCCTTCCCTGGAGCCTTGTCCCAGGATCGCCGGGGAGAGGGACTGTCGGAAGATTTCCTCCCCGTAAGGGCATCCCGATGGCAGTGAGCCTCCCGTCGTGGGTGTTGCCCATGGGTGGAATCTTGATTGGGCTGTGCCGCAACTTCTCCCAAAGACTGGGGTTGCGGCAGAGGTTGAGTGGACGCCGATTGTTGTTGAAGTTCATGGATCACCGCTGCAAGGGACCGCACCTCCTGAGTGAGGGCGGTGACCCTATCACCTTGGTGTGGTGGCGAAGGATGAACTGGCGGTAGGGCCTCCGGCTGCTCGGCCCTCTCCTGCTGCTCCCTAGCCAGGCTAGTGGAAGCTTCTTGAGCACGGGTTACTATCATTTCTTCTTCTGGTTAGGAGGAATGGAGGGTCGTGAATTGGGAGCTTACTGGTTTGTGTCTGTTACTTTCTTCTCTACGCGCTGCGCCCCGCCCCCCTACCTGGCTCGTCAATCTGTTGCTGCCAAATCACTTGCGAGGAGCGTTGGGTGAACTAAGATCTCCACAGGCCTTCAGGAACATGGAGAGGTCGCCTTCTTCTTTTGAAAGCCTGCAAAAAGTCCTAGACTGGTGGTTCCGATGGGGACCCTCCGATGCTCAAGTTAGTGATTTAGAGAACAGGGATCTGAATGAGAGAGAAGGGATTGAGTCCCCCTCCTTGAGGGTTGGGGCCTTTATATACGTGTTTGGGGGATCCCTCTTACCCTTCATTCATAATAGTCGGATCCTTTTTGGATGGTTGTTGATTTTTGATCCTCAACGTGTCATAAAGGATGGGTAGTGGGGCTGGACGTGGATGGCCACACCCGTCGTTAATGGTGCCAGGGGGAGGCATGTTCATTGCACACATTGCCAAGCAAGTTCGTGACAGAGTAACCCACCATTCTTGGGAAAGTGGGCCATGCAGCTTGGTCGAGGGGGCACTATGAGATCGATGGATAACTGAGTTGCTCCTAGGGCTAAGGAGAACCGACGCCGAAGCCGATGCCGAGGCCGACACTGAGGCTGATGCCGAGGCTAAGATGGGCCGAGGCCGACGCCGAGGCCGAGATGGATGAGGCCGATGCCGAGGCCGACACCGAGGCCGAGATGGGCCGAGGCCGACGCCAAGGCTGAGATGGACGAGGCCGATGCCGAGGCTGATGCTGAGGCCGAGATGGACGAGGCCGATGCTGAGGCCGAGATGGAACAAAGCTGATGCCGAGGCTGATGCAGAGGCCGAGATGGGCCGAGGCGGATGCCAAGGCTGAGATGGGCCGAGGCCGAGATGAGTCCAATGCCAAAGGGTTGGAATGCGCCAGACCGTCTGGCGTCGGGTTCGTGGTCCCTTCATCTTGTGGGTCATGTGGCCTGATCAGCCACATCAGATGGCTAACCAAGAAAATTTCAAAATAAAAGCTCTCATCATGTTGCAAAGTATACATCATATGGTACTTGTACAAGTATTTTATCTTGTAGCTTATCGGTTCATGCTACAAAAGCAGAGAAATAGAAATAAACTTCCTCATAATATATGTTTGGAAAGAGAAAAAGTTCAAGAAGAATTGATGAAAAATATTATTGGTAATGAAAGATGTCATGATATCATCCAAATGGGTCTTAGATCATTTTTAGACTTATGTGCCATATTAGTTAGAGATGGCGGCCTTCGACCAACACAATGAGCATTTGTAGAAGAATAAGTTGCAAAGTTCCTTTATATAATTAGCCATAATGTAAAGAATCATGAAATCTCTTTCTTTTTTCATCGATCCGAAGAAACTATTAGTCGCCATTTTCATAATGTTTTGAGAGCTATAATAGAGTTAGAGGAGACATATCTCAGACAATCAGATGGATCACAGGTTCCTTCAAAAATACTTAATAGCAATAGATTTTACCCATTTTTAAGGTAAAAATAATTTGTTAAATTATGTTGCATTAGTTAATTTGTATCATATATATTTAATAAAATTGTTTAATGTCAGGATTACGTTGGAGCAATTGATAGAACACATTCGTATGAAAGTTTCTTCTGAAGATGCTCCCAAGTATCAAGGTAGGAAAGAATACCCAATACAAAATGTGTTGGCTGCATGTTCTTTCGATTTGAAATTCACCTATGTCTTGCTTGGTTGGAAAGGCACAGCATCTGACTCAAGAATCCTGAAAAATGCATTAAAACGATAATATCCATTTAAAATTACAGAAGGTAATTTTGGAAAGAAAAATTATTTCATATATAATTTCTTAGAATAATATAATGATGAATAATTTAATGATGAATGTAATTCTTTCTAGAAAAATACTATCTTGTTGATGCTGGATATATGTTGAAGGGAGGAATTATTGTACCTTATAGAGGAGAACGTTATCACTTAAAAGAATACTCAAGAAATCCACCATAGAATGCTCGTGAGTTATTCAACCTTTGACATGCATCTTTATGCAATGCAATTAAAAGGACATTTGGTATACTTTAAAAAGATTTCTAATTATAAGGAGCATAACTGACCGCATTATGACATTGATACCCAGAAACAAATTATTTTAGCTTGTTCTATTCTGCATAATTACTTATTGGCTGCAGATCCAAATGAGAACCTTATTGATGAGGTGGATGAGGAAATTACAAATCATGAGGAAATTACAAATCGAAGCAGTTGTCCATAGGAACATCATAACAACGTAGATGATGATGTTGATTCAGCTATTGAAGAGTTCATTAGGGATCCCATAGCAGTTGATATGTGGATGGATTATATAAAATGATATTATGATATCTTATTTGTATTTTTCTTTGTTGTTTCATAACTTTGTTTAAACTTTGTAGTGATGTATATATTCTTGAATTTTTGATATATACTCTTTCTAATTGTTTCTTTATATAATACTATTAGAATAAACAAAAGCCAAAAAGAAAGACATCTGAAGTTGGAGACTAAAAAGGGGGTGGAAACATACTTGCTTGGACACATGCTATGGATGATGTTCTAATTGATGCATTTTTGCACCAACAAAATTTGGGGAATAGAGTTGGTAGAAACTTCACATCACATGCATACAACAATATATTGCAGGAGTTAAAAATACGATTAAGGAATAAGTCATTTGATAAAAAAAGATTAAGAATTGCATAAAGTATATAAAGAGAATTTTTTCTAATTGACTTATTTAAGAATGGAATGAGTGGTTTTACTTGGAATCCAATACCAAAATGTGAAGCACTGAGCCTAAAGTATGACAAAAGCTAATTGAGGTATGTAATAATGTTAAAGTTTTTTCTTTAATTGATTTCTTTCATAGAATGTAGAACTTCATATTTAAATGCTTTTAAGTCCATTTATATTCTTTTGTTAGGCTAAACCTGAAGCCGCTGAGTGGATGAACAAGTACATTCCAAATTATGAAAAGTTGGTGCAACTTTATGGAGAAGATAGGACTACAGGAGAGTATGCTGAGACGGCAGCTGAAATTAGATAACAAAGAGCTAACCTTGATAAGGAGAATCTTGATAATACTATAGAAGATATTGATCATATGGTATCCCAAAATGAAGTAAATTTAGAAAGTTTTAATGTGTTGGATAACGATGATCAAAATTTCCCTGCTCCTGAACCACATTCTCAAGCAACCTCTAATAGAGTAACATCATCCAAGAATAAGAAATCTAAGAGTAAAACATTGAAGGATGATGCAGAACTTGAATTTATGAAAGAGGGATTTAAGCAGGTTGTTGAAGCAATTATAAAATCAACAGTAGACTTAATTGAATCAATACTGAAGACTAACCAAAAACTCCCAATTTCTAAGAGGGAGGTTTGGGATCATTTGGTGGAGTTAGGAGTTGAGACACACTAAGTATCAACTGCTTATCTATTTTTAATTCAAAAGCCCGATATATTGAGAGCTCTTCTTCGATGTCCAATTGAACAGCGCAAGGAACTATTACTACACATTGTGTTTTGTTGATATATCATCTTTTAGATGGTTTTGTGGTTTTTATTTTTGATTCATATGACATCTCTTACGTGGTCAAGTGAACTACATTTTCGGTTGATATGTCATTTCCTTTAAGTGATTTTGTTTAAATTCATTTGAAAATTATGGTTTGAATGATATGAAATATTAAATCTATCAAAGTTTTGTTGCTATGGTGACAATGTTCATGAAATTAGTTGTTATGATCATATTTGAAAAATTTACCATCAAAGAATTTAATTTACTGCCAAAGGAGATGCACTCTTGCTAAAGACTTTCGGGAGAATGCTATGCATCCTTGTGGAACCCCTTCCTCCATTGATTTGGTGCTGAAGAAAAGCAATGCGGACTCTTCTATTGCTTTTTAAAGTCAACAATCTTCACAAGATGGCATAATCCAGTGCATCCACAAAGAAGTTTGCATCAAGAGATAGAAATGTTATTAAAAAAATCATTTTAAATCTTTTAATTAGAACACCTATATTGCACTCTAGCAAGGATTAATTAGCAAGTACATGCATCCTCTTTGGTGGAGTACATTGGCGATTTTATTATGGAAATAGTTCCATATATAACCCATTGTTTAGCTATAATCAATGATATAAATAAATACATATGTCATGTGAGGTGCAAAGGGATATAATTGTTGCATAACTTTTTTTCTTCTTTCTCCTTTCCTTTTTTCAAATAAAATAATTAATATTACTTTTTTTTTTCTATTCTTTTCAAATAAAAGAGAAAGAATAATTTTTTTTTCCTTTTATTTTTTTTCTTCTTTTTTATTCTCTTCTTCCTTTTTCCCTTCGTAGGTCTAAACAAAGCCTTAGTCTCTATGCATAACTTTTCATGGAGCACGCTTGGTTTGTTGAGAGGGACTAAAGTTTAAAGGGTTGGAAGCTAACGCGAGGGCCCGATGTCAAATTCGTCGAAATCAAAACCTGTTCCCTGGCCCTTTTCGCGCGCATGCAAAATTCCTCCCATTTATGGCTTTCCCATCGACTACGCACTGATTTCTCCCCAGGCCTCCAAAATGGAAAGCTAGTAGAAGGGAAAGCCAAGGTAAAAGAGGAGGAGGAGATCTGGAGTCGTTGTTTTCTTCGGCTCCCGGAGAATCCTTCGATGCCGTCTATAAGATCCCCTCTCCCGTTAAGGAGTTGAAAAATTGGGGCTTTTGCGAGGTTTTAAGGGCGAAGAAGCCATCGGAACCCTCCCTAGGCGCAATCTTAGGTCGAGGTCGCGAAGAGCCCAGTGGCGGTGAAGGCGTGAAGCGGTGACAAAGATTGAGAGCCGTGATCGGATGACCTTAGGTTTTTGGGGCTTTTCTTGGGAGAGAAGACGGAGGACATAGACGGGTAGAAAAGCAAGGTTTTTGACAGAAGTGGGCTTTTGGGGGGTTTTTTGGGAAAAATTATTGAAGTGAAGGGAAAAGGAGTGGAAAAGCAGGATTTTTCATGAGATTGAGGTGGGAGGGTGAATCCAGAGACAAGTTGGGTTCTGGGGCTTCCTTGGGTGAGCAGGCCTTTTATTTTGGCTCTTCTTCAGCCAAAAATAAAAAATAAAAACAAAGAAAAGGAGTAGAACTGTGAGATTTTATTTATGTTTAAGAGAGGGAGACTAGGACTCTGAGAAAAGTTGGAATGTTGGGTTCTTTCTACGGACAAGAACCATCTCTTTGATCAGTTTTTCAGGACAAGAACAGAGAATAGGTGGAGAAAAATAGGGATTTTGTGTGTTTAGGGGGAGGGAGAAGAAGTAAGAGATAAAGCCAAACCTTTTGGGACCTTTTTTGTAGTGAAGAGAGAAAACCTAGAAGAGAGTCGGAGTGGAGTGGAGTGGAGAGGAGAAGAAAGGAAAGACGATGGGTGATGTTGAGCAGAAGCAAACTTGCATGGAGTGCGCCAGGAAGTGCTTGAATATCCATCGAAAGAAGCCCTCCTCTGTTTCTAATTCTACCCCACTATCCTTCTTTAAGATCATGATTGATGATTTCAGAGAGGTCCTGGTATGATCTTTCCCCACTCTATCTCTTTTACGAACTTTTTTTCTTCTTCTAATATTTTATGAGTTGGTACATCTGAGTCTTTTATCAAGAACAATTAAACTTTTGGTATTAGTTTGCTACTTACAAATGCATCATTGTTTTTGTATGCAGTGGATTCTAGTTTTGTCTCATCTCTGATACCATTCCTTGAAATTTCCTATGCAGTTCATACCACCTAAATTTGATCTTTTAGGTGAATTGGTTGATTGTAATGTATATCTTGAGGATTCAGATGGAAATTCTTCAAGTGTTAAATTATCAGTGAAGGATGGTTCTGTAGTATTTCAAGAAGGTTGGCGTGAATTTGTGTTGGACCACTCTATAGAAGTTGGGGAATTCGTGGTATTTAAATATGTTGGTGAATTATTTTTTTCTGTTCAAATCTTTGGTGTGAATGCTTGTGAAAGACTATGTTTTCATGATGAAAACAAGAACAATCTCTGTAAGAAGAACAAATACAAGATTGAGTCATCCCCTAAAGAGTCACAGTTGCCAAAAAGACGTAAAAGTTCTGAAGTTGTGAGAGATAAATGCCACCCTGTTAACGAAAATTCTCTGAAGAAAGAGCCAGAAACAAAAAATGATCTTTCTGATTTGCCTGATATTGAATTTATTAGAACTAACTGCGCTGAGAAAGATCAAAGTGAACCAGAGAAATCTCCTCATTTTCTTGGTAATTCTGGAGGGCCAAAAACTGGGAGGCCTCCTGGCTTTTCGAAACAAACATGTGAAATTGAAAATTGCCACGAGATCAGAAAGGGTATACAGAGTGAAGAGGGATTGCATTCCTTTGGTCAGTGACTCGTGCAATTATCCTAAATTTCATGCACTTCTATAATTCTATTCTTATTTTTTTTGGGTTTGATTTAGATTATTGATGAGAACTAAATATATAGCAGGAAATGCCCCTGTGCTTGTGTCCAGAAAAGAGGATGCTCCATGTGCCGCCAGTGACGGAAGTGCCCCACAGAATTTGCCTGACATGGGTATCACAGAAGGAAATACATGCCAATCTGGTGATTGGCCTGGAATTCTTACTTAAACTGCTAATTTACCTAACTGCATGTCTAATTTTATATTGGCAATATTGGCAATATTTAGTTAGCTCAGATACTTTATTTTGCATGGTAGGAATAATGCCTGATGGCTTCATGGAAGATGATGAAGAAAGGACTACACCCTGTTTGAAAGAAAAAAATCTCAAAGCTGTGAAAACTGAGAGGATGGATTCAGATGATTTAGAGGAGCAATCCTTACCAAAATCCATTGTCTTGAGCTTTACGTTTTCTTCCAATGCTCAATCCTGGATTGTGAGTAAATCTTCAACAAACAACACCATCCTTAGCATTCAGTCTTAATTTGCTTCTGGAACATGCTAACCATGGTAGACTAACCATAGCTAAATATGAATTTCTATTGACTTAGATGTTAGTGCTTGACCCGTTTAATTCCAGGACGTGCAATTGAACAACCAGGTCAAGTGGACCTAAAGGTCCCAAACACTACGGCTACAAAACAAAATCAGGGATCAGGACTGATTTTTCTAGTTTTTATATTAGCTAGATATTTGTCCAATCTCTCAAATAATTAAAATTATTCTTGACATATTCAATAATTCAAAATTTTATGAATTCTTCATACATCATTAATTCTTATTATTTTCCATGATTTCCATCTGATCAGTGCTTATTATTGGACAAATCACTTTACAAATTTGTTGATAATTTTTTTTATTATGTTACGGATCTTTCTAAAGTCTATTTTTCTGATCTCTTTTCAATTATTTGCATGTTCTCACTTTATCTGAATTTTTATTTTTCTTCCTAACAGAATCAGTTCTTTGGGACCAAACTTGTAATAATTATTCATGGTGAGCAGCATTTGCTTTAATTTTTTGCCCTATCTTTTTAAAAGGCATCATTTATAGATAAAATAAAAATAGAAAACAATTTTATTTCCACTTAGCAAATGCAATTTGAGAGATTAGAAAGTAGAAAATAAAAAATTATTTTCAGAAAATGAAAATAAAAAATGAAAATGGAAAACATTCTCAAAAATCAAATGTGGTCTAAATTTCATGGAAGTTTAATGCATTTAATATGTCATATTAATGTACTAATATATTGAGCAAATTAGCAAATATCTCTCAATCATACATATGACAAAAAACAAGCATACAAAAACATAAAATTAATTACGTATATCACCTTCCAAAATAACATCAAAGCTCCTAGGTATGCATGAGCATCTTTACTTTCATATATTGTAATATAATTTATGACTTTAAAAAAAAACACATAATGATTGTTTCTAATCCACTTCAATAACAAAATTTAGACTAATATAACATGAATCCATTAAAACCTTAGGCAAATTGTTGGATTTTAGAAAGCATTATATATATTTACTTGTGAAATAAAATTGTGAAAAATTAAAAAATAGTTTCTGTTAATTTTGGCTAAAACTGGCTAAAACTAGCTGGAACTAACCTATGAATCGAATAAGGTGATTACCCAAAATTGACTTTGCATCTATGATCAAGGATAGATGCTATTATTCTTTGTTTCATTTCTTCTAAAAATGATTTGTTTATTTTTTTTGTTGGTCTAAATTTTGACAAAACATTAAATATAAGAAAACTATGTCATGAGAGGCACAAGTCTATGAAACTCTTTTGACATTAAATCCTAGGACTTGCAGGATGTTAGTGAGAATTTTTAGATAATTCCATTGGAAATTGATGCATCAATAAATGCATCAATAATGATTGGATAAAATTGAGAAGAATGTTGTCTCTATTATGCGATCAAGTTATCTATTGATACCCGTTATGTACTGCTAACTTATCTATTGATATCAGTTATGTATTCTGCATATGATTTGCCATGATATGTTTTTGTTGATCTGAGCTAGGATTGACATCTCATGAATATACATGACTTTTTAATTGGACAGCATCCATTTCTTACAAGCCCTTAGCATGGCTAGCGAACCTATAAAAACCCTACATAAGAGATGATGCAGCATTTGTGATAAAAATGATGCTCCATGTTGATTATAATATTGTGAGGCACAATGAATAAGCAGGAAGGCACCAAAAGTTGTACTATAAGTATATGTGCTTCCTACCATGCTAGTAGTATAGGTGGAACACCTATGCATTGTTAATGTGTAAACATAATTTCAAAAACTAATGAAGTGGGATGGCATGACTGATGTTGTACCATTTGGCATGAGACCGCACCAATACAAGTGCTGGGGTACGGAAACAATCGTACTACTGTGTGCTAGCCATACTAGTCGATGGTAGTAGCACCATACCGATGATACCGATTGGTATTGATAGATTTTTAATTTTTTTGAAACAATCAGTTTTGGTATGTACCATCAATGCTGGTATCATGTTGATACTATGTAGTATATAGTATGAAGCTTAACCATATTTATTGATGTGTTGAGTTCTACATAATGTTTGTATGATAATTAGCAGACTACTTGAAACCATGCAATGCATAAATAACTGTTAATAGAATATCTGATGATGTTAAATATTTATGACTTTTTTAGTAACTAAGTTTATCAGTTTAAAAATGTCTGTGTACTACTATGAAACATCCAAAGTTGTCCAAGTCTACTAAAAAACAAAAGAACAGTAAAAGCAATTGTATAAATTAGTGCGTATTAATATATGTCAATCACTAAATTTTTGAATAAGTTGTATATCATGTAAACCAGTGCAAATGCCTGCGAAGAGTCAGCAAAAATATGCATATACACATCATTTAAGCTTTTACTTTCATCATTGGCTTCCACGGCAAATCAATGACCGGTTCTGTCATTCCTTTTCAACCATAGGAGAAATTTGAAGGAAGAAAGAATCTTTGAACAGATTGGTTCATCCTATCATCATCCTTAAATCAGCCTCTAAGAATGGGTGTCAGTTCCCTAAGGCAACATAGAACCTAAATTGCCAATGATCTCAGTTTAAGCTGATGCAACGAGGGAGCATATCACCGAAGCTTCCTTGCACTTGGAGAGGGACTGGAGGAGAAGGAAGATAACAAGGCCTATCATAGAGAACTGTGTGCATCTTCAACACCAAATTATGAGGCAAAAAAGGAAAAAAAAAAAAAAAAAAAGATGTCTCTTTGGTGGATAGTTTGTGATGACTATTATTTCTCTATGAGTAGAAAATTCTCTCCTTTTACAGAAAATAATGGAATAAAAAATACAAGTCTTTTTGTTCCAGTTGTTGCCTCATTTGGTCATGGGCCACGGTCTTGCTGCCTGTACGTTTTCCTATTGATAAAATTTGTCTTTTAGTTGTTTTTGAAGAAGCCTTTCTCTGGCCAGTATCATGGTACTCCCATTGGGATTCTAGTCTGGTTGGGCTTGCACCCTTGCTTGTGATATCCTCTAGTCCAGCATTCATTAGCAACTAGGTCTCATTTCTAAAGGTCATGAATCATTGAAACTGGAAAAGTGGTCAAACTTAGTGAGGAAGATCAGTGTGAGAAGTGAGGCATGAACCCCATGTTGAACAAAACCAAAGAAGATAGAAAATTTATCTGCTCCTCCATCATCTCAGTTACTTGTAAGTCCTTATTACCCTAAAGGTAGCATCATTGAGCGATCATTTGTGTCAACTGAATTTTTCATTAGAGCTGCGTCTCCTTGCTTGGCACTTCATTGTAAGCTTTGCTTCATTGAATAATACTGGTCCTCCGTTCATTACTTCACCTGATGCCTGATTTCTTACTTCATATGCAGGAGTTGCCCCAAACATTGCCGTGCCACATTGGGAAAAAGAGACATGGAATGAGAGTGGTAACCCTCCAGGATCCTTCTATGAGGCTATGGCCAGTTTTGTACCATGAAAGCTTCAAGTTTGTAGGCTTTCTTAGTGGTTGGAAAGATTTTGTGGCAGCAAACAACCTTCAGCAAGGAAATCTGTGTGAGCTTATAGAAGTTGCCGGTGCAAGGGAGCCGACATTTCAAGTGAGGATATCTAAAGTGTCGGGCCAGTCTTAAGTTTATAAGTAATCACCTACTGTATGAACCTGGATTAATCACCTTTCCAAATCAGCACCTATTGATGCTTCTTTATGATATCCTGAAAAACTGTGGTGAGCTGTGTACAAGTATAGTTTGGCAAATTCACCAGTATTATCTGTATGCTTATCTTGCTTAATTACTCCATAGATCTTGCAATTTAAGATGTTTCATACCCTGCCAATTGAAATGCAGTATTTTTCTCAGCCTTGCCATGAATTATCCACCTAGGTGATTATCAAGCATACAAAAGCAGTCCAGGATTCCTCTGCTTTTCCAACATAAATGGACTGGTGAAGGAGTTATTCTGTCAAAAAACCTCATTTGGACTATTCAAAATTGGACTGATTGGATGAATTAAAATCTGACCTGAGTTTTCTAGAGAATGCCATGCGAAGAGAGCGGATATTATCTCGTTCAGGTTGGTGGCATGCAGGCCCTTAAATATGGTTTCATGAAATTGATCTGGTTTGTTAAGAACCCCATTCAACTAAATATGGAAATTAGATTTATTTACTTTAGGTCTTCTTTAAAGATGCATCATGATTGGTGGTGTCATCTGGATTAATATCTGCTTTATTAAAGTGATGGTAATCTCTATGCTGAAAGTCTGAAAATACTGCCTTTTGATCTGTCTACAAAATGTAATTGCTCCAAACATTTGACATGGTTTGCAAGATAATGACATGTGACATCATGCAGTGACTTGTTTTCCTCGCCCCTTCCCCTTTGTATTTGTCCTAGTTGATGAATTCCCCTTTCTGAATGCATATTTAATAAGCATATCATGCTTTGACATTTCTAACATGTGAACGAACCACTCAGGAGAAACTGGCATCTTAGTTACAAGTTTGGATGTGTATCATCACCAATGCAAGCCTTCCAAGCATCCCTTGCCACAGCTTAATCCAGTCTTGGATGCGTACCATCACCAATGCCAGCCTTCCATGGATTATTGTCGTTGCAGCTGGTTCCTTTACCTTTTAACTCGGTTTTATTTTCTTTTTAATTCTTTTCTTTTTCTACTTTACACAGAGAGAGGGGGAGGTGGGCCTTGATATAGTTTGCTAACATAGAAATAATCTCTTTGCACGTATGTGAAATTTTACTTAATTTGAAATAAATCATGTGAAGTGTGCATCCATCTACATAAGATGGGAGGTGGGCCTATAGATTTGCAGTAGTTCAAGTTGCCATCTCATCATCTTTCATGGAAATAGTTGACATGACAACATATAGCTTGAGGGAATCAACTGATTTGTGCATCAGATTATCAATCAAGATAGATCGTAAATATCGTATGAAATTTGCAAAGAAGTCTCAAGGTGGAGGTTATCCTATAGATGTTGTACCCCTGCCTACTTGATATGCAAACCATAGTATTGAAATTAGGATTACAAATTGGTTGACACAAAAACATCAAAAAAAACTAATTTGATTTTATGTCAGCAAAATAAATTATGGAAATTATTTTTTATTTTTTGCTCAAAGATTAATAGAGAAACATAGGAAATTTATATTATTTTTATTTATTAAACAAAGTTTATGCTGGAGCCTCTAAAAAAGTCTGATCATATATATTAGATAAAAAAAACATTTTTGTAGTATAATGGAGCAGTTCCTATATGAAAATTACTGAAGATAACAAAATATCAAGGATTAACTCTAAATCTTTATCTTTTGGCAATAATTATAGATGGATTTGCTAAGCATATTAAGTAGAATCAAGATAACATATATTTCAACTTAATTCATGTTTAAATACCCGTGGGCTTCAGCTTTATTTTTCAATTAGACTTGGAAGCTTATACCATTTTTAGGTCGAATTGAATAAAAAAAAATCAAACTAATCCCTAACTTGATCTGAGCTAAGGTAACAACTCAAATTATATAATACTAGTCGCCATTTTAAACATCTTTTTTAATTCATTGGAGGGACCCTTGGTCCTTATTTCATCCCAACAACCCCATCTATTCTCACTTATTGTCACTAGTTTTAGTTTATATTTAAAATTTTTTAATTATTTTGATGAACTATTATTTATAATATTCTTAAGTTATTGATATATATTGAAAACTTATCATTTGTAAAATTAAGTATGATTATTTTTTTATAAAATTAATAAAATTCATAGAAAGAAAATTAATTTGCTGGTCATCTCACAGCCCTCCTATTCTATGAATAGCTGGTGATGCTCTTCTTCTCACACAAAAATAAAAAAATAAAAATAAAATTAAAAATTGTTGATGGCTTGGTCCCCAAGAAATTGACTTGGACCCATGCAGGGCGATAAAAAATAAGAAGCCATCCTAGGCGATAAGCTTCTCTATCATCTAAACCTCCAAAGCAAGCAGAAGCCATGCGGCGAGAGGGACGCCAGCATGGGTTCGTGAGAACCAACATCCTTCTCCCACCACCTTTCAATCCCAAGCCCAAATCCAGAGTCTTGAACCTACTTGACGTCCCTCCGACCAATGGAGTCTCCACCAAGGTGCCGACCAACCTTCACCGGCCGGTGCGGCAAGCCCATGTGTGCCTCCTGCCGCCTGAGGCCTCCATGCATGCAAGTCAAAAGACGAGAGCAAAGGAAACCATAAACTCAAATCATCTGCTATATATGGATTCTGGAGAGAGAAAATTATATGGTTCAATGGAGCATCGGTAACTCGAGTCTTGGACTGCCCTTATGGAGATGATTGGGCCATTGAGAGTGATGGAGATGTGGAATATGTCTCTGATGGGTTGGATCAGGAGAAGAACATGCATGGTGTACGTGGATGGAAGAAAGCTGGCTTGGATTTGTGAGCGATGATGATGGGTTGGATCAGGAGAAGAGCAGGGCGTGGATGGAAGAAAGCTGGCTTGGATTTCTGAGTGATGATGATGGAATGGGCCTGAGTGGGGGGTGGTTAGGGCAGCCATGGAGAAAGAAGATGATGTTGTTGGAGATTGGTTTTTGGTTGGAAAGTATGGGTGTTGATCTAAATGCAGTGTCATGCCAATTTTTGTACGTGGAATTTTTGTACGCTTCTGCCGCGGGTCACGCCGAACCCTCCTCCCTCCATACGGCACCTTTTCCTTCTTTCTCTTCCATTCTCTGCTTCTCTTCTTGAAGGTCGGGTAGCGGCCTTTTTATTTCGAATTTTCTTCTTCCTCTTTCTTCGTCTTTTTCCTCTTTAGTCCAATATTCTCTCTCTACTCCTTCCCTCTCTCTAAACCTGGAAATTCTCTCTAAGCCTCAATCTCTTTCTGCCATTCTCTCGAAGCATCCTCTCTCTAAATTGTTCTTTCTTAAGGCTCCTCCTAGCATTCTATGCAGCCCCACACCCTCTCTAAAACTTTCGCTCTCAACAGCCGCTAGGTTTTGCCAGTAATATTCTTTTGACTGATGCCTTCAGCCCAGGTGATGCTTGGCTTGGGATAATTTTCTTAGCGACCTGATAGGTAAAAAAAGAAAAGAAAAAGAAAGAATTCTCTTTTTATATTATTATTATTAAATTAAAAGGCTGAAAATTAAATAGGCTATATATGAAAATGGAAAGTTAACGTTAGAATTTAAAAATTAGGACTCATTTATTTTTTTAAGAAATTTCAAAAAGGTGATTATCATATTTTATTGATTAATTTAAAATTAATTTGAATAAAATAGGTGTACATAGAAAATTTTAAAAAGTAGAAAATTTTAAACATAATCACTGATATGAATTTTAATATTATATATCTAACCATACTCTTTATTATTGCATAATTATTTATATTGTTATTAATAATCTTATTATCATAAGTTATACTATTATTGGGAGGATTCTCATTAAAATGATAATAATAATAAAGCATGCTCATTATTAATAATTATATCATAAGAAAATGCAAAATAGGATGGATGCAATTCGATTAGTCGCTTGATGCCCCATCATGGGTAGGCGCATGATATCTTTCTATATATGGCTATTGATAGAAGCATGGTATCCCTCTCTTTCTATATTTGGTCGCTAGTAAAAGTGTGGCATTTCTTTTTTTGTGTAGGTGACCAATGGTAAAAAATTAGTAAGATGTTTATAACTATTATTTAACGCATAACTCATAAAAGTAATAACAATGCCACATATTTCATAATTCAATCATAATTTGATTGACTGATTTTTTGGCATTCTTTTTACGTGTCTTCATTTTAAAACTTTAAGACATTAAATTCCTTTTACTTGTGGATTGAAAATAAAGACATTGTGACTAGCTAATCCTATTTACCATGTTACATAGAGCCTCCAATGGCATATATCTTTGAGTTATTAAATCATTTTCTAAGGGGTACTCCAAAAATAATTGCATATTCTGAAATTTTGTTGAAAAATGTTTTAAATAAAATGAAAGATAGCTCACAATCTTTCCTATTCATTATAGTCAAAATAAAATCTTTTACATAGTCCATTAGAGGTGAACTTTGTGTAGTTTATTGGTTTTCTGGATATTAACTAATTAGAATAAAACCTCTGCATTTAGTCTTAAGAGGATACTTTTCTAATAGCTTCTTTGCTGAATTCAGATATCCTAAATTGCCTAGTTAGACTGCTTAATAATTATACTAGGAGGTCCCTTATGAGGGTCCAAGGGGTAAATCAAGAGAGGGAATGAATTGGATTATAAAAAATTAAACACTAACATTTAAAGTAATATAAAGGCAAGTATGTAAAGAGCAAGAGAGTAAATAAGGCAAGATATTTTATAATGGTTCAGTCTCATTGCTTACATCCACTCTCCAAATCTTCTACTTGGGTATTCTACTATCCAATTTTCTTCTCAGATGAAAATCAAACCCTTCTTACACTTTCTCCTTTTCTTTGGGTTAAGGAGTAATCTTCACAAATAAATTTTAATATTTTAATACTCTTTTCTAAGAGAACACTCAAAACAATCATCCAAAGATGTGGATTTTCTAATAAGGCTTTAAACATGGGTTGGATTGCTAAGTGCCCTAAAGGCTTAAGAAAAGCTTTTTCGATGATTTTTCAATAGATTCAAACCCAAAAATGTATATTAAAACTAGCCACCAACCTTCCATTAAATAGAGGAAAGAAAAATGGCTATTGTGGTTCCTAGACAGCTCTTACGATGAAAATATAACCATTAAACTGTTAGAGCTTGGCCAATCAATTACTCGAGCTAGGGCTTGTTGACTGTCTAGCTTAAATAGAGAATGATGATTTTGGCTAATTTAGGGTTTTTCCAAATCCAGATGATCATTTTAGGGTTTAGTCGATGTACATATCTGATTTTAGATTTTTAAGTTATTTTTACATAATCATGATCGAGAAACCAATCTAGACTATTTCTTATTATTATAAAGCCTTGCATACTTAAGGTCCTACTTAGTTTTACAAATGGTTCTTAGGAAAAATAAAATTTATAATTAAGTTTCATTCCTTCGAACCTTGATACATCGGATGAATCTTCAAATATCTATTGTACCACTTTTGATACATGTGCTAATATGAGGCTTGAGCTCTCGTAAGATCAAGTGCATTCTATATGAATACATACCTATCTAAGTCATCATAACTTAAGAATGCTATTAGTAACTTAATCAATATCTTGTTATTATCAAAATATTCATTATTAAACCTTAAGGTTCAATAATTTTCTTCTTTTTGATGATGACAAACTATTGATTTTCAAATTAAAACATAACATGGAATGAGTTAATTAGGATTTTACTTTATACTATTAACATATAAGTTAGTAAAGGTACAAATATTAAGTGCTGAATTTTTTGTAGATAACCCCCCCTCAACCTTTTGCTCTAGCCTATCTAGATGTTTTATTAATTGAAAGATACATCATATTAAAACATCATATTAAAAACCTATTAAAAAATAATATAGAAAACCTAGAGTATCAGAAGAGTATAAATAAAATATAAAAAATATAAAATTTAGATTTTATACAGTTAAGCTCATGTTGATTTGATATGGTATGACTCACTTAACATGAATAGTTATAATTTATTTAATAACTCAATGCAAATAGGCACAATTCACTTAATGCTAATCTATTATTTTATTTTTAATATAAAAATGTATATTTTCTAACATAATACTTAACCATATCAATAATTTATTATAACATTAAATTATTTAAACTAAATAATTTAAGTTTTACTATCTATAATTAATAAACCTAATTGTATAAATAAATCAAAATATAATTAAATGTAAATTAATCAAATCGTAATCATATCATTTTTGAATTGATGGGATATTATGCGATATGAAATAATCATATCATATCATATTCATGAGTTATGACCAATATTGCCATCCCTTCATGTAACAATCTACACAACATCTATTGAAGTTGGACAAAAAAAGATTTCTTGAATTTATCCAAGCCCCATACCGATGGATTGGACTTAGCCCAACATTGAGTCGACCTAGCCATTGTTCTAACTAGCTTGGAGAGAGGAAATTTATTCTCATTCCTTGGATGGAACAAGCAAATGACATTTAAAATAGAGCTAGTTATATACATAAAGAGAGCTCAACAAACTACCAAAAATAAAATTATGACTTTGAAAGCACTCATAGTTGTTTTCATATGAAAAAAAAAATCATCAAGTTGTGTGTGTAGAGAAAGAGGGGTGAACTTAACTATATTCAAATATAGTTAAGTTTACATCTATCTATCCTTGGATCCATGCAGTTCATGAATTTTAAAGATGAAAAAAAGTTAAAAAAATAGGGTGGCATCAAAATCCATATGAATCCAACAATGAAGAAAATAATTAGATTTTGGACTTTTCATTCGAATGTAGTCAAAAGTCTATCCTACTCTTTCTCCTTTCCCCCCCTTCTCTCTCTCTCTCCCTCTCTCTATCTCTCTCTCTATCTCTTTCTCTCTCTCTATATATATATATTATATTATATTTTAAATTTTTTTACAGTAGTGAGGTTCATGTGCTCACCATTGCAAGAGAGGGATGATTTTTGAAGCATAAACTTATAAATACAATCATTTTACAAAATAACTTTAATGCACATTTATTTTTATTTCTAGGTGGATGAATTTACTTCATTATATTTCTCAGCTGCATAAGTGTAATCCAACTATATTTTACTAACATGCTTGAACACACTTTACATTCAAAGGATGACAAAATATTGTAAAAGCTTATAAAATCACTGGTAGGAATCCAGTCATTAAGCTCTCTCTTCAGATCTACTTTACTGGCTTATGATTTGGAACGTGGAAATAAAATCAAAATATTTTCTAAATTAAATAAAATCATAGGAAATTTTGAAGTCTGATTTCTAACTTCTCATTTGTTTTAACTTATCCTTTTTTTTAAATATAATAAATGAAAAGCTTTAATAGCCAAATTTTATGTAATAACTTTTATAATGATGAAATAGAAGGTCCTTTCATAAATGCGGCACCATAAATATTGGTATCTACATGATAAATAAAGATTTTATAGAGTCTCTGCATGGAAACTCATGCCATAAACATTAAAATTATAAATAATAGTCCCTATGTGATGTAGGTTTTCCCTCCTTTTTTTTCAACTTTTATTGAAATTTAATATAATAATATAATAAATTAAAATAAGTAAAGGCTTCAATAAATAAATTGTTATTGAGTATTAAATAATAAACTTTAATGATGGCCAAATATATTAACATTAGTGCCATTAATACTTATTATATATAAAGCAATGAAATTTTAATATTAACCAAGCACATTAATATCATCGTCCATATAATAAATAGAGAAACTCTATATAAGCTAAATCTTTATTCACCATAAATTTTGCATAGGAATTTATCCATATTAAAACTCTTGTCATAAATATTGGTATCATTAATACTATCTTTGTCGAGCTTTTCTTTTTTAATTTTAATTTTCATTCATTATTAATAATACAGTAAATTATAATAAATAAAAAGCTTCTAAACTTCCATCCATTATTAAACAATGAATGATGATCAAGTATATTATTAGGAGTGCTATTGGTTTTTGTTCTAAACAAAGCAATGGAATTCAATGATAGTTGAGTATATCAATATCAGCGTCCATCTAATAAATGGAGACTTATGCATAAGTTAAGCCTCTACATTTTATATATAATAGATTTCTTCTCATTATCTTGTTATGTAATAATTCAGTATTTTTGAAAAAAAGCTAGTCACGAAGGTATCATTTAGGTTTATTATGCTTACATGAGTATCCAAGATCTACTTGGTACATGATTGATACGGAATTAAACACATGCTAGCACAAGTTAAGAGTTTAAATTCAAATCCAAAATTAATCAAGTTCAATAATAAATATCATAAGTTTTTCATAAGTATCCAAGGCCTACCTAGGCTATGGACTGGAACTTCTTAGATATTATTTATAATGATTCAAGACTTTAGACAAAAAGACTGGCTAGAAAGGTATTACTTAATAAATAGTAAGAAAAATATAAAAAAATAAGAAATTAATCTTTAAGATAATTTCTTCTCTCTTTGTTTTCCTAAAATCATCATATTTTTTTCTGTATAATTAGTGATGCATCTAATACATTTTATGTGCATGTACAAAGGAGAGATATGATCCTTGAGGGTATGCTAATTTGGTTGAAATGAGGGCTGTATCAAATTTGACATTTGGTTAAAATTCTCTTATGCAAACCTTTATTAGGGTTCAAATGTTAAGACTCAATCATAGCTATAATCATACTTATCAAATCTTATCTCAGCTATTATTGATTGATCCTAATTTGCTTGGAATTCCTATTTAAGGTTATATTTGGTGCATTTTTTTATTTTTTATTAGGGTAATGACTTGGCTAATCTTTCTTCACTTCTCAAATTAGATTGTGGTACATCACATAGAACAAAATTACCTTAAACATTCATGCCATCAAATGTAGTTTCCTTTTGACATAATTTGACAAATTTTAGCAATTAACTTTTAACTTAACATCACTCGTCAATTTTTTTGGAAGACCTACTCTGACATTAATTCCCGATTTGTTATTGATGAGCCAATGTTGACCATTGTATCCCTACTAATCTATCCTAAGTTGACGTATTTGAGATAACCTAAGATGTAACAACTCAAAATGTTACCCAAAAAGGATAAGCTAAAAAATATCATTTTCTTTTCTTGATCTTATATAGGTACTTAAAATCTACCTAGTACATCATTAATATGAAATGGATATATACTAGTCAAGGCTCTCATATATTTCATTCATTTAAATCATGACATTCTCACTAAGCTAAAGGTTTAAATCAAAATCTAATTAAAGCCAATCACAAATATTATGAACCTATAGTATCCTCTAGTCTACATAAGCCCTAGATTGAGTCTCCTATTATAACAATTCAGAACCTTATATGTGAAAAAGTCAACCAAGAAGGCATTATTTAGATGGAAGTGGGTCCGGTTGGATTAGGCCACGCCCTGGCCTGAGCTCGGCTTGAAACTTTTTTGGGCTTTGGGCCTTTTTTTTTTTATAGAAGTGCCAAACTTAATTGGACCAACCTACAACAATCCATTTGAGCCATAAATTAAATCGACAGGGTTAACTTTTAGCTTTTAAATGTTTTAATAAAAATAATAAATGTTTAAAATAATTATATTTAGTTACTTTAGAAAATTTGTTATAATATAGAGCTATTCTCACCCAAAATGATAGAAAATTTAGTATAAAATAATTTTAGGTTTGGGTATATATTTGAGCCTGATTAAAGGCTAACGCTTTGCATCTATTTTGAGCTTGGATTAGATCGGGTTTGGATTAGGCCAAGTAATAATCCAAGCCTAAATCTCTTTTTTTTTTTTGGCTCTAATATTAAGTCCAAACCTAGCCCAAATTAGTTCGGACCTAGCTCTTAGCTTGGCTGAACTCAAGCCTATTCGATCTCAGGCCAGCCCACTTTCAGTCATATTTGGACTTCTTTATCTTATGGAAAGGACTTTGTGCATCGAACGTCGTACAAATTGCATACATCACGTGTATCAAGGATAATTTCTTTCTTTTGTGCACTGCATGCAGGGCCAATCAGTGCGTGGTACGTGCACTTCTGCATCGCATGCGG
Source organism: Calamus simplicifolius (assembly GCA_900491605.1). Taxonomy (NCBI): domain Eukaryota; kingdom Viridiplantae; phylum Streptophyta; class Magnoliopsida; order Arecales; family Arecaceae; genus Calamus; species Calamus simplicifolius. The sequence continues at coordinate 346,184 of UESW01005038.1, read as the reverse complement.
TGTAGAAAGACTTTTTCTTATCCTATATAAGTTTCTAAGATTTTTGTGTTGCATAATTTATGCGATAGTAAATACATGTGCGTATAGATTTTCAAGATAACAGTACTATCCTCAGATAGTAAAGTCATCAACCGAAATCAACCAAACTCAATCCATATGACTATATTCATGATCATTGTCAGAACAGCATTCCAACATCCCCAGCCGTTTAAAGTTCGGCCAGCCAAGCTTATTCACTCAACCCCCAGAACAAACCATGGCAAATCAAGACTTAGGCGAGGTTGTGTTAGTTTTGGCAGGGGTAATTGGTGGCGAACATGTTTTGAGTTGCTGTTAATAGAGGGACTTCTTTTTGTTCGTGCCCCCAAAACAAGGACCAATCTTCTAAAGTACTCTATCGTGTAATCTAAGATCAGAATTAATTTACAAAGCATCAAGCATGATTCACTTTCACAAGATGCCACTCCCGCATCCGACTAGTATCGTTTTCGTTGTAAAAGATTGCCTCGTTGGCTTGTATTAAACCACATTGCCACCATCTTAGAACGCCTAGAAGTTATAGAAAGAAATGCCAACCTACGTACGAACCCATAAGAAGGAAAATTTAAGATCTCCATTTAGGCTCTCTGTAACCAAGCCACAAGAAGATGAGAAGAGAAGGATGGCAGCATGGCCTGGTTAGGAGCCCAAGCATTTTGTCACCACCTTTCCATCCAAGACACAATGGCTAGTCAGTCAGTAGCTTCGATGAACCTCCTGGCAAGTGTCCATCGACAAAGAAAATACGTTGCAAAAATCAAAGGGGCATCGGCTGACGGGTATAATGGTCATTTTCGGTTGGGAAGGGAGTAAGAGGTACTGGGAGTTCTATCAGCATCGTTGGAAGGCCGATCACCAAATACCCCAATAATATAACGAAGAGAGAGACTATGCCTTCTATTCTACTTTTTTTTTAATCTTTTCCTATTACTCATTTCATTCCAGCCAGTAGTGTTTAACATATGCGCAGCTCTGGCCATGTATGATACGTTGAACTTCGTAAATTATCATTGAAATTATTGAGATAATCCAGAATCATTTGTTAACTGGAAGAAAGCCGAGCTATCAAACTTGTTTATAGCACAAAATTAGTTGTCCAAGTCTCTTCTTTTTCCTTTTTACCCAATGGCCGTGGATCATGCCAAGAAAACTCGATCGATGTCAGAAATGATTTCGCTAGCAGGCAGAAATCTTGATCATTGTTGGTCCTTCAGAACAGTTTGGTTACTCTTAACGTGCTACTGATAATGGATACTTCAGATATTTCTTTTCCATTGACAGCATGGTTTCATCTACGATCCAACGTTATAAATACCAAGCCTCATTCAATAATGACACGATTGGAGAAAGAAAAAAATAGAGATATGTTTAGCAAAGAAGGGAAAAAAGAAAAAGGATATACTGATTCATTGACATCTTTCCAACAAGCTTTTAAGTGTTAAGATAATTATTTTTAATGTGGCTGATCCAACGCCGTTAGAGAACCGTGAAGGAAGCTGACAGAGCCCCGCTTCGACCTCCAAGGCCCACCTCGACCTCCGGGTCGGTCACGGCTCATTGCCATCTCGGCGTCGGCTCCGGTCCACCTCGACCTCCGTATCGGTCACGGCCCATTCCCATCTCGGCGTCGGTCTCGGCGTCGGCTCCGGCCCACCTCGACCTTCTGGTCCATCAGCATCCTACCCCGAGACCCCCCGTCGGTCTCGGGGTGCATTCACAGCATCCTACCCCGAGACCCCCCGTCGGTCTCGGAGTGCGGCCACAGCATCCTACCCCGAGACCCCCCGTCGGTCTCGGGGTCCATCCACACATCCTACCCCGAGACCCCCCATCGGTCTAGGGGTACTTTCACAACATCCTACCCCGAGACCCCCCGTTGGTCTCGGGGTGCGGTCTCAACATCCTACCCCGAGACCCCCCGTCGGTCTCGGGGTGCACTCACAGTATCGTGCCCCGAGACCCCCCGTCGGTCTCGGGGTCCATCAACATCATCCTACCCCGAGACCCCCCATCGGTCTCGGGGTCCATCCACAGCATCCTACCCCGAGACCCCCGTCGGTCTCGGGGTGCGGCCACAGCATCCTACCCCGAGACCCCCCGTCGGTCTCGGGGTGCACTCACAATATCCTTCCCCGAGACCCCCAGTCGGTCTCGGGGTCCATCAACATCATCCTACCCCGAGAAACCCCATCGGTCTCGGGGTACTTTCACAACATCCTACCCCGAGACCCCTCGTCGGTCTCGGGGTGCAGTCACAGCATCCTACCCCTAGACCCCCCGTCGGTCTCGGGGTGCGGTCACAGCATCCTACCCCGAGACCTCCCGTCGGTCTCGAGGTGCGGTCACAACATCCTACCCCGAGACCCCCCGTCGGTCTCGGGGTGCGGTCTCAACATCCTACCCCGAGACCCCCCGTCGGTCTTGGGGTGCACTCACAGTATCCTGCCCCGAGACCCCCCGTCGGTCTCGGGGTCCATCAACATCATCCTACCCCGAGACCCCCCATCGGTCTTGGGGTACTTTCACAACATCCTACCCCGAGACCCCCCGTCGGTCTCGGGGTCCATCCACAGCATCCTACCCCGAGACCCCCGTCGGTCTCGGGGTGCGGCCACAGCATCCTACTCCGAGACCCCCGTCGGTCTCGGGGTGCGGTCACAACAACCTACCCCGAGACGCCCCGTCGGTCTCGGGGTGCGGTCACAGCATCCTACCTCAAGACCCTCCGTCGGTCTCAGGGTGCGGTCTCAACATCCTACCCCGAGACCCCCCGTCGGTCTCGGGGTGCACTCACAGTATCCTGCCCCGAGATCCCCCGTCGGTCTCGGGGTCCATCAACATCATCCTACCCCGAGACCCCCCATCGGTCTCGGGGTCCATCCACAACATTCTACCCCGAGACCCCCCATCGGTCTCAGGGTCCATCCACAGCATCCTACCCCGAGACCCCCCATCGGTCTCGGGGTACTTTCACAACATCCTACCCCGAGACCCGAGACCCCTTTCAGGCTCGGACATTGAACAGTGCCGGTGAACAGTATACCATGCAAGTATTCACCTATAGCTTTCTCTGAAGCTCATTCAAGGGCATGAACAGTGCCATGCGAGCTCTCTATGATTAAATGCTCTACGAGGGATAGACAACCAAAAAGGGGAGACACGCCTGGCAAGCGCCGTAACGATCGGCCATGCCCTGCAGCCACCAACTCTGACAGGACGCGGCCCGCAGCGCGACACGGCACATGGAGGTAAGCTCCACCGTACTGCCATCAATTAATGCTCTGACAAGAGATCACGTCCCAAGCCGACGGATTCCAGGCATCGATAAAAAGGGTAAGAGGGACCTCGACCAGGTAACACGCTCTTGACACCCCTAAACGCTCACAGAGAAGGCTCTTCTCTAGGCTCTCTCTCTCTCTCTCTCTTTCGAGCTTCCTCAAGCTCACGGCTGATGCCCAGACCACTGACTTGAGCATCGGAGGGTCCCCGCCGGAATCTCCGGCCCCCGGGACTTGCTTGCAGGCGCAAGGAGCTCGCTGGAGGAGGCGACCTCACGCTCGAGGCTGGTGATTTGGCGTCATCAGATTGGCGCACCAGGTAGGGGGGGATAAGAGAGATTTCGAATCGGTAATCGACAACTCCTCTTTCCCCGAGCTCTTAAACAATGGTGATGGCCCGTGCGCAAGAGGTCTCCACCAGCTACGCTGGGGGGCAGCGTCAAGCCTTTGGTGGTGATGCACGTCCGGAAGGTCCTCATCAATCACGCCGGGGGGCATCCATGTCACACTGAGCAACAAGGGATCATTCTCTCTGCTCCTCACTCACCACCAACCCCAGCTAGCTATCTTCAGTCAGCAAGTTCAAGCCTTCAGTGCAGCAGTTCATGAGCTGCAGAAGCAAAGCTTTCAAGAAACTGCAGTCTCCTACCCCCCGCTCAAGCTGCCACTCCTCTCATCACTCATCTTCTGAGCCATCTGGGAAAGATTTTAAACCTAAGGTGAAGAAGCGTCTGGACAAACAACACCAACGGCTGGGAGAGCTCACTCAAAGGCTCAACAATCAACCAGAGGCGGACTGCAGCATGGGTCGAAGAATAATTTCCAAAAGGGATGAACTTGAGACATTATTCGTCACCTCAAGGATTTATGGGCATGTCAATTTCTGGTGGTAGTAAACCGAGAGCCAAACCGAGCCTAGGACCTTTTACGGATTTCGTTCTAGCTGCTCTCAAGCTTCTGCACCGAGGGCAATCAATCTCTTCAAAGAAAGAGCTAGGCAAAGGGGCCTCACAGCAACATCTTCTCCTAATCGTCCACCCTCAGTGGACTCTCTCGGCCTCTCGTCTTCAATGACCACCAGCTATCGGGGCTTTCCTCAACAGACTCCAGCTTTGTCCCGGTTTCTAGCTTCTTCCCGGCCAGACATCTTGTCCTGGCCTCCAATGCGAGGGAAGGCCCAAGTAAGGACAACGACACTTCCAATCCGACTAACATGACTCCCTGGGGGGCAGACCACCAGCGAGCGGAAGTGTTCAAATCCACAAAAGGAAAAACATGGGTGCTACAAGAGCTAAGTACATCGCACTTAAGACAGTTCTTTCATTAATACTTAAAAATGTCATACAGGGAAGATCTACCTTGCATCAACATCCAAGGCCAATCTTGCTTTGGCGTACAAAAAGCCCGAGTCCAGCAGGGAAGACCTCGATCGACCCCAAGCGCCAGCACTCTAAGCCCGACCCCGGTCGGCACCAAAGCCCTGGGCCAGCCAGGCATGAAGCCCAGTGTACCACTGGCAGAGCGGTGTACCACCAGCTCTCAGCAACAAAAGCCCGACCCCGGTCGGCACCAAAGCCCTGGGCCAGCCAGCTGGCATGAAGCCCAGTGTACCACTGGCAGAGCGGTGTACCATCGGCTCTTAGCAACAAAAGTCCAGGTCCAGTAGGGATGGCCTCGGCCGGCCCCAAGCGCTGGCACCAAAGCCCTGGGATAGCCAGGCATGAAGCCCGACCCCGGTCGGTACCAAAGCCCTGGGCCAGCCAGGCATGAAGCCCAGTGTACCACTGGCAGAGCGGTGTACCATCGGCTCTCAGCAACAAAAGTCCGGGTCCAGCAGGGATGGCCCCGGCCGGCCCCAAGCGCCGGCTCCAAAGCCCTGGGCCAGCCAGGCATAAAGCCCAGTGTACCACTGGCAGAGCGGTGTACCACCGGCTCTCAGCAACAAAAGCCCGACCCCGTCGGCACCAAAGCCCTGGGCCAGCCAGGCATGAAGCCCAATGTACCACTGGCAGAGCGGTGTACCACCGGCTCTCAGTAACAAAAGTCCGGGTCCAGCAGGGACGGCCCCGGCCGGCCCCAAGCGCCAGCACCAAAGCCCTGGGCCAGCCAGGCATGAAGCCCAACCCCGGTCGGCATCAAAGCCATGGGCCAGCCAGGCATGAAGCCCAATGTACCACTGGCAGAGCGGTGTACCATCGGCTCTCAGCAACAAAAGTCTGGGTCCAGCAGGGATGGCCCCGGCCGGCCCCAAGCGTCGGCACATGAAGCCCTGCACCAGCCAGGCATGAAGCCCGACACCCGTCGGCACCTGAAGCCCTGCACCAGCCAGGCATGAAGCCCGACACCCGTCGGTACATGAAGCCCGACACCCGTCGGCACCTGAAGCCCTGGGTCAGCCAGGCATGAAGCCCGACTCCCATCGGCACCTGAAGCCCTGCACCAGCCAGGCATGAAGCCCGACACCCGTCGGCACCTGAAGCCCTGCACCAGCCAGGCATGAAGCCCAACACCCGTTGGCACCTGAAGCCCTGCACCAGCCAGGCATGAAGCCCAACACCCGTCGGTACATGAAGCCCGACACCCGTCGGCACATGAAGCCCTGCACCAGCCAGGCATGAAGCCCGACACCCGTCGACACATGAAGCCCTGCACCAGCCAGGCATGAAGCCCGACACTCGTCGGCACCTGAAGCCCTGCACCAGCCAGGCATGAAGCCCTGCACCAGCCAGGCATGAAGCCCGACACCTGTCGGCACCTGAAGCCCTGCACCAGCCAGGCATGAAGCCCTGCACCAGCCAAGCATGAAGCTCGACACCCGTCGGCACCTGAAGCCCTGCACCAGCAGGCATGAAGCTCGACACCCGTCGGCACATGAAGCCCGACACCCATCAGCACATGAAGCCCTGCACCAGCCAGCATGAAGCCCGACATCCGTCGGCACCTGAAGCCCTGCACCAGCCAGGCATAAAGCCCGACACCCGTCGGCACATGAAGCCCGACACCCGACGGCACCTGAAGCCCTGGGTCAGCCAGGCATGAAGCCCGACTCCCGTCGGCACCTGAAGCCCTGCACCAGCCAGGCATGAAGCCCGACACCCGTCGGCACATGAAGCCCTGCATCAGCCAGGCATGAAGCCCGACACCCGTCGGCACCTGAAGCCCTGCACCAGCCAGGCATGAAGCCCGACACCCATCGGCACATGAAGCCCTGCACCAGCTAGGCATGAAGCCCGACACCAGTCGGCACATGAAGCCCCGCACCAGCCAGGCATGAAGCCTTGCATCAGGCGAGGATCAGCTACTTGGGAGGTAACGCCCCTTTCGCCTTGCTGGGGTAGGCCCGCTTCGTCTCAGGGGCGAGGGGGCATCTGATGTGGTTGATCCAATGCCGTTAGAGAACCGTGAAGGAAGCTGACAGAGCCCCGCTTCAACCTTCAAGGCCCACCTCGACCTCTGGGTCGATCACGGCCCATTGCCATCTCGACGTCGGTCTCGGCGTCGGCTCCGGCCCACCTCGACCTCCATGTCGATCACGGCCCATTTTCATCTTGGCATCGGTCTCGGCGTCGGCTCCGGCCCACCTCGACCTCCGTGTCGGTCACAGCCCATTCCCATCTCGGCGTCGGCTCCAGCCCACCTCGACCTCCTGGTCCATCAGCATCCTACCTCGAGACCCCCCGTCGGTCTCGGGGTGCATTCACAGCATCCTACCCCGAGACCCCCTCCGGTCTCGGGGTGCGGCCACAGCATCCAACCCCGAGACCCCCCGCCGGTCTCGGGGTGCGGCCACAACATCCTACCCCGAGACCCCCGTCAGTCTCGGGGTGCGTCACAACATCCTACCCCAAGACCCCCTGTCGGTCTCGGGGTCCATCCACAGCATCCTACCCCGAGACCCTCCGTCGGTCTCGAGGTACTTTCACAACATCCTACCCCGAGACCCCCCGTCGGTCTCGGGGTTTGGTCTCAACATCCTACCCCGAGACCCCCCGTCGGTCTCGGGGTGCACTCACAGTATCCTGCCCCGAGACCCCCCGTCGGTCTCGGGGTCCATCAACATCATCCTACCCCGAGACCCCCCATCGGTCTCGGGGTACTTTCACAACATCCTACCCCGAGACCCCCCGTCGGTCTCGGGGTCCATCCATAGCATCCTACCTCGAGACCCCCCGTCGGTCTTGGGGTGCGGCCACAGCATCCTATCTCGAGACCCCCCGTCGGTCTCGGGGTGCGGTCACAACATCCTACCCCGAGACCTTCCGTCGGTCTCGGGGTGCGGTCACAACATCCTTCCCCGAGACCCTCCGTCGGTCTCGGGGTCCATCCACAGCATCCTACCCCGAGACCCCCCATCGGTCTTGGGGTACTTTCACAACATCCTACCCCGAGACCCCCCGTTGGTCTCGGGGTGCGGTCTCAACATCCTACCCCGAGACCCCCCATCGGTCTTGGGGTGCACTCACAGTATCCTGCCCCGAGACCCCCCGTCGGTCTCGGGGTCCATCAACATCATCCTACCCCGAGACCCCCCATCGGTCTCAGGGTACTTTCACAACATCCTACCCCAAGACCCCCCATCGGTCTCGGGGTCCATCCACAGCATCCTACCCCGAGACCCCCTGTCGGTCTCGGGGTGCGGCCACAGCATCCTACCCCGAGACCCCCCGTCGGTCTCGGGGTGTGGCCACATCATCCTACCCCGAGATGCCCCGTCGGTCTCGGGGTGCGGCTACAACATCCTACCCCGAGACCCTCCGTCGGTCTCGGGGTGCGGTCAAAATATCCTACCCTAAGACCTCCCGTCGGTCTCGGAGTGCGGTCTCAACATCCTACCCCGAGACCCCCCATCGGTCTCGGAGTGCACTCACAGTATCCTGCCCCGAGACCCCTCGTCAGTCTCGGGGTCCATCAACATCATCCTACCCGAGACCCTCCATCGGTCTCGGGGTACTTTCACAACATCCTACCCCGAGACCCCCCGT
>UESW01005038.1:222671-337660 GCA_900491605.1 Calamus simplicifolius | reverse complement strand
CCAGCCGGAGGACGGCCCCTGCTTTCCCTTCTCCGGTGGAACAGGATCCACCAACCAGTTGCAGCCACCGACCTTGATGGGACTTGACCTGCAGTCTTGACATATCAAAAAAGGAGGCAAGTTCTGCCATTGCTGCCACCACCTTAAATACTCTGACAAAGTGGTTGAACCCCATGCCTCACAGACGTCAGCTCTGACACTTCACCCATCAAGGTCATCATTACAAGGCCTCAACCACTCAAGCCAGACAAACTCTTAAGCGCCTATAAGATGGGTAAGAGGGACTCCCGACCAGGTAACACGCTCATGACACCCCTAAACGCTCACAACGAGAGATCTCTCTCTCGGAGCCATCTCTCTCTTTCTCTTTCGAGCTTTCAAGCTCACGGCTGATGCCCAGACCACTGACTTGAGCGTCGGAGGGTCCCCGCCGGAATCTCCGGCCCCCGGGACTTGCTTGCAGGCGCGAGGAGCTCGCTGGAGGAGGCGACCGCACGCTCGAGGCCGGTGATTTGGCGTCATCAGATTGGCGCGCCAGGTAGGGGGGACGCGCTGAAGGAAAGAAAGCTCTCCCTGAGCTATAAGCCTCCGTCCCCTCTAAGATTGCTATGGTGGTGATGCGCATGCCAGAGGTTCTTACCAATCGTGCTGGGGGGCATCCACATCGCACTAGGCAGCGAAAGGCCACCCTCTCTGCTCCTTCACCACCAACCTCAGCTGCTTTCATAACCAGCCGGCATCTTCAATCAGCAAGTTCAAGCCTTGAATGCAGCAGTTCATGAGCTGCAGAGGCAAAGCTTTCAGGAAGCTGCAGTCTCCTACCCCCCCTCAAGCTGCCACTCCTCTCATCACTCATCTTCTGAGCCATCTGGGAAAGATCTTAAACCTAAGGTGAAGAAGCGTTTGGACAAACAACACCAACGGCTGGGAGAGCTCACTCAAAGGCTCAACAATCAACCAGAGGGACTGCAGCATGGGTCGAAGAATAATTTCCAAAAGGGATGAACTTGAGACATTATTCGTCACCTCAAGGATTTATGGGCATGTCACTTTCTGGTGGTAGTAAGCCGAGAGCCAAAAGCCTAGGACCTTTTACGGATTTCGTTCTAGCTGCTCTCAAGCTTCTGCATCGAGGGCAATCAATCTCTTCAAAGAAAGAGCTAGGCAAAGGGGCCTCCCAGCAACATCTTCTCCTAATCGTCCACCCTCAGTGGACTCTCCCGGCCTCGTCTTCAATGACCGCCAACTGTCGGGGCTTTCCTCAACGGACTCCAGCTTTGTCCCGGTTTCTAGCTTCTTCCCGGCCAGACATCTCGTCCTGGCCTCCAATGCGAGGGAAGGCCCAAGTAAGGACAACGACACTTCCAATCCGACTAACATGACTCCCTGGGGGGCAGACCACCAGCGGCGGAAGTGCTCAAATCCACAAAAGGAAAAACATGGGTGCTACAAGAGCTAAGTACATTGCACTTAAGACAGTTCTTTCATTAATACTTAAAAATGTCATGCAGGGAAGATCTACCTTGCATCAACATCCAAGGCCAACCTCGCTTTGGCGCACTGGCAGAGCGGTGTACCACCAGCTCTCAGCAAAAGCCGACCCCGGTCGGCACCAAAGCCCTGGGCCAGCCAGGCATTCCGGTCGGCACCAAAGCCCTGGGCCAGCCAGGCATGAAGCCCAGTGTACCACTGGCAGAGCGGTGTACCACGGCTCTCAACAACAAAAGCCCGACCCCGGTCGGCAAAGCCCTGGGCCAGCCAGGCATGAAGCCCAGTGTACCACTGGCAGAGCAGTGTACCACCGGCTCTCAGCAACAAAAGCCCGACCCCAGTCGGCACCAAAGCCCTGGGCCAGCCAGGCATGAAGCCCAGAGTACCACTGGCAGAGCGGTGTACCACGGCTCTCAGCAACAAAAGCCCGACCCCGTCGGCACCAAAGCCCTGGGCCAGCCAGGCATGAAGCCCAGTGTACCACTGGCAGAGCGGTGTACCACCGGCTCTCAGCAACAAAAGCCCGACCCCGGTCGGCACCAAAGCCCTGGGCCAGCCAGGCATAAAGCCCGACCTCGGTCGGCACCAAAGCCCTGGGCCAGCCAGGCATGAAGCTCAGTGTACCACTGGCAGAGCGGTGTACCACCGGCTCTCAGCAACAAAAGCCCGACCCCGGTCGGCACCAAAGCCCTGGGCCAGCCAGGCATGAAGCCCAGTGTACCACTGGCAGAGCGGTGTACCACCGGCTCTCAGCAACAAAAGCCTGACCCGGTCGGCACCAAAGCCCTAGGCCAGCCGGCATGAAGTGTACCACTTGCAGAGCGGTGTACCACCAGCTCTCAGCAACAAAAGCCCGACCCCGGTCGGCACCAAAGCCCTGGGCCAGCCAGGCATGAAGCCCAGTGTACCACTGGCAGAGCGGTGTACCACCGGCTCTCAGCAACAAAAGCCCGACCCCGGTCGGCACCAAAGCCCTGGGCCAGCCCTGGGCACCAGCCAGGCATGAAGCCCAGTGTACCACTGGCAGAGCGGTGTACCACCGCTCTCAGCAACAAAAGCCCGACCCCGGTCGGCACCAAAGCCCTGGGCCAACCAGGCATGAAGCCCAGTGTACCACTGGCAGAGCGTGTACCACGGCTCTCAGCAACAAAAGCCCGACCCCGGTCGGCACCAAAGCCCTGGGCCAGCCAGGCATGAAGCCCAGTGTACCACTGGCAGAGCGGTGTACCACCGGCTCTCAGCAACAAAAGCCCGACCCCGGTCGGCACCAAAGCCCTGGGCCAGCCAGGCATAAAGCCCGACCCCGGTCGGCACCAAAGCCCTGGGCCAGCCAGGCATGAAGCCCAGTGTACCACTGGCAGAGCGGTGTACCACGGCTCTCAGCAACAAAAGCCCGACCCCGGTCGGCACCAAAGCCCTGGGCCAGCCAGGCATAAGCTCGACCCCGGTCGGCACCAAAGCCCTGGGCCAGCCAGGCATGAAGCCCAGTGTACCACTGGCAGAGCGGTGTACCATCAGCTCTCAGCAATAGAAGCCCGACACCCATCGGCACCTAAAGCCCTACACCAGCAGCCAGGCATGAAGCCCTGCACCAGCCAGGCAAAGCCTTGCACCAGCCAGGCCTGAAGCCCAGTCTGCAAACAAAGCCCTGCACCAGCCTGGCATGAAGCCCGACACCCGTCAGCACCTGAAGCCCTGCACCAGCCAGGCACAAAGCCCTGCACCAGCCAGGCATGAAGCCCGACACCATCGGCACCCAAAGCCCTGCACCAGCCAGGCATGAAGCCCGACACCCGTCGGCAAACAAAGCCCTGCACCAACCAGGCATGAAGCCCGACACCCGTTGGCACCTGAAGCCCTGCACCAGCTAGGCACAAAGCCCTGCACCAGCCAGACATGAAGCCCGACAACCGTCGGCACATGAAGCCCTGCACCAGCTAGGCATGAAGCCCGACACCCGTCGGCACCTAAAGCCCTGCACCAGCCAGGCATGAAGCCCGACACCCATCGGCACCTGAAGCCCAACACCCGTCGGCACATGAAGCCCTGCACCAGCCAGGCATGAAGCCTGACACCCGTCGGCATCTGAAGCCCGACACCCGTCAGCACATGAAGCCCTGCACTAGCAGCCAGGCACAAAGCCCTGCACCAGCCAAGCATGAAGCCCGACACCTGTCGGCACATGAAGCCCTGCACCAGCCAGGCATGAAGCCCGACACCGTCGGCACTGTAGCCCTGCACCAGCCAGGCATGAAGCCCTGCACCAGCCAGGAATGAAGCCCGACACCCGTCGGCACATGAAGCCCTGCACCAGCCAGGCATGAAGACCGACACCCATCGGCAAACAAAGCCCTGCACCAGCCAGGCATGAAGCCCGACACCTGTCGGCACATGAAGCCCTACACCAGCCAAGCATGAAGCCTGACACCCGTCGGCACCTAAAGCCCTGCACCAGCTAGGCACAAAGCCATACACCAGCCAGGCATGAATCCCGACACCCGTCGACACCTGAAGCCCGACACCCGTCGACACATGAAGCCCTGCACCAGCCAGGCATGAAGCCCGACACTCGTCGGCACCTGAAGCCCGACACCTATCGGCACATGAAGCCCTGCACCAGCAGCCAGGCACAAAGCCCTGCACCAGCCAGGCATGAACCCGACACCCGTTGGCACATGAAGCCCTACACCAGTCAGGCATGAAGCCCGACACCCATTGGCAAACAAAGCCCTGCACCAGCTAGGCATGAAGCCCGACACCCGTCGGCACCTGAAGCCCTGCACCAGCCAGGCATGAAGCCCTGCACCAGCCAGGCATGAAGCCGACACCCATCGGCACATGAAGCCTGCACCAGCTAGGCATGAAGCCCGATACCCATCGGCAAACAAGCCCTGCACCAGCCAGGCATGAAGCCCGACACTCATCGGCACCTGAAGCCCTGCACCAGCCAGAAATGAAGCCCTGCACCGGCCAGGCATGAAGCCTGACACCCGTCAGCACCTGAAGCCCGACACTCGTCGGCACATGAAGCCCTGCACCAGCCAGGCATGAAGCCCGACACCGTCGGCACCTGAAGCCCGACACCCGTCAACACATGAAGCCCTGCACCAGCAGCCAGGCACAAAGCCCTGCACCAGCCAGGCATGAAGCCCGACACCCGTCGACACATGAAGCCCTGCACCAGCCAGGCATGAAGCTTGACACCCATTGGCAAACAAAGCCCTGCACCAACCAGGCATGAAGCCGTGCACCAGCCAGGCATGAAGCCCGACACTCATCGGCACATGAAGCCCTGCACCAGCCAGGCATAAAGCCCGACATCCGTCGGCAAACAAAGCCCTGCACCAGCCAGGCATGAAGTCCGACACCCGTCAGCACCTGAAGCCATGCACCAGCCAGGCATGAAGCCCTGCACCAGCCAGGCATGAAGCCCTGCACCAACCAGGCATGAAGCCCGACCCGTCGGTACCTGAAGCCTTGCACCAGCCAGGCATGAAGCCTTGCATCAGGCAAGGATCAGCCACTTGGGAGGTAACGCCCCTTTCGCCTTGCTAGGGTAGGCCCACTTCGTCTCAGGGGCGAGGGGGCATCTGATGTGGCTGATCCAACACCGTTAGAGAACCGTGAAGGAAGCTGACAAAGCCCCGCTTCGACCACAGCATCCTACCCCAAGACCCTCTGCCGGTCTCGGGGTGCATCAAGATCATCCTACCCCGAGACCCTCCATCGATCTCGGGGTCCATTCACAGCATCCTACCCCGAGACCCCCCGCCGGTCTCGGGGTGCATCAACATCATCCTACCCCGAGACCCCCCATCGATCTTGGGGTCCATTCACAGCATCCTACCCCGAGACCCCCCGCCGGTCTCGGGGTGCATCAACACCATCCTACCTCGAGACCCCCCATCCGTCTCGAGGTCCATCCACAGCATCCTTGCTGGTCCCGGCCTGTCCCAGCCAGGCGGCCCCAGCACCATCCTTGCCGGCCTCGACCTGTCCAAGCCAGGCGGCCCCGACACCATCCTTGCCGGCCACGGCCTGTCCCAGCCAGTCGGCCCCGGCACCTTCCAGCCGGCCCCGGCCTGTCCTAGCCAGGAGGCCCCGGCACCATCCTTGTCGGCCCCGGCCTGTCCAAGCTAGGTGGCCCCGACACCATCCTTGCCGGCCCCGGCCTGTCCCAGCCAGTCGGCCTCGGCACCTTCCAGCCGGCCCCGGCCTGTCCCAGCCAGTCGGCCTCAGCACCTTCCAGCCGGCCCTGGCCTGTCCCAGCCAGTCGGCCCTGGCACCATCCTTGCCAGCCTCGGCCTGTCCCAGCCAGTTGGCCCTGGCACCATCCTTGCTGGCCCCGGCCTGTCCCAGCCAGTCGGCCCCGGCACCATCCTTGCCGGCCCCGGCCTGTCCCAGCCAGGCAGCCCCGGCACCATCCTTGCCGGCCCTGGCCTGTCCCAGCCAGGCGGCCTCGGCACCATCCTTGCCGGCCCCGACCTATCCAAGCCAGGCGGCCCCGACACCATCCTTGCTGGCCCTGGCCTGTCCCAGCCAGCCGGCCCCGGCACCTTCCAGCCGGCCCCGACCTGTCCAAGCCAGGCGACCCCGGCACCATCCTTATCGGCCCCGGCCTATCCCAGCCAGGCGGCCCCGGCACCTTCCTTGCCGGCCCCGGCCTGTCCCAGCCAGGCGGCCCCAGCACCTTCCAACCGGCCCCAGCCTGTCCAAGCCAGGCGGCCCTAGCACCTCCCAGCCGGGGAGGACGGCCCCTGCTTTCCCTTCTTCGGTGGAATAGGATCCACCAACCAGTTGCAGCCACCGACCTTGATGGGACTTGACCTGCAGTCTTGACATATCAAAAAAGGAGGCAAGTTCTGCCATTGCTGCCACCACCTTAAATACTCTGACAAAGTGGTTGAACCCCATGCCTCACAGACGTCAGCTCTGACACTTCACCCATCAAGGTCATCATTACAAGGCCTCAACCACTCAAGCTAGACAAACTCTTAAGTGCCTATAAGATGGGTAAGAGGGACTCCCAACCAGGTAACACGCTCATGACACCCCTAAACGCTCACAACGAGAGATCTTTCTCTCGAAGCCATCTCTCTCTCTCTCTCTCTTTCGAGCTTCTTCAAGCTCACGGCTGATGCCCAGACCACTAACTTGAGCGTCGGAGGGTCCCCGCCGGAATCTTCGGCCTCCGGGACTTGCTTGCAGGCGCGAGGAGCTCACTATAGGAGGCGACCGCACGCTCGAGGCCGGTGATTTGGCGTCATCATTCCTCATCATCAATTTTATCTGAACTTGATACTAAAGACTCATCAAACACTATATGAATGGATTCTTCTACAACTAAGCTTTTCTTATTAAATACTCTATATGCTTTGCTAGATGTAGAATATCCTAGGAAAATACCTTCATCAGACTTTGCATCAAACTTCCCAAGATTATCCTTACCATTGTTATGAATAAAACATTTACAACCAAATGCATGAAAATAACTTAAATTTGGTTTCCTATTGATCCAAAGTTCATAGGGAGTTTTCTTAAGGATAGGTCTAATTAGGGCTCTATTTAGAATGTAACATGCTGTGTTTATAGCTTCCGCCCAAAAATATTTTGGAAGTTGGCTTTCACATAGCATGGTACGGGCCATGTCTTCTAAAGTCCTATTCTTCCTTTCTACAACTCCATTTTGTTGTGGTGTTCTAGGTGCAGAGAAGTTATGATGTATGCCTTTTTCAAAACAGAATTTTTCAAATAAGTGATTTTCAAATTCAGTTCCATGATCACTTCTAATAGACACTATGGTAGTGTTTTTCTCATTAGTGACTTTCTTAACAAATTTCATGAATATTGAGAAAGTCTCATCTTTGTGAGCCAAAAACATTACCCAAGTGAATCTAGAGTAATCATCTACTATCACAGACCATATTTCTTTCCTCCTAGACTTGTGGTTCTAGTAGGTCCAAAAAGGTCCATGTGTAGTAGCTCTAGTGGCCTAGTAGTTGAAACAACATTCTTAGATTTGAAAGAAGTTCTTGTTGTTTTCCAAATTGACATGCATCACATATTCGATTATTTTCAAAATTTAAGCTAGGAATACCTTTAACTAAATCCATTTTCAATAATTTAGAAATTAGGTGTGTGCTTGCATGACCTAATCTACGATGCCATAGCCAACCAATCTCATTCATCTTAGCATTATCAGCAACTAAGCAATGATTACTTGGAGATAAATTACTCAAATCAATTAAGTACACATTGCCATAGCGTTTACCAACAAGAATAATGCTATTATCAATGGGATTAGTAACAGTGCAAACAGAAGCTTCAAAGGAAACTTGAAACCTTTGTCACACAGTTGGCTAATACTTATAGATTATGTTTAAGTCCATCAACATATAAAACATTATCAATATGAGTAGATGGAGTAATTTGAATCTTACCAATACCCATGATATGGCCTTGACCATTATCACCAAAAGTAACTACTCCACCTCTTTTTGATTCAAGGGTGATGAATTGATCTTTGTCACCCGTCATGTGTCTTGAGCAACCACTCCAGGTACCATTTTCTTTTCAGTCTGATGGCTGCAAGACACTCCTGCAAAACATTCATGTCTTAATTTTAGGTACCCAAGCCTTCTTGGGTCCTTCATGGTTAGATGCATTAAATATTGTTCCTTTGGGAACCCAAATCATCTTTTCTTATTATGTGGAGATTTACACATATAAGATTTATGTCCTTTGTTTCCACATTTAAAACAAGTAATGTTTGATGATTTTTCAGCATGTACAAAAATATTCTTCAAAGATTTTTGCTTTTTAAGTGGATTATATCCTAATCCAGCTTTATCAAAAACAGCTTTTGATTATCCAAAATCATATTAAGTTTGATAGAGCTTAGAGTAAATTTATCAACTATAGGCTTAAGTCTATCAACTTCATTTTTCAAACTTTTTTTTCTTTTATCAAAAGTTCTTTATCTACAACATGCTTTTCATTTTCTAAGGATAGTTTTTGCATTTGAGTTTTCAAATCTTTGTTCTTTGAACTTAGGTTGCAAAATCATCCATTAATTCATAAAAAGCACTATGCAATTCATCGAAAGTGAAGTCATCAAGAAAACTCGGACTTACCTCATCATTGTCCGCCATGAAGCATAGATTGGCCATTTCACTCTTTTCTTCTTCTTCGGAACTTGAGCTTTCCGAATCGCTCCATGTGGCCATCATTGCCTTCTTTTTGAATTCCGGGTGCCTTTCTTTAGTTGAGGGCATTCAGATTTAAAGTGACCCGGCTTTTTACATTCAAAACAAATAACTTCTTTTCTTTGCCCTTGTCCTCATCTTTTCTTGCAAAGGGCTTTTTCTTTTCAAACTTCTTCTTCTTCATGAATCTTTTAAATTTCCTTGTGATGAGTGCCATGTCCTCATCATCACTTTCATCTTCAGATTCATGAGGCTCTTCCATATATTCAGAAATCTTAAGAGCCATAGTCTTCTTCTTCTTTGACTCATCATCATCAACATGTTGCTTAATTTGAAGCTCATGAGTCATCAAGGATCCCAATAATTCTTCTAGGGGTAGGGTACTTAGATCCTTTGCCTCTTGTATTGCAGTCACTTTAGCTTCCCAAGTCCTAGGCAAGGAACGCAAAACCTTTCTCACAAGATCAGAATTATCATAAGATTTACCAAGACTTTTTAAACCATTAACTATATCAGTAAATCTTGTAAACATATCAGCAATAGATTCACATGCATCCATTTTAAACAATTCATACTTATGAACTAGCATGTTAATCTTGGATTCCTTGACTTGATTTGTTCCCTCATGGGTAACCTCAAGTCTATCCCAGATTTCCTTAGCAGAAATGCAAATAGATATACGATTGAATTCATTTGCATCTAATGAGCAGTATAAAACATTCATTGCTTTGGCATTAAGTTGTGCCAATTTTTATCATGTTCATCCCATTCCATTTCCGGTTTAGGAATCTCCATGCCATTAACTCTAGCAGTGGGTGTGTGTGGTCCATTGACTATAATGCTCCATAGATCATAGTCAAGTGCTTGAATGAAAATTTTCATTCTAGCCTTCCAATAACCATAGTTTTGAACCATTAAACAAGGGTGGTCTATTAGTAGATTGCCTTCGGAAAAAGATGAACCAGCTTGAGTTGCCATGTGGATCTTTGACTCTTGATCGTTAGATCAAATCAAATGAGCACTAGCTCTGATACCAATTGTTGGTCCAGATAGCAACCCAAGAGGGGGGGTGAATTGGGTTTTTCAAAAATTTAAACTCTTTTGAAAAATAACCCCAGCGGAAATAAAAACTTAGATTCACACAAATTAAAACAGAATATGCAAAAATAGAGAGTTAAAGATAAGAGACAATCACGGCAAACACAGGAGATTTTATAGTGGTTCGGTGTACCTACACCTACGTCCACTCCCAAGTATCTCTTGGGTCCACACTATAATCAATCTGATTACAGCAGAGTTATTTTGCAAGCTCACAACTCGAACTTATTATTTTCCCGGGTGCACAACGAACCAGCTGGTTTTCAAGGCTCACCAGCATAAACCTAACACCACAAGCTAATGCTTGCACAAGGCTAACAGCCTCAACTGAATCAATCACTAGATTGACCCAGCAAACAATATTTGTTTTACAAGATAAATAGCTCCTCCTATGAGCAAATATACAATAATGAAACAAGAATAAAAGGATAGGAATCAAAGCCTGATTTGCAGATCTTGGTGGCTTCTTCCTTCTCTTCCTTTGAATGGATCTTCCTTCAAGATGCTCTTGAGACTCAGAAGATCAGAAAGCTAGGGCTTCCTTCTTCCCTCAAGATTTCTTCGAAATAGAACAACAAAAGCTTGGAATCTCTCTCTTTCTTTTGGGGAATCAGTATGATCTTTCCTTACGAGTTTTTCCTCTTTTCTCTTTTAATTTTCTGATGGATTCACAGATTTCTCTCTATTCTTTTCTTTTTGTCTCTTGTCTCTGTTTTTCGGATGCAGCAAACCCTCTTCTTATAGATCCCGATTAATCCATAAATAGTTTAAACTATCCGTTAGAAACAAGTGTAAGAAGGATTAGAATCAAAATAGCAATAGCCGTTGGGATTAAAAAAGATAAAGATAAAGTTTAGAGTCATTCTGACAGTTTTGGAGTCGCGTCTGACATTCTGGAGTCGGCTCTAACTTTTCTGGAGTCAGCTTTAACTCGAAAAACTTTAATCTATCTTATGATTTTGATTAATAGAACATATCATAAACTGAAAAATTAAACCAAAATCATTAGTAACTTCAAATGTTATACTCAAATAGTTTTGTTAATCATCAAAATCCTCAATTGGGTCAACAACCTCGGCTCTCCCCCTCTCCTCAGCAGTCCAAATCATGAGGAGACATTGTTCCTGTATCTGGCTGTCTTGGAAGGTGCCGTTTGCTTGGTGCTGGTCAGAGAAGAAAATAAGGCCTAGAAGCTGATTTATTATGTCAGCAAACTGCTCTGAGACGCGGAGACGAGGTATACCCGGATTGAGAAGATGGTGTTGGCCTTGATCACCTCAGTCCGAAAGTTGCGGCCATACTTCCAAGCACATTCTGTGATGGTCCTGACTGACCAACCCATCAAGGCGGTGGTCCACCGCCTGGAGACATCGGGAAGAATGACTAAATGGGCCATCGAGTTGAGCGAGCATGACATTCGATTTCAGCCTCGCCCGACCATCAAAGCTCAGGTGATGGCTGACTTCCTCCTCGAATGTACCATCCCAGAGGATGGCTCCACCCCCAACTCCCCCGAGAGCCCGAAATCTGATGCCGCTAGCTCCTCCATGTCGACAGGTCGTCCAATGCCCATTGCTCCAGTGTGGGCTTAGTCCTCACCAGCCCGGAGGGGGCAACTTTTGAATATGGCGTCTGCTTCTCCTTCCCGGCCTCCAACAACGAAGCTGAATATGAAGCTCTGCTAGCCGGTCTCCGGATTGCCCGCAGCCTTATGGTGGAGAAACTGAACGCCTTCACCGACTCCCAGCTGGTGGCAGGTCACGTGCGAGGGAAGTTTGAGGCCCGGGAACTGAACATGATCCGATATCTCCAAGAAGTTCGAAGCCTACTCTCACACTTCCCTGAATTTGAGATCATCCAGATTCCTAGATCTGAGAATGTTCGTGCCGACCTATTATCTCGGCTGGCGACTGCGGAATCAATGGACGCCGAACGAAAGTTTCATCTAGAAGTTTTGGAGAGACTTAGTATCGCGGAAGCTGACCGAGTGATGCAAGTTGAGGCCGAACTATCATGGTTTGATCCCATCCTGAAGTACCTTAAAGAAGGGTCACTCCCGGCCGATCGAAGGGAAGCTAGAAGGCTAAAGCTGCAAGCCACCACTATTTGCTGATTGATGATCGGCTCTACAAGCGGTCTTTCTCTATGCCATTGCTCAGATGCCTTTGCCCATCTGAAGCTAATTATGCCCTTCAGGAGGTACACGAGGGAATTTGTGGCAACCATCTGGGGAGCCGGTCCTTATGCCACAAGGTGCTGCGTCAAGGTTACTATTGGCCAACCATGCAAAAGGATGCTGACGACCTTGTCCGAGCTTGTGACCCATGCCAAAGACACTCCAGTATTCAGAGGCTCCCCTCCACCAGCCTGGTCCCCATTTCCTCTACTTGGCCCTTTGTCAAGTGGGGAATGGACATCCTCGGCCCATTTTCGCTCGCCACGGGGCAGCGGAAGTTTTTATTCGTCGCCATTGATTACTTCACCAAATGGGTCGAGGCGGAAGCAGTTGCTCAAATAACTGAGGCTCGGGCTAGAGACTTCGTGTGGAGATCCATCATCTGCCGCTTCGGCCTCCCGCACACCATCATCACTGACAACGGCAGACAATTCGACAATCCGAAGTTTCGTCAGTTCTGCGAGGAGCATGGGATCCATCACCGCCTTACCTCGGTCAGGCATCCATAGGCTAACGGAGCAGCCAAAGTAACCAACTGAACCTTGCTTCAAGGGATCAAAGCTCGACTCTCCAGAGCCCGAGGCAGGTGGGCAGATGAGTTGCACCATGTCCTATGGGCCTACCGCACCACCCCGAGAGTGCCCACAGGTGAGACTCCGTTTTGAATGGCCTTCGGCACAGAGGCCATCATCCCTGTGGAGATAGGACTCCCTTCCATGCAGTTGGAAAGCTACTCGGAGGAAGCCAGTGACGAGCAGCTCCACGCCAACCTCAACCTGGTAGAGGAGATCAGAGAAAAAGCTCGGATCAGGATAGCTGCCTACCAGCAAAGAGTGGCCCGTTACCACGCCTCCAGAGTCAAAGGGAAAACTTTCTTGCCTGGCGACCTCGTTCTCCGAAAAGCATCTGTCTCCAAACCGCTGGAACAGGGAAAGCTAGCCCCAAACTGGGAATGCCCCTACCAAGTAGCGGAGGTCGTCGGACCCGGTACCTACAAGCTGCAAGATCTAAGCGGAGGATCCATCCCTCGGACGTGGAATTTGGACAATCTCCGCAAATATTATCAGTAGGGTATGCCCTCTATAGGCTCGCCTTCTTAAAATTTTGTCGGCATATTTTTTCATGATATATGGCATAAATCACTACAAATTATATCACCAAAAATTATGAAGAAAAACAGATGCTGCTTACCAATCCTCGGCGCGACCGAGTTATCTATTTAAGCAGGAAATCTCCGAACCTCGGCAGGGCCGAGCAATAGATCTCCGAACCTCGGTAGGGCCGAGCAATAGATATCCGAACCTCGATAGGGTCGAGCAATAAATCTCCGAACCTCGGTAGGGCTGAGCAATAAATCTCTGAACTTTGGCATGGCTGAGCAATAGATCTCCGAACCTCGACAGGGTCGAGCAATAAATCTCCGAACCTCGGCTGGGCCGAGCAACTAATCTCCGAACCTCGGTTGGGCCGAGTAACAATCTCCAAACCTCGGCTGGGCCGAGCAACAAATCTCCGAACCTCGGTAAGGCCGAACAATAGATCTCCGAACCTCGATAGCGTCGAGCAACAGATCTCCAAACCTTGACTGGGCCGAGCAATTAATCTCCGAACCTCGGCTAGACCGAGCAATAGATCTCCGAACCTCGGCTGGGCCGAGCAACTAATCTCCGAACTTCGGCAGGGCCGAACAACTAATCTCTGAACCTCGGCTGGGCCGAGTGATGGATTCTAAAGCCCCGTCCAAAACCGGAGTGCATAAAGCCCCGGCTAAAATCAGAGTGCGTAAGTCCTGGCAAAAACCGAAACATGCAAACCTCGACCGAAACTGAAGGACTTACAAACAGTCCCTGGAGCTTCGGCCGGATCAAAGAATACACGCCGTGCAATATTGTCAGCGGGTACAAATTCCGTGCCTTTAGCAAATCCCTAAAGGCTTCGACAGGCCCGACACGGCCGCCTAAGAACCTCGGACAAAGTCGGGGAACCTCTCCTACTACTAAATCCCTGGGCTAACCAAGAAGTATCCCTGCGCCTTATTGCCTAAGCGCCTGTCTCGTTCCGCAAACGGGACCGTGATTCACCGCGTAAGCCACGGACCGCCCAGGTCTCCCTTTTGGCTCGAACAGGGACAAACGGTTTTTCCTTTTTATGGATCAAATGACGATCTCAGCAGGGGACAAAAGATTGCCAAATAAGAACTTCACTCTTTATTCATTATAGAGGGAGATACAAAAGGAAAAAGAAAAAGTGAAAAAAGGCCTTCACAAAGGCCTACTGTCTCCCCCCAGGGGCTGTCGGGTCCTCCCTACGCCGAGTCAGCTCGGCAATTTGCTGACGGAGGGATGCTATCTCCCCCTCCTGCCGATCGATGACCCGGCGGAGAGCCTCGGCCTCCCTCACAGAAACGGCAAGAAACTCCTCGACCAATTTCTTGAGCTGCTCATGGCTTGCTAGAGTTGACGCCAGGGCCATGCCATCGACTGTCACGGAGGAACGGCCCCCCTAGGAGCCCCCGCGGCCATTGCTAGCGACGCTCGACTCTCGTCCGATTGCCCTTCACCCTGAGAAGCCATACTCGCTCTCAGGAGCTATCAAAAGGCCAGCCGAAAGGATGACGAACACTGGCATCCCCCTCGCCCGTATTTATACCGCCCTGGCAAGTATCTCGAACAGTCAGGTCATTAATCCCGACCCATGAGAATCTGCCGCGTATCGCTACTTTGGCTGGCGCCCACGGGAAGCGAAGAGTCGCGCCCCTCCCGAGGAAAATCGGTAAACGTCGACGAACTACTCGGGAACCCCCCTCCTTCCCTAGAAACTGGGTTCCTTCCGATCTGCTGGGCCCTCACGGAGTAAATGTTCTCGAAGCCCCACCGAATCAGCCGCCCTTGGAAAAGCGCGAGGAAACGAAAGGGTGCGTCAACAGCTGGCGCTAACTCTCTTCCCTTGGAAATCACCAAATCATAAATATCGGGCGTCCCCATGCACCGCCCGTTTCGCTTAGGCAGTCCGCGTCGAATCTCACAGGAACCAAACATCAAGAGTCTCGACGGCAACTGGTCATCCCTCCGAGCAATAAATCTCCAAACCTCGGCAGGGCCGAGCAATAAATCTCGAACCTCGGTAGGGCCGAGCAATAGATCTCCGAACCTCGACAGGGTTAAGCAATGAATCTCCGAACTTCGGCCAAAGTCATGGAATGTGTTCTACTGCTAGGAATCCCGCAAAAGCTGAGGAATTCTTCCCACTATCAAAGCCCCGGCATAAGGCCAAGATGCGTGTCTCGCTATCACAAATCCCGACCAGACCAAGCAATTTCCAAAGTTCGGGCAGCTCATAAGCCCCGACCTGGTCGGGTAGCGCAAAATCCTCGGCCAAGAATGAGCGATATCCCCGCGCCTTATCCTACACCAAGTAAGATACTATATGAAAGCTCGGACGAGCCAAGCAGCTTCTTAAACGCCCCAAGGCGAGCTTAGCGCCTCGCAGCACCTCGGTAGAGGTGAAGCCCTCTACTCAAAAGAGACATGTGAGCTCTCTTTTCGAGAAACACCTGTTTCGTTCTACAAACAAAATCATATCTACTGCGTGAGTCTGCACGACCGCCCAGGTCTCCCTTCAAGCAGGAACGAACGGCCTCCCCCACTAAGAACCGAGCTGCGATTTTTGGCAAAAAACAAAGCGGCAAAATGTACTACATGAGCGACAACTCTCGACACAAAAAGAAACAGAAGCTAGGAGAAAGGACAAAACTTCCTTTATTTCATTACCAGCGAAACAAATTACAACCGCCCAAGAGGCATTACAAGTGCGTTGAAGCACAGGAAATAAAGGCGAGTACATAGCTCAACCGAACTGCTCCAAGACAGCTTCGGGTAACAATGATGCTTCGGCATCCAATCCAACAAATTAGACAAGCCACGAACCAGTCAGCTTGCGCTGATAATAAGCAGATGACTCGGCCCGACTGTTGCGATCAGCTTCAGTTAATAATGATATCTTCGCATCCAGCCCGAGACATCAGAGAAATCAGAAAGGTGGATGGACCTTGTCCCGAGCCACCCATTTGCAGGGCCCTCCGACAGTAGAAGAAAGCTCGCGGCCCTGATAACGGGATACTCCCCCAAATCGAGTGTGTACCTCTAGCCATTGCCCAAGTCAAAAGGTAATGTACTAGCGGACAACACACCATCACCCCCTCCTCACGTGGTAAAAGATTCCCCGAGCGGACGAGCCCAGGAACCCGACCAGGGGAGGAGGCGAAGTTCACGCAAGTCATGGGGAGCACGCGTACACTTCCTACCCTACGTCCCCAAAGGTGAATCGCAAAGGATACACAGGAAGCATATATGTGCGCTCTCCATGCGATCTCTGCGAACCTCTGTGCGCTCTCCATACGATCTCCGGAACTCCTTTCTTGAGGACGAGCCACCCTCCGACGGCTCCTTCATCACCCCAGCTGTCCGGAGGACCACGACTTGCAGAAGGAAAGCTCGGTCCTCCCGCTCTAAGCCCCAGAGAGGCAGGCATCATGTGAACCTTCACAATTTACAGAAAAGAAAACTATGAGATGGCCCAACACAGCCCTCCTTCCCCTTTTTATAGGCAAAGACGAACCGGAAGCACTATCAGAACAGAAAGCCCTGAGATTTGAAACGCCTGACCCATGCCACCACATGGCCTCCTGGGATGAAAACAGCACTCCCCGTTACATGCCAAGCGCGTCGCCCGAGCCATGACGCATGCCAAGAGATTTTCTCTGGTCCCGGATCATGAGCTTTAAATGCCAAAAATCGTCGCCGATCTTATAGGTACTGGCAGATCTGGGAGATCATCCCATGAAAATGACACCTCCAATGGCAAATAAGCGCTTACAGCACACGCCAAAGCAACCTGCATTGGAAAAGATTGACACAGCAAAGGTCCCTCGGGAACCGGGGGGACCTTTTGCTGGCTGCAGAGCCATACTATCTACTTCGATGAAACGGAAATCGACCTAGCTCGGAAAAGACAAAGCACTGACAGGGGTAATAAAGAGGCGCGAAGGCCAAACCCTCTCTTTACCGAAAAGAATAAGGGATGACAGCGAGGATTCCACAAACCCCCTGCTCGGGAACGAACTCCCCCTTTTTTTTGCTGAAGGCACGTCCACGGTTTTACCACTGATAAGGCAGACTACCCCGGTCCCAGCCAGGATGCTTCTGTGGTTTCTGGTCCTGTCCAGCCGACCTACCTCATCCCTCGGCCCTAGCCGAGCTACTTCATCCCTCGGCCCTAGCCGAGCTATTTCGTCCATCGGCCCTAACCGAGCCATTTCATTCTTCGGCCCTAGCCGAACCATTGCGTCATTCGGTTTAAGCCAAATTGAATTGTCTCTCAACCTCCTCTTGTACCAAGCTGTGTTGTCGCTTGGCTCCTTCGCCGGGGCTATCCCTATGCCTTGGCCTCGACCAAGATGTTCCCTTAAATTCGAGCCAGAAAATCCACCAAGCGGCGCTCGCGATTGGGATAAAAATTTAAGATGAATAATCATCCGAGAAAGGCAAACAAATGAAAACAACGGATCCGTTTACTAGTTTCTGGTCAGACTACAAAAGGAAAGAAACAGAAAATACATATGGGCCCCAAGAGGTCAAGACTTGGGATTAGACCCGGCGTCTCCTGCGGCCGCATCAGCGGGAATGTCGCTTGGCCCCCCTTTCTCTATGGTGTCCCACTGGGATACCTCGGCGGCAACGTCGACTCCCAGAATAGCTTCGAGATCGACGTCAAAAATCTCTTCATATTCGTCCTCCTCGGCCCCCGGGGTGCGTGTCTCATAATATTCGGCCTCCAAACAAGACAAGTCCAGGTCAGGATAGGCTTGAGTAATCTTGGTCCGCGCCTCCTCTTCGCCGAACAGGAATGCGTCAGCGCAGCTGCCCTGCGTTCCTCGGAAAATTTGGTAGAGTTCTTGTACTCCTCCACCGTTGAAGAGACCCGCGCGTTCGCCTCGGCCAATTGCTTCTCCAATTTAGAGATCCTTCGGTGCCTCGAGGCCGCATCTCTCCAAATGCCTTCAACCGCTCCTGAAACTCCTGGCTCATCTTGTTCAACTGCAGATGAAAAGCCAAGTAAGGCAGAAGTCGAAAAACTAAAACGGATAAAACAGATAACGCCCTACCTGCTCGTCCCGCCGAGCTAGTTCACCGTCCAGCACTTGGACCCTATTGAGAGCCCTCGATTTAGCCGATTGATTTTGGCGAAGGCTCTCTTTAAGTTCATCCATCCGGGACTGAGCGTCCCCAATCTCTTGACGAGCGTAGTCAAGCTCGTCAGAAAGTTAAGCAGCTCGTTCATCCGACCACTTCAGCCGATCCTTCGTGTCGGCGAGCTCTTTATTCAGGTGGGTGAGGTGGTCCTGCTGTCGCCAACACCTGTGCTCTTCTTCCTCGAGCCTCTTGCTCCAGTTGCCCTTATCTTCAGCGATGGCTTTCAACTGGTTCCATCTCTTATCGAAAAACTGCTGCATGGAATTGACCCTATTCTCTTGCTCCGCTTTGATCTGATAGCTCCAGACTGACCTTCTCGGATTGCTCGCAGAAGCCTTGAAGCTCATTGACCTGCGTTGCGAGTTGAGAGGCTCTTTCTCTCTCAACTGCAAGAACCCTGTGAGCCTCCTCGAGCTCCTCTGGAGGACCGCCAAGGCTCGGGAAAGTTTAGCTATAGAGTCCACCCTCTCCTTGAGGTGATCGACCTCTTGGCGGGCCCGAGCCCAAGCTCCAACGACCAGATGCAATTGCCATTTCAGCGCCCTCATGATTAGGGCATTTTGCAAAAAGATTGCACATATAAGGAACGCATCTGAACTAACTGACTAAAAACCCTACTTCGGTGTGATGACTTACCCGAGACGTGTAATCTATAGCAATCATCGTGAGGGCAAGATCATCAATCTCGGGAAGAAGAAAAGCCTCATTCGGCACTCCAGTGTGCCTAAAGGCCATCTCGACAAGATCCTCCGGATAATTCCCTCCTGTCAAGGAACTCTCTCCCCCTTGGAATGCAGACCGCATCAAAGCGGAGAACATGGAGCTCACCTCCGGATCGTGTGAGTGGAAATTTATGCTCAGGGAGCCAACTTGGGAACCCGCGGCCCATGAGGCCCTCGGTTGGCCAGCCTCCTCCACCAGAGCCCTCATTTGAGAGGCCTCGGGCATTTCGGCCCGGCAAGGGAAGCCCCGGCCCGAACGTCCCCTTCGCTCGACGGCTCCCCTCCTTCTCCTTCTTCTTCCTCTTCTGCTTCCTTGGACATTTCTCTGCCCCCGGCAGACTCCTCTTGAACTTCGGTTTCCCTCGGGGCCTCCTGTGCCTCGACGGAAGGCCCTTCACCGGAAGACGCCCATGAGTGTCGGTCGCTGGTTTGGCAGGGTCGGCTACTCCTTCGTCCCCTGCTGACTCTCCCACCAGCATCTCAGGCTGAGCCTCAGCAGCTGTAGCTGCTTCCCCCACCTCGATCGAGGCGGGGGCCTCTCTCGCCTCCACCTGCAACCTCTCCGAGCCACTGGCCCCCGGAGAGGGAGACCGAGCTACCCCGGCCACGGGGGTCTCCAAGTGAAACGACGTCGCTCCCTTGCCATCGTCGGACAAAACAACCACAGGTGGGGAGGAAATTTCAGCAGCCTCATCCGAAACCCCTGCAATATCTTGATCTTCCCCCCTGACAGACCTTCCTCCGGCACCAAAAGACCATGCGCCGCCGGAACTTCGACACTTCCAGCCCGCGGCGACGAGGAGCGCCGACCATCACCATCTCTCCTGATCCCCCTAGGGTGGGAGCCGAAGGGCGAGACCTCTTCTCAGCCCTATGCTTGCTGCTGGAGCCGGATTTCCTGCGACGCTTTCCCAGCTCCTCCCTCATCTGATCTACGAACGTCGACCTTTCGGCTGTAGGAGCAATACAACTGTCGCGTTAGCTCACACAAAAATCGAAGTTGAAATCACATTAAGCTATTGGCTACAAAGTGATACTCACTACGAGGATCAACAGGACTCAATCCGGCCGCAAAGAGAGCGTCCTCCGATAGAAGGGCGCTGGCCGGAAGCACTCGACTGCCGCGTAACACGACCAAATCCCTTTTCTCCTGCTCGGATAACTCCGGATGTGCTTCTGGATCCTTCACATATCGTCCCCACACCCGAGGGAAGTCCGAGCCAATATTCCCTTCGGCTATAAAGAATCTCGATTTCCATTCCTTTATCGACGATGGGTTGTCCGAGATCATCTTGAAAGACCTTCGGAGACCGATGTAAGGCCACTCTGAGGCCCTCCCAGAGACCAGATTGTAGCACACCCTGAATATCGAAAGGGTCATGGTCACCCCGACATGGCTGCACAATGAGATGAATCCGATGAGGTTGCACCAGCTGTTGAGAGCCATCATGGTGAAGCATATATTATAGAACCTCATCACCTCCCGCACCAATGGGTAAAGAGAAAACCTGAGACCTACCCTCAAACTTTCCTCATAGCAGAAAGCTCCGTCCCCTAATCCGGATGTCACCCTGTCATCAACCATCGGGAGCAACAAGGTAACATCCTGGGGAATCTTGTACAGGCAGCGTATTCGTTACAGATCCGCCAGGTTCACCTCCGAAGCCTGATTACCCGGACTCACCATGTTTTCAATCGAAAGGGATGTTGGGCAAGGTCGCTGAGAAAACGGGGAGACGAAGTTCTCTAAGGGAAAGCGAAAGAGCGCTACAAATAGGGATGGCGCCGCTACAACCCCGTTTTTTCCCAAAAGAAACCGCCTTAGGGAGAAGATGAGGCGTCTTAACCAAGACGTCCGGAACCATCGCTCCAGGCGCCGTGAAGTTCAAGATTTCCCACGTGGCGCTTCCCCAATCGTTGCCTTCGCCCCTAAGAAACGATGGATCCACCTCGAGAAGGCAGAACGGCCACGCAGCATTAATTAGGGCATCATTGCATAGGTTGCCAAATACAGATTCCTCCGTTCGGATTGCGCCACCTAAGTCTATACTCCCTATGCTCGAACCTACGCTTCGAACTAGGGAGTGGGGGGCATATGTTAAGGGGTAAAATTGTCATTGCGTTGATAACTGTGCGAACGGGCTAAGATCAGCCCCAGCCCCCACTTGCTACATTGCACCTACGAGGAACGAGCTAGCTAGTATGATCCAGCGGATCGAGCAACCCATAGCTCGGTTTCCCCGAGCAACTCATAGCTCGGTCCCCTGAACAATCCATAGCTCGGCTTCTCCGAGCAACCCATAGCTCGGATCCCCCGAGCCATCCATAGCTCGGCCCCCCCAGCAACCCATAGCTCGGCTTCCCCGAGCAACCCATAGCTCGGTTCCCCCAAGCCATCCATAGCTCGGCTTCCCCGAGCCACCCATAGCTTGGCCCCCCGAGCAACCCATAGCTCGGCTTCCCCGAGCAACCCATAGCTCGGTTCCCCTGAGCCATCCATAGCTCCACTTCCCCGAGCAACCCATAGCTCGGTTCTCCCGAGCCACCCATAGCTCGGCTTTCCCGAGCCACCCATAGCTCAGCTTCTTCGAGCAATCCATAGCTCGGCTTCCCCGAGCAACCCATAGCTCGGTCCTCTGAGCAACCTGAAGCTCAGCTTCCCCGAGTAATCCGTAGCTCGATATGCACCTCCGCAGAACCTGGCGCAGGAGAGCCCAAGTCTAGTGTAACAGAATCCCAAATGAAGAATCGTATCGAAGAGTGGTCTAGGATCTGCAATAATGGCCTAGGACCTAAGCAGTCATTGGACCTCAAGCCATCAGAGGGCTCTCCCAATCGTCGATCCCTCAACAGACAAGATACGGATCCCACCGGCCTCATAACGACTTGATTCGAATCATCTCCGTATCCCAACAACCTTTGAACCTTCCAGAAGGCGCTCAAGATTCAGGTGATTGCCTATAAATAAGACACTTCCAGATTCTCTCAGGTACGCGCACAAACTCCCGTGCACAGCCCCTGGCTCACTCTCACTCCCTCTCTCTGCTCCCCCCTTCTTCCTCTCCGCCGTCGGTGCTCCGCACGAGGTCCCGATTGGCCGCCCGTGGAGGAACTCCCCAGAGAGATCCTTCTCCTCATTTCTGTTGATCATCGATCCTCATTAACTTGAGCGTCGGAGAGTCTTCTGCGGAGGGCCACCCTTAACGCCTCTCGCGTGAGGACTTCTGTGCAGGTCCGCCCAGGAGGAAGCCCGATCAGGAGACCGATCTCGCCCGAGTCGGAGGACAGATCCCGGCGGCAACATTAATATTATTAATAGTAATATTTTATAATATTTGATTGAACTAAATAGTTGTAATAATTGTTACCTATAATATTATGCATTATATTTATGAATACTTATTTTTTATATATATATTTAAATAGTTATTTATATAAAAATATAATATAAATATATATTTATATAAATAATATTAATATATTTATATTTATATTATATTCTATTATTAGGTATTAAATAGGTGCGTGTGCTGTTGCTTTAAAGGTTTTGCTTCTTAAACTTTGCAGTAGCCACAAACAAGGGGGTCCAACCCACCTTAGGGCCCCAAAGTCGCTTGCAAGGCATCCTTGGTCTGTAAACGTTTCCAACGATAACATGCATGTTTCGGGAGAACAGCGAGCCAAGTTTTGCTGCTGTTATATGATGTGGCACGGCACCTGTAGAATAACCATAAAATAGCACTCATGCGATTAACAGTGATAGAAATAAGCATGATATTCCATGCTATTCAAAATAATAAAGCATATGGCCCCTAACGACGGTTATTACTGTTGTTGCTTAGAGATGGCAGGCAGGAGGCATGTTAGGCCAAACCAAAAGACGTGGGCTTTTGCTACGGTGCTCAGCACGCTTTATTTATTTATTTATTTTCTAAACGTTTGATTTATTTTTACTGCAACAGATTAATTGAACGGATAATCAGTTCAACATAGCTAGTGTGTATAATTAAAATAAAAAAAGATTTTGTTATAGAAAAAAATGAGGAGAGAGATCGAGGAGAAACATATGGCACCTATTTATGGATCGATAAAATCATGAATGAATCTAATCTTACGGTCAATGAGATAGCTCCAAAAAAAAAAGATGAAAAGTTTGATCAAGTCGAATATGCCTTCATTGTGGATAGATCAAGATTGTTGATGTAGGGCAAGGTGCATAATTATAGCTGGATGGTTCAGAAAAAGGAGGCCTATTTGACTATTACCATTGTAGAAGAAAATTAAGAAGCTCTTCTCTTCGAGATGAAAAAAGGGGACCGAGATTATCACATGAGATTTCAAGGAATGCTAAATATTAGTTAATTAATTAGAACTATTGGCTTATTTAATATTAAAATATCATAAATAATTTTAATGAATCATTCAGATGATTTTAAAAACAATATTTAGGAAGGGGCACCATAACAAGCCCCCAAAGATATGCATGGCATCAGGTAAATGCTTGCCGTATTTGCCGGACTTCTAATCGACGGCTCCTGAAGCTGCTTGGAAGTTATCCCGCGTATACGGTTCGCTACAAAACTAAAACAAGGAGGGGGTTGATTTATTTATTTATTTATTTGGTACAGATAATAATTATATTAATTTAGAATAAATCGAACCCAATATATTAGAGTATAAAATTAAAAAAAAAAGTACAAAAGATAAGGATTACTTTACTGCCAACTCTAAACACCATAGTGATGAAATATTCTAACTATCGAGTTATCTTTTCGATATATATGTCGAATCTAATAAATTAAGTAAATGATAGATAAGTAATCTCTTAATACCTGAGGAAGTTAGTGGATAATGATAATCAAATTCCTCTTAACGATGAGACTATGGCTCCGACAGCTACGAATGTCACAAATCAAGGTGGGGGTGATTTGGAGTTTGGGACGGACCAGCATTCAACGATACGGAAACCAGCCGACTAAATGAAGCTTGCATTGGTACGTACCACAGCAACAGCTAGCCTTCTCGAATTCATAGTAAATTTTTAAGCTTCCGTGCTCAAACAAGGAAAAATAATAATAATAATAAGAGAAAAAAAATGAAGGAAAAAAAAAAAAAAAAAAAAAGATCATAATCGATTTCATTTTCCATTCTCAAGTACGAGCTCAGGAGATTGAATAGCTCCACATTTGGGCTCCTTCCTCGCTTCCGCTGGAACCTCTGTCTCATTAATTGTCCTCCATTTTGTAGATTCTTGTCAGCTTGCTTAGTTTCTTCCATCTTCTAGTCCAACTTGACGAGGTGTGCTTCATGGATTTTCATGACAACTACTGGTGGGAAGCATGCATGGGATTGAAATTAAATCACGTACTCACTTTCAGATTCTGAGGTTGAAATTATGTGAAGTGGTCATTGGATAGACGTCTTCTAATCTTTTCTGATCGGAGACTTAATTATTGCGTGCTGACTTGGCACTATATAGGTACTTTCATCATGAGCTCAGTGTAACTTTCATCATGAGCTCGGTACTTGGCCTTCATCTTCTCCAGCTCAAATTTAAGTGCGTTGACGTCTCGGTGGGCAGCTGCCCACTCCTCCTCGTGGGACCGGGAAGTCCCCTCAAGCTGATGCTGCAGCTTTCGAGTGGCAATCATGGGTTTGGTCTATTGAGCTCTCCTCCTCTTTCTCTTCCTCTTTCTTCTTTGTAAAAAATACATAGGTTAATAAAAAATATAATAAATATTTTTTTTTATCCAAACTAAATTATATCCATAATGACACAAGATATATAAGGTTTTACTAAGAGTTGAATCAGATACAAGTCCTCAAAATATTCTCTTTCAAAACTCTTATAATCTCACTAAAAGATTACAGAACCTTTTTTTTTTCTCTCTCTACAGCACACAGAGGTCCTCACCGAGCCTTCAATTTATTTCACATGTTCGTAACTCCCACAAGATTTTTGCGGCGGACGGTTGCAGCTAAGATGACGCCTCAAATCCTCCTCCAAAAACTCCCTTCGTGACTTTGGATAATGGCAAAACATCCTCAACTAACTCCCAAAATCTATCCAAATCTCATGTTTGTTACTTTTGGATAATGACTGATTGCCAACTCTTCGTGAACTCTGATTTGGGGCTTCCTCTTGATGAAATTAATCTCCATCCATAACAATCTCCCACTTGGAGATTAATGACATCACTCTTAGATCTACCTTCTTTCTCTGTCGCGCTCTCCTGATCTATCTCTTGGAAAGCTTCACCAAGTTGCAACAGAGACTTAACTTGTCTCTGCTCACAACCTTGGTGAACATATCTGCAGGGTTTTTAGCTCCATCAATTTTCTCCAGCTTCAACTGCTCCTCATCCAATGCACTGCGTATGAAATGATACCTAAGCTGAATGTGCTTGGTTCTTGCATGAAATGCTGGATTCCTTGCCAAGTGAACTGCGCTCTGGCTGTCGCTCCATAATGTATTACACTCGTGCTCCTTGCCGAGCTCCTCCATCAACCTCTGTAACCAGATCATCTCTTTACTAGCTTCAGTGATCGCCACATACTCAGCTTCTGTAGTTGACAATGCCACTATCTTCTGCAACTGAGATACCCAGCTCACTGCTGTATCACCGACAGTGAAAACATAACCAGTGGTGCTCCTCCCACTGTCTCTGTCACCAGAGTGATCTGCATCTACAAATCCCTGTACTTGAAGACTATCACCTCCATAGCACAAACTGTAAGTTGATGTACCCCTGAGATATCTCAAGATCCACTTCACTGCATTCCAGTGCTCCTTGCCTGGATTCTGCATGTACCTGCTGACTGCTCCCACGCTTGTGCGATATCTGTCTTGTGCAAACCATTGCATACATTAGACTTCCCACGGCTGAGGCATATGGAACTCTAATCATCTCATCCCTTGCCTTCTGAGTTGTTGGACACAACTGCTTGCTGAGCTTGAAGTGTGCTGCCAAAGGTGTTGACACTGCCTTTGCATTCTCCATATGGAACCTCTTCAGTACCTTCTCTACATAGTCCTCCTGAGATAGCCACAGCTTCCGTTGCTTCCTATCTCTGTTGATCCTCATGCCAAGAATCTGCTTTGCCTCTCCCAAATCCTTCATTGAGAACTTCTTTGCCATCAGTTTCTTGAGCTCTTCTATCTTCCTCATACTGGAACCTGCTACAAGCATATCGTCCACATACAAGGATAAAATAATAAACTCATTTGTAATGTACCTCTGAAAGTACACACAATGATCTGACTGGCATCTGGTGAAGCCTTTCTCTAGCTTGAAACTGTCAAACTTGAGGTACCATTGCCGCGAGCCTGCTTCAGACCATACAAACTTTTCTTCAATCTGCAGACCATGTCATCCTTTCCCCTGACCTAGAAACCTTCTGGCTGGTGCATGTACAGCTCCTCCTCCAAATCTCCATGAAGAAATGCTGTCTTCACATCTAACTGCTCTAGATGAAGATCCTCCACTGCTACCATGCTCAGAATCACCCTGATGGATGTCATCTTGACTACTGGGAAAAGATCTCCTGGAAGTCAATTTCCTCTTTCTGTGCATAACCCTTGACAACTAACCTTGCCTTGTATCTCTTGGTACCATCGACCTCATTCTTCATCTTGTACACCCATTTGTTGAACAGAGCTTTCTTGCCAGCGGGTAACTTCACAAGATCCCAAGTCTTGTTTTGCTTTAAAGAGTCCATCTCCTCTTTCATAGCCAACTCCCACTTGACCTTAGCTTCATCCTGCATGGCTTCAACAAAACATTCTGGCTCTCCAGAATCTGTGTACAAAACATAATCATTAGCAGAATACCTCTGTGATGGCCTGGTAACCCTCGTGGTCCTCCTCAACTGTGGGGACACCGGCTGAGGTACCGATGTATGCATGTGGCTGTCTGTTTCAACCACATCTTCCTCCTCCACATCCTTGGAGTTTCATCTTCAGTTTGCACTCAAGAATTTCTCCATCTCTGACAGGATCGAGTTCTATAAACTCCTGTTTCTTTTCTTCCACTGCATCCTTTCTGTCTTTGTAAGTATGCTCTTCATCAAATACCACATTCCTGCTCCGAATGATCTTATTGTTCTGGAAATCCCAGAGCTTGTAGCCATACTCATCGCCACCGTATCCAATGAAAACACACTTTGTAGACTTGGAGTCTAACTTACTCCTCTTCTCTTTCTCAATCAGAGAATAAGCAATGCAGCCAAATACTTTAAGAAAAGAAAGTTTTACCTGTTTTCCTGTCCAAACCTCCTCTGGAATCCACCATCCAATGCACTGGATGGACTCCTGTTGATCAAATACACTGCGGTGTCCAGTGCTGCCGCCCAAAAATATGTAGGTAGACCTGAGTCAAACCTCATACTCCTCTCTCTCTCAAGAATGGTCCTGTTCATTCTTTCTGCCACACCATTCTGCTCTGGTGTCCCTGGACGGTCTTGATCCTTCTAATTCCATGCTCTGCGCAGTAGACATCAAACTCTCTGCTGCAGTATTCACCACCGTTATCTGTCTTGAGACACTTGAGACTTGCTCCAGTCTGGCTTTCACACATGACTCTCCATCTCTTGAAGATGCCAAAGACCTCAGACTTTTCCTTCATAGCAAACACCCAGACTTTCCTGCTGAAATCATCTATAAACGTGACAAAGTACTTATTGCCCGCATATGATGCCACTGGTGCTGGACCCCAGACATCTGAATGAACCAACTCCAGCCTTTCAGTTTCTTCTGAGTTCTTGCTAACTGAAAACTCATTTTTCTGCTTACCATAGATACACTCTTCACAAACTCTAGATTCACCTTCTTTAGCCCAGGTAGAAGCTCTCTCATGTGTAGAATATTCAAGTTCTTCTCACTAAGATGACCGAGCCTCCTGTGCCATAATGTAGTCACTGTACCCATGTCTCCTGCTGCCACTGAAACTAACTCTCACTGTCTGCCAAGAAGTAGAGAGTGCTGTCCGCTTCCCTTTGACAACAACCATAGACCCTTTAGTAATTTTCACTGAGAATTACCAAAAATGGATACATAACCCTCAACATCAAGCTGACTGATAGAAATTAGGTTTTTCTTTAACTCTGGGATGTATCTGACTTGTGCAAGTCTCAATTCTCCGCCTGTCACTGGCTTCAGTACAATTGTTCCTCTACCAACAATTCTGCACTGTTGTCCATTGCCAACTGTGACATGACCAAAATCTCCTTGGACAAAATCCGAAAATAGGTGTCTCTTTGAGCTGCAATGGTAAGAAGCCCCTGAGTCTACAAACCACAAATATGAGTTTGCCCCATCGCCGGCTGACAGGCACACATCCTCAAAATTCCGCTCAATAGTACTCACAACATTTGCTTCCTGACCTTCTATCTTGCTTTCTGCACCTTTTTCCTTCTTCTTACCCCAACAATCCTTGCTCATGTGACCTTTCTTCCCGCAGTTCCAACACTTCATGGGAAATCTCCCTTTGGACTTTCCTCTGCTCTTGGACTGGCCTTTCTCTGACTTCTTCCTCTCCTGTGATCTTCCTCTGGTATCCACCATGAGTGCAGTACTTGTAGAAGTCCCACCCACAGCCTTTCTTCTCTTCCCATCATTCAATATACAACTAACTGCATTATTGAATGTAAGGATACCTGATACCGAGTTGCTGACTGTCATCACAAGATTGTCCCAACTCTCTGGCAAGGAACATAAGAACAGAAGCGCCCTGAATGAATCATCAAAAATAATAGAGGCCGGCTCCAATTAATTAATCATCGAGTTGAACTCGTTCAGATGCTCCGTCACTGAACTATTCTCAGCCATCTTCAAATTGAAGAGCTTTTTCATGAGAAATATTGTTTGAGGTGGAAGGTTTTTCATACAGCTTTGTTAAAGCGGACATCATATCTACGGTGGTCTTTTCCTTTGCAATATTATACGCCACTTGAGGTATCAATGACAATCTGATCATGGCCAAGGCTTTCCTATCTAGAATCATCCAATCTGAGTTGCTCATTGAATCCGGCTTCTTTCCCTTTAATGGAAGGTAAAGATCCTTTTGATATAGGTAGTCCTCAATTTGCATCCTTCACCATCCGAAATTGTGACCATTAAATTTCTCAACTTTGATCTTGTCTTCTGCCATCTCTTTGTTGATTTGTCCGACCGTAATAATATGAAGAAAATCAAGCTCTGATACCAATTTGATAGGGAATATAACAAATATTCCTCTAATAAGATCGCTATTAGTACGACCAAGCACGCAGTTGCGATATAATCAACAAAAAACACACAGAATAATAATATGAACCAAAATCAAAGAAACAGTGAGAGACGAGGATTTTACGTGGTTCACCCAAACTGGGCTATGTCCACGGCGGCACAGGATCTGCAAGGCTTCACTAAGAGTTGAATCAGATACAAGCCCTCAAAAACACACACTCTCAAAACTCTTATAATCTCACTAAAAGATTGCAGAACCTTTTTTTTTTCTCTCACACAGAGGTCATCACCGAGCCTCCAATTTATTTCATACGTTTGTAACTCCCATATGAGATTTTTGCGGCGGACGGTTGCAGCTGAGATGACGCCTCAAATCCTCCTCCAAAAGCTTCATTCAGTGACTTTAGATAATGACCAAAACATCATCAACTAACTCTTCAAAACCTAACCAAATCTTATATTTGTTACTTTTGGATAATGACTGATTTGCCAACTCCTTCGTTATTGATGAAATTAATCTCCATCCATAACACAGGCAATGGCAATGCTTTATTTAACCTGTCCAAATAATAGAACTCGGACTATAAAACCAAGGGGAGACGTCGTTGTGTGTGGAGTGCATGCAGGCATCAATGAGATCGAGCCTGTGGCAGTCCATCATTCTGCAGAACTGCTCGTGCCCGTGCTCGGAGGGTGTCAGATCGATTAGCCTGGAGGACATTTTTGTTTTGAGGCTAGAAATTAGTAGGGAAGCCAGTTTGAAATGTTTGGCCCTTCAGCAACTGTTTAGTCCAATAAGAGCTGTCAAACAGTGAAATTAAACTTAGAAGGTTCGACGGATTCAAATGGCAGTGACAGCTTAGTTTCTGATAACTTTTTTTCAGCCATCATTTTCTTTCAGAAACTTCTTAATTTCTATCAATTAAAC
The DNA here is from genome assembly GCA_900491605.1 of Calamus simplicifolius. Classification (NCBI taxonomy): domain Eukaryota; kingdom Viridiplantae; phylum Streptophyta; class Magnoliopsida; order Arecales; family Arecaceae; genus Calamus; species Calamus simplicifolius. Next base: position 307,564 of record UESW01005038.1, on the reverse strand, counting down.
AATCAAAAGGTGAATCATTTTCTAGATCGCACTAAAATGTGGAGAACCACGCAGACTTTTTCTTGCCAGCAACGTACGAAGTTTAATTATGATTCTCTTTATTCTTTAACCATCTGTTACAATCAGAATATTTAGGATTGAAATCCAAGTCAGAGTAAAAATATATAGCTTAATATCTATTTAAGCACTTGCAAGCTGTGACATTAATATTTTACTTGTTACATAAATGTGTCAGATTTTCTCTTGCTAATTGAAACCATAAAGCAACATGAGGCCTTCGGTTTAATATAATTTTGGGACTGCGCAATGTTTTTGTTGTAGATTCAAGATTTTATCCTTTCAATGCTCCTTACTTTCTCTCAGATTTCAAAACATTGTTAAGGTTAGGGACAACTAAATCTGAATTCAAGAGAAAACTGTTTCTTAATCATAGGTATACAAATAGAGATTTCATGTTTACCTTAAGAATTGATGCTCGATACAGCCCATCGTCATGGGCTATTAATTCTGGCGATGCCTCTTACCAAGACTTTCAGATATCCAACCAAGAGACTGGCTACCATTGCCTTGGTTTTACTTATGCTTATGAGAGAATAACTCCCTCCATCTGGGGCTTGAAGGTTCTGTCTGCTCCTGAATCACGAAACGCTCCACCAGTCTTTGAACTAATTGGACATCATTTCTCACACTCACTCAAATGTACCGATTATTCAAATAATTGGAAAAGAACTTAAGCACCAAAGAGAAAGATTAATTAATAGTTTTTATACATATATGTATATGTGTGTATGTCTATATATATATATATATATATATATCAAAGCAGAATACTACCCTCACATGTTGTCTCGATCATTTATTGGAGGAATGATGAGGACTATAATAACTAGAATAATTAAATAATTAAAGTGATACCTTGACTTTCAAATCATATTAGTTAATGAAATGTCTTCGGTGTTAGATTAGCCCTTTAAATTGTTACAAAGGCGAAGAGTCGTTCAAGGTCAGATTTAGCCTAGTATGCAAAAGGTGAGGGGCCACCCATTATTTCTTCTGCATGTGCAGAAAACGAAGGGCTACCGAATCGGATGTTAATGGTATGAAAGTTTAAGCCATTAACATTAAGCCATCAATTCTGGTATTAAAAGAAATTAAAATCATTAATTGGTGTTTGATGGAAATACCAATTGAATATTATATATATAATAATTAGTCCTCTCTCTTCTTGAAAAAGTTAACAAGAATCCATCTATTAAGAAAGGAGTGAGGTTAAGGAAGAGAAACTAGTTAGTTTGTAGAAGAGGCTATCAAAATCTGAAGAGGTTATCAAAATCTAACTAGATTCAAGTCTCATGTCTACATATTATCATGATGAACTCCGTATCAGGTAAATAATATTATGATGAATTCTGCATCAGGTAAGTATTTTATATAATTTTATGTAACAAATTATTTATTGAAGATCCTATTTTGCTAACAAGTGGTATCAGAGCCAAGGTTCTAAAATAAATAATTTGTTCATACATTATGATTGATTATTTTCATCAAAATGAATTGATGATGAATATTTAATCTTTTAAAGTTATGATTGGTTGTATTATTGGCCATTAATCTATTCTATGAAGAGGTCCGTTACCAGGAGAACTCTGACTGATCGTGTTATGAATTAATAGCATGCATCGATAAGATCATTGTGTTATACTAGTATGTATGGCAAAACTAATATTTATAGATTGATGCAGATTGATAATCTATGATGGTTGATGTCGACTAATGCATGCAGTAATGTTAACTATATTTTGTCATTGTCAAAATTGAATGGTAGATTTTTAATAATACTAGTATTATTGTTTAGTTATATGAAATTAAGATTAAATTAGTTAGTTAGTCACCAAAGTGACTAAACTAATTTATATTCAGTCATATAATTTATGAGATTTTTAATAATATTAGTATTATTGTATAATTATATGACATCAAGATTAAATTAGTTAGTTAGTCACCAATGTGGCCAAACTAATTTATATTCAGTCATATAATTTATAAAATTTTAATAATATGACATCAAGATTAAATTAGTTAGTTAGTCACCAAAGTGGCCAAACTAATTTATATTCAGTCATATAATTTATAAAATTATAATAATATGACATCAAGATCAAATTAGTTATTTAGTCACTAAAGTGGCTAAACTAATTTACATTCAGTCATATAATTTATGAAATTTTATAGAATATTGTTAAAGATTTGTTGTTTGTTAGAAATTAAGAATTCTCCCAAAGGTGGATTAATATTCTATAACTAACAAACTTAAAGAAGAAAATCTAATATTCTCTTATCAAATTTATATGGATACCCAAAGATATATATATATATTTGATAAGATTTATTAATTTCTTTAAAGTTTAAATAGCATTTAATTATGATATATATATTGTTGTATATACCCAAAGAAAATCTACAATATATTTTGTATTTAATTATATGAATTTGAGCATTTATGTTTTTGCAGTTGTTTCTCTACATTCATATGCTTCTGCTGTTACTATCTTTAATGGCTTAAACTTCTCTGAATGGCGTGAGCAAGTCAATTTCATTTAGGTGTCTTAGATCTTGACTTGGCACTATTAGAAGAAAAGCCTACTGACATTACGGATATGAGCAGTGAGGCAGAGAAGTTAAAACATAAAGCATGTGACAGATCTAATAGATTATGTCTAAGTTTCATGCGAATGACAATTGCCAACAACATTAAGTCTACTCTTCCAGAAAGTGTAGCAACTAAAGAATATCTTAAGCTTATGGAAGAGCGCTTTCATTCCACTGATAAGTCACTTGCAGGGACACTGATGGCTAAACTCACGACCATGAAATATGATGGGTCGCGAAGTATGCAGCAACATGTCCTAGATATGACTAATATTGCAGCAAGACTTAAGACCCTAGGAATGGTTGTGGATGACTCCTTTTTAGTACAATTCATTATGAACTCATTACTTCAAGAGTATGGGCCTTTTCAAATTAACTATAATACTATTAAAGATAAATGGGATGTTAATGAATTGGCCAGTAAGTTTACTCAAGAGGAAAAGAGATTGAATGCACAAGGGGATCATTCAATAAACCTAGTGGGTCAGGGAGCTGGTAAAGTTATCAAACCAAAATCCAAGAAATTTAAGAAGAAAGTACCACTAAAGTATCACAGTTGCTGATAATGATAAGAAGGAAAGAAAGAAAGATAAATGTTACTTTTGTAAGAAAGAAGGACATTATCGGAAAGATTGTATGAAACGGAAAGCTTGGATTCGAAAAGAAAGGTATATTTCATTATGCTTCTCCAATTTATGAATCAAACTTATCTGAAGTTCTTCTAACACTTGGTGGTTGGATTCTGGTACCACTACTCATGCTTCTAATGTAATGCAGGGATTCCTTACAATCTAGAGCATAAACCAAAATGAGAACTTCTTGTTCATGGAGAATCGAGAGAAGGCCCCAATTGAAGGCATAGGGACTTATCGTCTTACCTTAGATACTGGGCATCACCTGAATCTACTACAAACTTTCTATGTTCCTTCACTTTCTAGAATTTTAGTTTCTGTTTCGAAACTTGATGTTAATGGGTTTAGTTTTAAGATTCGAAAATGATGTTTCAGTTTATTTAATAAAGATGTTCCTTTATTGGTTCTGTAATTCTTATGGATGAATATATAAATTAAAACTTGATGATAAATTTTTTGCATCCCTGATGTATGTCCATTAAAATATTGGAATTAAGCATAGTATGGCAAATGACAACTCTGATTTCTTATAGCATAAACGTTTGGGTTATATATCCAAAGAACGACTATAAAGATTAGTAAAGAATGAGATTTTATAAAATCTAGATTTTACTGATCTTGATTTATGTGTAGATTGCATTAAGGGAAAGCAAACTAAATATAACAAGAAAGGAGCTACAAGAAGTACTCAGCTTCTTAAAATTATACACACTGATGTATGTGGACCTTTTGATATTCTATCCTTTGGTGGAGAAAAGTTCTTTATCACCTTTATGATGATTTTTCTTGTTATGATATGTCTATTTCTTAAAGAGAAATCTCAAGCTGTAAATGCTCTTGAGGTATTTACTAAAGAGGTTGAAAGACAACTAGATAGAAAAGTAAAAATTGTAAGATCTGATAGAGGTGGTGAGTATTATGGAAAGTATAATGAATCAGAGCAAAATACAGGTCCATTTGTAAAATTTTTGAAAGACATGGCATATTGCACAGTATACTATGCCAGGTACACCTCAACAAAATGGTGTGGCAGAAAGGTGAAATAGAACATTAATGGATATGGTTAGGAGTATGATAAGTAATTCCTCATTACCAAATCTTTGTGGACATATGCTCTTAGAACTAGTATATTTACTTAATAGGATTCCTAGTAAGGCGGTTTCTAAAATTTCTTTTGAGTTATGGACTGGAAGGAAACCTACTTTAAAACACCTGCATGTTTGGGGTTGTCCAGTAGAAGCACAAGTGTATAATCCACATGAAAAGAAATTGGATTTTCGAACTGTCAGTGGTTACTTTATAGGTTACTCAGAAATCCAAAGGGTACAGGTTTTATTGTCCAAACCATAGTTCTAGAATTATTGAGATAGGCAATGCAAATTTATTAGAATGATGAAGTTAGTGGGAGTGTTGACAAACAATTGTGGATATCAATGAAGTAAGGGTTAATGTTTCATTACCCGTAAATGTTTCTGAATCTACAATCATTCCATACATTGTTCCAAAATTACAAAAATAAAACAACAATGAATTTGAATGAAGAAGTACCCCATGAAGAGCCTAACCTACCAATAGCTGATAAAATTGAACCATGTGGAATAGCTTTAAGTAAACCTGTAAGGATACAAAAATCAGCTATTTCAGATGATTATTTGGTTTATTTGCAAGAGTCAGATTTTGATTGTGGCATTTATGAAGATCCTGTTTCATTTTACAAGCCATTAATGATAAGTCTGATAAATGGATTAATGCTATGAAAGATGAATTAAAATCAATGGCTAAAAACAATGTCTGGGATCTTGTCAAATTATCAGAAGGTTCTAAATAAGTTGGATGTAAATAAGTTTTAAAACCAAACGTGACTTGAATGGCAATATCGAACGTTTTAAAGCTAGACTTATCGCCAAGGGTTATACTCAGAAGGATGTCATTGATTATAAAGAGACATTTTCACCAGTTTCAAAGAAAGATTTATTAAGAATCATTATGGCTTTGGTAGCTCAATATAATTTAGAGTTACATCAGATGGATGTGAAAACAACCTTTCTTAATGGGGATATAGAGGAAGAAATTTATATGGATCAACCTGAAGGTTTTTCCATGAAAGGAAAGGATCATATGGTGTGTAAACTTAAGAAATCATATATGGACTTAAACAAGCTTCCAAACAATGGTATATTAAGTTCAATGATACTATTACATCTTTTGGTTTTCATGAAAATATCGTTGATCGATGCATTTACCGAAAGATTTGTGAAAGTAAGTTTATATTTTTGGTTCTATATGTTGATGATATTTTGCTTGCTGCTAATGATTTAGGTATCTTGTATGAGACTAAAAATTTTCTCTCTAAGAATTTTGAGATGAAAGATATGGAGGCATCTTATGTGATAGATATTTCCATATTCAGAAAAAGATCACATGGATTGTTAGGGTTGTTTCAGAAAACTTATATCGAGAAAATTCTTGAGAAATTTAATATGAACAACTGTTCAGCAGGTATTGTCCCAATACAAAAAGGGATAAATTTAGTCTTATGCAATGTCCAAAGAATGATGTGGAACATAAGCAAATGGAATCTATTCTATATGCTTCTGTTGTCGGTAGCTTGATGTATTTGCAAACTTGCACATGACCAGATATCAGCTTCGTGTTGAGATGTTGGGCCGCTATCAGAGTAACCCTGGTATTGATCATTGGAAAGCTGCAAAGAAAGTAATGAGATATCTTCAGGAACTAAGGATTATATGCTCACATTTAGAAGATCTGATTAGTTGGAAGTGATTGGATATTCAGATTCAGATTTTGCTGGTTGTGTTGACAGTAGAAAGTCAACTTTTGCCTATGTGTTCCTATTGGGAGAAGGAGCAATTTCATGAAAAAGTGTCAAACAATCTATCATTACCTCATCCACTATGGAAGCAGAGTTTGTAGCCTATTATGAAGTTATAATTCACACATTATGTCTATAAAACTTTATTTAGAACTTGGGGTTGTCGACACCATTACCAAGCCACTGCAAATTTATTGTGATAATTCCGCAGTAGTTTTTTCTCAAGAATGAAAAATATTCCAGAGGTGCTAAACACATGGAATTAAAGTACTTTACTGTCAAGGAGGAGGTCCGGAAACAAAGAGTGTGCATTGAACATATTAGAACGGATCTTATGATTGCAGATCCTTTGACTAAAGGTTTACAACAAAAAATATTTAAAGAACATGTGCATAGAATGGGTCTTGGTTGTATTGAAGATTGATTATGATGATGTTATATATTGAAGATTGATTATGATGATGTTGTGCTACTCTTGAGCTCATTAATATGATATATTTCTGGTTTTATTTATTATTTCTTGTTTCTTATGCTTGAATACACTTACTTTTTGAACAAGAAATTTACTATGTCTTTAAGATAATTAAGTGGACATTAATTATTTATATATAAATTATATGACCTAACATGATAAGTTGCTAATACAGTAGTATATGAAGGGAGTATGAAATTTAAATGTGTATGACCGCCATAACTCTTATTATGTAATTTATTATGTTAAAGTAATCATGATGAAAGAATGACATTATGAATTTTGCGTGCCTAATGGTTACACTATTAACTATTAATGTCATAAACTTTCGGGTCAGATCTAGTCTAGTATGCGAAAGGTGAAGGGCCACCCATTGTTTCTTCTGTGCAGAAGATGAAGGGCTATCGAATCGGATGTTAATGGTCCGAAAGTTTAAGCCATTAACATTAAGCCGTCAATTCTGGTATTAAAAGGAATTAAAGTCATTAATTGGTGTTTGATGGAAATACCAATTGAATGTTATATATATAAATAATTAGTCCTCTCTCTGTTAGCAAGAATTCATCGTTATCTGCTATGAAAGGAATGAGGTTAAGGAAGAGAAACTAGTTATTTTGTATAAGCGGCTGTCAAAATCTGAAGAGGTTATCAATCTGAAGAGGTTATCAAAATTTAACCAAATTCAAGTCTCAAGTTACATATTATCATGATGAACTCCGCATTAGTAAATAATATTATGATGAATTCGCATAGATAGTATTTTATATATAATTTTATGTAACAAATTATTTATTGAAGATCCTATTTTGCTAACATTCGATGCTGCCCTTAGATCTAAGTGCCTATGACTCCTCTTTACCAGAATTACATGTGTGCCTCTTCCCTTTGCTCCTGGTGGTGCCACCATCATGGGTGGCTTTGCATTGATCAGTTTAAACCTTACCCCCTACATCGATAGATATTACAAACCTTATAATGAGATCAATTTTCAACATCATTGCAACTTCAAACCACCAATCTATGGTATCCATTGGTTTTTTTAGTAGGGCTTCCCTCTTTAGTCATCATTTGATTACCATGCATTTTTTAGAAAGATATTTTGCTGAAAAAATATTGGAAACACTCTTATTTAGTTGCTGGTTTCAAAGCAGTCAATGAATTTTTCAAAATCTCAATTTTATAATAACTGTACTGAAAATCATGTCTTATAATTAGAACAAATGTTATTTCTTATAAGAATGCAGTTCCTAGAAACCATTTTACAATTTGCCAAAAAGAGGCCTTAAAAGTTATTATTCCACTTCTCTCATCCAAATGCTATGGAGCCTCCATGAAGATCATCTTAACCTGCTAGAGAGATGTGAGCTACACATTTCATAATCTCATGGTGGGCTCCACGTTCAAATGACACAAAGATCTATACATTAATTGGCAAAATGTGATTCACATTATATGTCGGTTGCATTGTCATATGTATAGGTTTAACCTTCACCAAATTATAGTGAAATGAATGAAGGAAGAATACTTGTTTTGCCCTTATTAGTGGTTTAACTCACCATCAAATGTCCATAAATTTTACCAGAATTCATTGCCAGAGATAATTCTAGGAGTCATTTTTTGTGCTACATGGTTGTTGATGTAGGTCAAGCTAACCTGGCATACCAACATGACAAAGATTGAGCCGTCATGCTAACGAAATAATGATGAATATCTGACCATTGAAATTGTGCATAACATGATTAACTAAATCACAATGTATGTCCTACTGAGAAAGAAAAGATCTGATTATAGAAGGCTTCTATCAAGTGCATTGACCTATTTGGATTCTTTTTTATCCAAGCTGCATACTAGTTTAAGTAGGAGTCTATTATCTATGGAGAACTCTCTATAGCAACTGCCTCATTTAAGGATCTAGCTTATTAAAATTGTTCGCAAACACATGGCCAACTTCAAGAAAACTCTCTCAGATGCCTATAAAAGTAACTATAAACTTTTCAAATAAACAAATCTAAAGCCTTATTACTCAAGCCTGGATTGTTAGTACTTAAAGTTCTAGGCTTTTTTTTTTTTTTTTATCGAGGCTTTGGTTGACTTAAGCATTAGAGAATTCTTCTTGGAGACTATTTGCGGGCCTCTTAAAGCTCTTTTCTTTGTTTCTCTTTATAGGTGAGGATTGGTTGGCTGGAAGAAGTACTCTACTGGCTTGAGTTGTGGGTTGATTCTTTGTTTAACATATGAAGATCAATTTTAAATATCAATGATTGTAATGCTATTCTTTTTAGCATACATATTTATTTCTGATGTGGCTAATATAGCTCCAAGGGTAATTTCGGTAAAATCAAAATATGGGTGCGCCCCGGCATCTCCAAGCCCGCCGAGTCGGCCCCGACCCTTCCTGGTCGACCCTTCTCGGTCCCGGCGTCTCTAAGCCCGCTGAGTCGGCCCCGACCCTTCCTGGTCGGCCCTTCTCGGCTCCCGGCATCTCCAAGCCCGCCGAGTTGGCCCCGACCCTTCCTGGTCAGCCCTTCTCGGCCTCGGCGTATCCAAGCCCGCCGAGTCGGCCCCGACCCTTCCCGATCGGCCCTTCTCAGCCCCGGCGTCTCCAAGCTCGCAGAGTCAGCCCCGACCCTTCCCGGTCAGCCCTTCTCGGCCCCGGCGTCTCCAAGCCCGCCGAGTCGGCCCCGACCCTTCCCGGTCGGCCCTTCTCGGCCCCGGTGTCTCCAAGCCCCCGAGTCGGCCCCGACCCTTCCTGGTCGGCCCCGCCCCGGCACGTCCTGGTCAGTAAGGTCAGCCCCGGCACCCCTGGCTGACCCACATAAGCTTCGGCTCCCCTGAGAGAGTCGAGACTCTCGGTTTCCTCCAAATCTGCCCCAACGTGGCCCTGGTAGCTCGGGATGCTACCTCTCTGACCCGCACCGCCTGACAACGCCAGATCCAACTACCCACTGGCCACGCTGCTGATGGTACTGGACCCAACTACCCAACAGCCCCGCTGGCTGATGGGACTTAGCTCACCAACTATCGTTTTCTCCCTTTCCGATGAGATAGGACCCACCAACCAGCGCAGATTCACGCAACTCTCAAGAACCCCACAGACATTCCCTCCTCACGGAATCCCATGTGATCATGCCAGGGTCAACCCCTATAAAAAGGTGAATCCACTCAGTAAACAGGTATGCGCGATAATCTCCGAAAAATTGCTATCTTAAGACCCAGAGAGAAATCCCTTCTCCTCTGGAGCACCCTTTCACCTAAAAAGAGCTCATTCGAGCTCCTCTTCGGCTGTGACCTCAATTGCTAACTTGGGCATCGGAGGGTCCCATCGGAGAATCCTCTCCGGTCCTGGGACTTCTTTGCAGGAAACCTGGTGAAGCAGAGCCTGGAGAATCCATCCGTTCCCGACGTGCAGGATCAGTGATTGGGCGTCATCAGATTGGTGCACCAGGTAGGGGGACTAAAAGTTGGTGTAGAACGCAGCAAGTATCCCAGGGCTTCCCTGTGCTACATCTGGCCAAACTCTACTCCCCCCTCTTCTCTCTTTGGAGTCATGGTGGTGACACGAGCTCAGGACGCTTCCATCAGCTGTCCAGCGGGGCTTCCCTCGTCAGTTAGGCAGCAGGAGGCCAACCCCCCTGTCGCCGATCCTCCAGTCACCTGCCCACAAGCGAACGCAGCCGCCCAAACAATGGAGCAATTAGTGACCCTCTCCCAACAAGTCCAAACTCTCACTACTATGGTCCACGAGCTCAACAGCAGCAGTCCGTGGTCACCCAGCATCAAACCGCTCCCTCCGCCAGTCAGCAGTCGGCGAGGGAAGGTTCTCCAAGGTGGGAGGCCGGCCGACGGAGGCGGTCGGCGGGAGGCCGGTCATCGCCCAGCTTCCCCAAGGAAGCCTCGCCGTAAGCCCTCCAAGCGGCCGCGGTCCCCTGAACATGGCCCCAGCAAAATCCCTTTGGGGCTACATCATCAAGACGAGCCAAAGCGGAAGCCTCGACTTTCGTCTCCCTCTCTGTCTTCTTCATCTTCTTCTTCCTCCTCCGAGCCATCTCGGAGGGCCCCAACAATCAACCGACAGGCGGAAGAGCGCCTGGAAGAGTATAACCGATGGCTGGACGAGCTCGCCAGAAAAATCAACCATTAGCCGAAGGAAGAGTTCGACACCCGCCCTCCTTACACCCGCCGGATATTGGAAGAGCCTGTCCCCTCTAGGTTTTGGTTCCTCCAGGTGGACCTGTACGATGGTACGATAGATCCTCTCGACCATCTCGAGAGTTACAAAGCAATGCTGCAGGTTCAAGGCACTTCAGACGCCTTTCTCTGCAAGGCCTTTCCCACTACTCTGCGGAAGGCCGTTCACGGGTGGCACTCGCGCTTGCCCCCTCACAGCATCGACTCCTTCCGAGAGCTGGAGAAGGCTTTTCTGGCACATTTCGATGCCTGCCGACGAATTCCAAGGGTGGCGGACAGCCTTTTCTCTATGCGTCAGAAGTAGGGAGAGTCGCTGCGGGACTTCGTGTCCCGGTTCAAAGCTGCCGCCCTCGAGGTCTACCATCTCGACGACGCGGTAGCGACGCTGGCGTTGAAGCGAGGACTCCTCCCGTCTCGCTTCACCTTTTCTTTGGATAAGAAGCCCCCGGGCTCTTATTCCGACCTCCTCCTCCGGGCTCAAAAGTATATCCGTGCAGATGAAGCCAACTTCACCCACCGAGAATCTTCAAGAAGCTCCAGCCACAAGCCTGCTCGCCTTGAACCAAACGGACCTCCTCGACATCGGCGAGCCGACCCGCCTCGTCGACCCGACAACAGGCGTAGAAGCCCTGTCCTCAATGAGAGCAAGCTCACACATCTCCTTGCCCCTCGATCTCACATTCTGATGGAGATCGAAGGCGAGCCTTACCTCCAGCGCCCTCCTCCCATAAAGAAAGGTCCTCCCCGCGACAAAAGCCGCTACTACCGATTCCATCGGGACTATGGCCATGACACTGACAGCTGCTACAGCTTGAAGTGGGCCATCGAGGAGCTCATTCAGCGGGGCTACCTCGGCAAATATGTGCAGAAGGCGCAGTAGCCGCTGCCGACCCTCATGGGGCCTCCGCCGTTCAGGCCCCGGTCGACAATGCCCCCATGGAGCGGACGGTCGGAATGGTGTCTTGGGGATTAACCTCTGCATCTAAGCGGCCGAGGGGGGAGGAGGCACCGAGTAATGTAATTCCTGGGGGGGATCTGCTGTCATAGATAATGTAAACAATGAAGGCGTCGTCGTCTCTATGACGATCGCCAAGCACCATGTAAAGAGGATATTAGTTGATAGTGGCAGCTCAGCTGACATCCTTACCTACGACGCCTTTGTTCGGATGGGATTATCTTTGGACTCCCTTCAGCCTGTGGCGACCCCTTTGGTCGGTTTTACTGGGGACTCCGTGAGGGTTGAAGGTGAAATACCTTTGCCTGTGACAGCCAAAACACCGCCATGTCAGAGCACAGTAATAATGAAATTCTTGGTTGTGAGGGTTCCCTTGGCGTATAACGCCATTCTGGGGCGTCCAGGTTTGAACATTTTGGACGCAGTTATTTCCACCCGGCGTCTGTTAGTGCAATTCCCCATAGGCGGAGGAGTCGGGAGATGCGCGGTGAGGTCAGCCCAGTCCTGCCCTGTTATCACGCGCGTCAAGTCCTCTGGAAGCTGAACCAACCTTTGAAGCATCCGACCCTAGAGACTCTAACAAGGGAGGAGAGCCAGCTGAACAACTTTTGACCTTCCCTCTTGGAGATGACCCAGCAAGAACCGTCCGTGTTGGTGGACTCCTTCCTTCAGAGGACCGGGAGCATCTCTTAGCCTTTTTGCGGGCTAATTCAGACGTCTTCGCCTAGTCAGCGTCTGATATGCCCGGCATCCCTCCAGAAGTGATCACCCACAAGCTCAACATTGATCCGCGGCACCGTCCAATCCACCAGAAGAAGAGAAGCTTTGCTCCTGATCGACAAAAGGCTATTGATGAGGAAATCAACAAGCTACTCGGTGCCGGCCACATCCGAGAGGCACACTACCCCAGTTGGTTGGCCAATGTGGTCATGGTGCGTAAGGCAAATGGGAGCTGGAGGATTTGCATAGATTTTACCGACCTCAACATGGCGTGTCCAAAAGACAGCTTTTTCCTTCCAAGGATTGATCAGCTGGTAGATTCCACCTTCGGGCATGAACTCCTCAGCTTCATGGACGCCTTCTCAAGATACAATCAGATAAGGATGGACCCCAACGACGAAGAGCACACCTCCTTCGTGACGGAAAAGGGCATTTATTGCTACAAAGTGATGCCTTTTGGCCTCAAGAACGCAGGGGCAACTTACCAAAGGTTGATGAACAGAGTGTTCCAGGACCAGCTAGGCCGGAACATGAAAGTCTACGTAGACGACATGCTGACAAAGAGCACCCGCGCCTATGATCACGTCTCCGATTTAGAGGAGACCTTCAACAACCTCCGTCATTTCCAAGTTAAGCTGAACCCCAAGAAATGTGCTTTTGGGGTCACGGCAGGCAAGTTCCTAGGCTTCATAGTGACCCAGCGGAGGATTGAGACGAACCCAGAGAAGATCAGCATCATACTTGACATGAGGCCACCGTCCATCAAGAAGGAAGTACAGCGATTAACTGGGAGGATAGCGGCTCTAAGTCGTTTCCTCTCCAAATCGGCCAATAGATGCTTGCCCTTCTTCAAGGCCTTGCGGAAGATGAATAGCTTCGAGTGGACTGACGAGTGCCAGAGGGCCTTCGATGGGTTGAAGGCATTTCTGTCCTCCCCTCCGCTCCTATCCAAGCCAAGAGACGGAGAAAGTCTTTTTCTCTACTTAGCTGCTTCTTCAAAAGCTGTTAGTTTAGTTTTGGTGCATCTCGACACTGATGGAATCCAAAGGCCTATCTACTATGTGAGTAAGGTCCTCCATGACGCAGAAGTCAGGTACTCCAAGGCAGAAAATGTCATCTTCGCCCTGATAGTCTCTGCTCGGCGTCTCCGCCCGTATTTCCAAGCCCATCCTATTGTGGTGCTCATGGATCAACCCCTGCGAGCCATCCTGGCTCGTCCGGATACCTCAGGCCGACTCGCTAAGTGGGCCATCAAGCTGGAAGAATTTGACCTCTCTTTCCAGGCTCGACCGGCTCTGAAGTCTCAAGTTCTGGCCGACTTCTTAGTTGAATGCACCTGGGCAGAGGAGATGACTGAAGAGGTTGCCAAGGAACAGTATGAGCCAGAGCCAGGCGAAGATGGGGAAACTTGGATCCTTCATGTGGACGGCGCATCAAACTCTCAAGGAAGCGGCGCCAGCCTCATTCTCGTCGGACCCGGAGAGAGAACAGAATGCGCCCTGCGGTTTCTATTCGAAGCCACCAACAATCAAGCTGAGTATGAGGCCCTACTGGCCGGGTTAAGGCTAGCCCAGGAGTTCGGAATAAAGCGTCTCAGAGCTTACACGGACTCGCAACTTGTCTCTGGGCAAATCAATGGGGAGTCTGAGGCGCGTGACCCCGCTATGACTTAATACTTGGGCAAGGTTCGGCTCCTGACCTCCTCGCTGGCTTACTTCAATATCAGTTATATTCCATGAAGTGAAAATGCCAAGGCCAACATCCTCTCTCGTCTGGCCACCTCTGCCAGCGGTATGGCAAGGGATGCTTACATTGAATATTTGAAAAGACCCAGTATAGAGGATAGCAAGGAAATCCTCCCGCTCACCCAAGAGCCCACATGAATGGATGCCTACGTTCGTTATCTCACTGACGGTACACTCCCTGATGACCGCAACGAAGCCAGGTTGCTCAAGTGGAAAGCCTCCAAATTCATCCTCCTCGATGGGCGTCTATACAGAAGGTCATTCTCCTATCCCCTGCTCAAGTGCGTGGGACCCACCGACGCCGACTACATCCTTAGAGAAATCCACGAGGGCATCTATGGGAACCATCTGGGGGGCAGATCCTTAGCCCAAAAGGCCCTCCGTTAGGGATATTTTTGGCCCACTATGAGGGAGGATGCGGCTAAATTAGTTCAGAAATGCGATGGTTGCCAGCGCCATGCACACATCCAACATCAACCATCTACCCCGATGAACCCGCTCTCAGCTCCATGGCCCTTCGCTCAGTGGGGAATGGACATTCTCGGGCCATTCCCCCCAGCTTCTGGGCAACGGAAGTTCTTGCTAGTTGCCATTGATTACTTCACCAAATGGGTCGAGGTCGAAGCGTTAGCCAAGATCACTGAAGGCAAAGTCAAAGCTTTCTTTTGGAAGTCAATCATATGCCGCTTCGGCCTACCTCACACCCTTGTCACGGACAATGGCCGCCAACTCAACAACGAAGCATTCAAAGCCTTATGTGACGAGCTAGGCATTCATCACCGATTCACTTTCGTTAGCCACCCCCAAACCAACGGGGAGGCGGAGGTTATGAACCGCACCATCCTTAGAGGACTCAAAACCAGGTTGGACGGGTCCAAAGGTCGTTGGGTGGAGGAGCTCCCCAGCATGATATGGGACTATCACACACCCCCAGAGCCCCAACGGGCGAGACTCCCTTCAGTCTCGCCTTCGGATCCGAGGCCGTCATTCCTGTCGAGATCGGACTACCCAATCCCGCGTGGAGTCCTTCAGTGAAGAAAACAACTCCGCGCTGATTCGGGCTAACTTGGACTTCATCGACGAGGCGCATGATCGGGCGAGGCTATGCATGGCGACTTTTCGTCAGCAAGCGGCCAGGTACTACAATGCTCGAGTCCGCCTTAAAGTCTTTCGCCACAGAGATTTGGTTTTGAGAAAAGCTGAGGTTTCAAAGCCTATTAAGGGGGGCAAACTATCCCCCAACTGGGAGGGCCCTTATCGCATCGCCGAGGCACTCCACCGGGGAGCATACAAATTAGAAGAGCTCAACGGACAGCCCATTCCACGCACCTGGAATGCGGATAACCTTCGCCAATATTACCAATAATGTATTCCCCCAGGGCGTGAGCAATAAAGGGGGTCCCTTCTGATGTAACAGCCTACTCTCCCTTGCTTCCAAGGACCAAATCTCTCAAAAGGAGCTCGCCGGCATTGCAGCTAACAGGACACCACTTGGCCCCGGCAAGGCGGTGCCCCCCGAGTCGGTTAAGACCCTAGCAGCTCTGTACCCGATCGAGTCGCCCTTCAGGCGGCACACAAACCCCTGAAGCGGTTCAAAAGGAGCTCGCCGGCATCGCGGCTAACAGGACACCACTCGGCCCCGGCACGATGGTGCCCCCGAGTCGGTTAAGATCCTAGCAGCTCCGTACCTGATCGAGTCACCCTTCAGGCGGCACACAAACCCCTGAAGCGGTTCAAAAGGAGCTCACCGGCATCGCAGCTAACGGGACACCACTCAGCCCCGGCACGGTGGTGCCCCCAAGTCGGTTAAGACCCTAGCAGCTCCGTACTCGGTCGAGTTGCCCTTCAAGTGGCACACAAACCCCTGAAGCAGTTCAAAAGGAACTCGCCGGCATCGCGGCTAATGGGACACCACTCGGCTTCGGCACGGCGGTGCCCCCGAGTCGGTTAAGACCCTAGCAGCTCCATACCCGGTCGAGTCACCCTTCTGGCGGCATACAAACCCCTGAAGTGGTTCAAAAGGAGCTCGCTGGCATCGCGGCTAACGGGACACCACTCGGCCCCGGCACGGCGGTGCCCCCGAGTCGGTTAAGACCCTAGCAGCTCGTACCCTGTCGAGTCGCCCTTCAGGCGACACACAAACCCCTGAAGCGGTTCAAAAGGAGCTTGCTGGAATCGTAGCTAACGGGACACCACTCAGCCCCGGCACGGCGGTGCCCCCGAGTCGGTTAAGACCCTAGCAGCTTCGTACCTGGTCGAGTCGCCCTTCAAGTGGCACACAAACCCCCAAATCTCTCAAAAGGAGCTCGCCGGCATTGCGGCTAACGGGACACCACTCGGCCTCGGCACGGCGGTGCCCCCAAGTCGGTTAAGACCCTAGCAGCTCCGTATCCGATCGAGTCATCCTTCAGGCAGCACATAAACCCCTGAAGCGGTTTAAAAGGAGCTCACCGGCATCGCGGCTAACGGGACACCACTCGGTCTCAGCACGACGGTGCCCCCGAGTCGGTTAAGACCCTATCAGCTCCATACTCGGTCGAGTCGCCCTTCAGACGGCACACAAACCCCTAAAGCAGTTCAAAATGAGCTCGCCGGCATCGCGGCTAACGGAATACCACTCGGCCCCGGTATGGCGGTGCCCCCGAGTCAGTTAAGACCCTAGCAGCTCCATACCCGGTCGAGTCGCCCTTCAGGCAGCATACAAACCCCTGAAGCGGTTCAAAAGGAGCTCGCTGACATCGCGGCTAACGGGACACCACTCAGCCCTAGCACGGCGGTGCCCCCGACTCGGTTAAGACCCTAGCAGCTCCGTACCCGGTCGAGTCACCCTTCAGGCGGCACACAAACCCCTGAAGCAGTTCAAAAGGAGCTCGCCGGAATCGCGGCTAACGGGACACCACTCGGCCCCGGCACGGCGGTGCCCCCGAGTCGGTTAATACTTTAGCAGCTCCGTACCCAGTCGAGTCGCCCTTCAGGTGGCACACAAACCCCTAAAGCGGTTCAAAAGGAGCTCGCCGGTATCACGGCTAATGGGACACTACTCGGCCCCGGCACGACGGTGCCCCCGAGTCGGTTAAGACCCTAGCAGCTTCATACCCGGTCGAGTCACCCTTCAGGCGGCACACAAACCCCTAAAATGGCTCAAAAGGAGCTTGTCGGCATCGTGGCTAACGGGACACCACTCGACCCCGGCACGGCGGTGCCCCCGAGTTGGTTAAGACCCTAGCAGCTCCGTACCCGGTCGAGTCGCCCTTCAGGCAACACACAAACCCCTAAAGCGGTTCAAAAGGAGCTCGCCGGCATCGCGGCTAACGGAACACTACTCGGCTCCGGCACGGCGGTGCCCTCGAGTTGGTTAAGACCCTAGTAGCTCCATACCTGGTCGAGTTAACCCTAAGGCAACACGCAAACCCCTCACGATGGCAGAATCAACCTCAACCGTCTCTGGTCAATCCAGACGCCTCCAAAGTTAGGCTTGGCATCAAGCCACCCGGAGATCTTTCCAAGCCTTTGGGACTCATGCGTAAGCAAGCCTTCTTGTGAACAGCCTGCGACAGCACGAAACATCTTAAGTGACTGTTGGCCGGCCTACATTCTAGAGACGCATTCGAATATTGGCTAAGTTCGGAGTTGCGGAACATCTTAGAAGACACTATATTCGGCTTCAACGTCGTTAGCATATACGGTTTGACCACAAGGAGTAAGGCACAGTAAGGCGTTTTTCTCAGAAGAAGGAAGACGGGATGGATCGAAACACAAAGAAGTTAGGAGAAAAAGTCTTTTTCATTGACTATTGAAGAAGGATACAAAATTGGGCCTGAGGCCGGTTACATACAATAAAGTAAAAGGAAAAAAATAACTCAAGGCCCACTGGGGCCGGGCTTCCCTTCATCCCTTTTCTCTGCAGGCTCCTCGTCAGAATCTCTGGGCCGGATATCTTCGAGTTCAGCAATGTCGATCTTGAGGGCTGCGGATACTCTGACCTTGCACATTTCGAAGCCCTGAATATAGGCATCGAGGCCGGCCTCGATGACTTCTTGCTTGAACTTCGGCAAGGCCTTATAGTCGGAGATGGCCTGCCCCGCCTCGGCTTCGGCCCGCTGCGCCCTGGCCTCGGCCTCCCAGGCCTTGCTCTCGGCCTCTACGGCGCAGGCGCTGGCCTCGTCAGCACAGGCCATCGCCCCGGCCTTCTCCAAGCCCACCTCCATCGCTGCCTTCTCCGCAGCGGCCATTCTCTCTGCAGCCTCCGCCGCCGCCTTCTCCGCGGCGGCCTCTCTGAGGCCAGCTCCATCTTGGCCTCGGCCGCGGAGGCCCGACCGCTCTCGACTTCGACCCGGCTCTCCATCTCCCTCATGCAACCGGCCCAGTTCTCCTCGTGGGCCGAGGTTTTCTGGTGCAGGCGAGCAAGGCTTTCAGCCGGCGCCATGCTCTCCTTCTTACACCTATCGGCCCGCGCCAGGGCCTTGGTGATTGTGGTGGAAGAGTGGGCCAGCACCTCGCGAAGGCCCAATGCTCCAGTGACCAACTGTAGCAGAAGGAGCATGTCAGCTACAAGAAGAAGAAGAAATATGGGAAAGTAACAAGTGCTCAAAATTTACCTGGACAATAGAAACCATTACCATGTCCAGGAGCGCGAAATGACTCATTCCCCGCGTCTCCTCTTCGACCTCGGCGGTTCGGACCCCTGACAGGAGACGGAAGGCCTGTGCGGCGTCCACCATTGAACTGACCGGGGGAATCAGCCTCGTCTATCCCACCTATGGGCCTTCATCCTGGGGGCGAGCCGTGCGCCGGGCCGATTGGCGGGATGAGCTCCCCGACTCACCCCTTTGCCTCTCGATCACCTCCGCCCCACTCTGGGCCTCCCTGGCAACCCGCTCCCCCTCACTGGCGGTCGGGGGAGCACTTTTCCTCTCCGGCTCGGCAGCGGTCGGAGGGCCAACAGCAACAGTGACCCGCCCCGCCTTGGGCACATCGGCGACGGCAGGAGCTTCCTCCTCTCCATCCAAAACCACCACCATCACCTCGGTGGTGGCCGGGATCTCCCCTTCTTCGGTCTCGGCCCTCGCAGGCTTCCGGGCCACCCTTACAACCGGCTTCTTTTCAGCTGGCTCCCTCGCGGGTGTCGGGGCTGTGGGGGCTGCGGCCGGCCTTGCTGGCTCCCTTTCTCGAGGTTTCTTCGCCGGCCGGGACGACTCTCCAGTCACCCGCCTTTTTTGCCTCAGGATGGCCTCAAAGTCGCTGGCAGAAACCCTCATCACTGCACAAAGGAGTAGCGAGCATCAGTAGCGGTATACAATAAATCGAAGGACGGACAGAAAATTCAGGCGCCAAGCTCACCGGTCGACGGGGCTAACTCGGCTTCTACCAGGTTCTCCTCTGACAGGAGTTCCTTATAATTGGGGATTTGACAGTTGGACAGTTAGGTGAATAACTCCCTATCCCTATCCCCTACGGTGGAATCTTTGTTGGAGCTAGTCTCGGGCTCCCTCTAGTCGGCCCTAACCCCCTCGACGTGGGCAAAGAGAAATCTAGGCTTCCACCCCCTAATTTTAGATGGGAGACCCAATGGGAAGGCTCTACCCGGCCTGGCAGTAAATGCCCACCAGGAACCCTCACCTTGGCGGTGGAGCTTATAGAAAGCTTGGAATAGGGACAGCCCTGGACGGGCCCCCTCGAAGTGGCAGAGAATTACAAAGGCGCAAATGATCCGAATCGAGTTCGGAGTCAACTATGCCGGCACTAACCTATACTTATCTAAGAGGTTAAGGAAAAAAGGATGGAAAGGAAGGTGCAGCCCGCACCGGAAGAACTCCTCGTACAGAGCGACCCGGCCCGGATGGTCAGAGGTCACCATGTCCTCGGGCCCCGGCGCGGACAGATCAATAAAGTCAGGGACATTGTATTTGGCCCTAAGGGTTTCTATATCCTTAGAGGTCATGGTGGAAGCCATCCCAGCTGGACCCACTAGATCGGAACTCACCACCGGAGGAAGCGCCGGACGGCGAGAGGACAAGGGAACTGCCCTAATAGGAGGACCAGAGGTGATCGGGGGTCCTGCTGCCCCCGATTCACCATGGATGACTACACTGCCCACCGACTGAGGCATTCGACTTCTAGCTACAGGGACCTGGTCCTCACTGCTAGACTAGGAAGACTCTTCTACGGGTCTCTTGCCCTCCCTAATGGTATGACGGTCCATAGGTAAAAAGGGGGATGAAACTAACCTGGGAATTGGAAAGACTCAGGTCGCAGAAGAACTCAAAAAAGAAGAAAGTAGAAGAAGAAAGCAATGGCAGCGTAAAGGTTTCTACAGGTCCTTGGGAGGTTTTTATAGCCCTCCGTCTCCAGCTAACGCCGCCCCAGATCCTGCCATCTGGCGCGCGCCCATTGCGTCGCAGACTGCCGGCCGAAAATCTCGCCTGCGCCCGAGGCATGCCGCCTCGATCCATTCCAGAAGACGTGATCCCCAGCCAATCGCGGGCCATAGAAAACGGAGAGGTAACGATGCCTTCACATTTTTCCCATCACCAAATGGGATCCTTCTCCGGAGCATCCGACGCCAACGTCATCACCACCTAACGCATGATTACGGGAGATCTTCGAAGCGACACTGCCTCGAAACAAAGCGCCAGCACATCAGCCCATTTAAAGCGCACTAAAGGAGGCAATTATTCTTTTTGAATTTTCACGCCCCTTTCTCCCAAAGGATTGCAGACGCGTGGCCCTTAGCGCTCAGGGGCGGGGAGCATCTGATGTGGCTAATGTAGCCCCAAGGGTAATTTCGGTAAAATCAAAACATGGGTTCACCCCGGCATCTCCAAGCCCGTCGAGTCGGCCCCGACCCTTCCTGGTTGGCCCTTCTCGGCCCCGGCGTCTCCAAGCCCGCCGAGTCGGCCCCGACCCTTCCTGGTCGGCCCTTCTCGGCCCCCGGCATCTCCAAGCCCGCCGAGTCGGCCCCGACCCTTCTCGGCCCCGGCGTTTCCAAGCCCGCCGAGTCAGCCCTGACCCTTCTCGGTCGGCCCTTCTCCAAACCCGCCGAGTCGGCCCCGACCCTTCCTGGTCGGCCCTTCTCGGCCCCGGCGTCTCCAAGCCCACCGAGTCGGCCCCGACCCTTCTCGGTCAGCCCTTCTCGGCCCCGGCGTCTCCAAGCCCGCCAAGTGACCCTTCCCGATCGGCCCTTCTCGGCCCTGGCGTCTCCAAGCCCGCCGAGTCGGCCCCGACCCTTCCCGGTCGGCCCTTCTCGGCCCCGGCGTCTCCAAACCCGCCGAGTCGGCCCCAACCCTTCCCGGTCAGCCCTTCTCGGCCTCGGCATCTCCAAACCCGCCAAGTCGGCCCCGACCCTTCCCGGTCGGCCCCGACCCTTCCCGGTCGGCCCTTCTCGGCCTCGGCGTCTCGAAGCCCGCCGAGTCGGCCCCGACCCTTCCCGGTCGGCCCTTCTCGGCCCCGACCCTTTCCGGTTGGCCCTTCTCGGCTCCGGCGTCTCCAAACCTACCGAGTCGGCCCCGACCCTTCCCGGTCGGCCCTTCTCGGCCCCGGCATCTCTAAGCCCGCCGAGTCTGCCCCGACCCTTCCCGGTCGGTCCTTCTCGGCCCCGGCGTCTCCAAACCCGCCGAGTCGGCCCCGACCCTTACCGGTCGGCCCTTCTCGGCCCCGGCGTCTCCAAACCCGCCGAGTCGGCCCCGACCCTTCCCGGTCGGCCCTTTTCGGCCCCGGTGTCTCCAAACCCGCTGAGTCAGCCCCGACCATTCCCGGTCGGCCCTTCTCGGCCCCAGCGTCTCCAAGCCCGCCGAGTCGGCCCCGATCCTTCCCGGTCGGCCCTTCTCGGCCCTGGCATCTCCATGCCTGCCGAGTCGGCCTCGACCCTTCCCGGTCGGCCCTTCTCGGCCCCGGCGTCTCCAAGCCCGCCGAGTCGGCCCCGACCCTTCCTGACCGACCCACATAAGCTTCGGCTCCCCTGAGAGAGTCGAGACTCTCGATTTCCTCCAAATCTGCCCCAACGCGGCCCTGGTAGCTCGGGATGCTACCTCTCTGACCCGCGCCGCCTGACAATGCCAGATCCAACTACCCACTGGCCACGCTGCTGATGGTACTGGACCCTACTACCTAACAGCCCCGCTGGCTGATGGGACTTAGCCCACCAACTGTCGTTTTCTCCCTTTTCGATGAGACATGACCCACCAACCAGTGTAGATCCACGCAACTCTCAAGAACCCCGCGGATATTTCCTCCTCACGGAATCCCACGTGATCATGTCAGGGTCGACCGCTATAAAAAGGTGAATCCACTCAGTAAACAGGTATGCGCAATAATCCCAAAAAATCGCTATCTTAAGACCCAGAGAGAAATCCCTTCTCCTCTGGAGCACCCTTTCACCTAAAAAGAGCTCATTCGAGCTCCTCTTCGGCTGTGACCTCAATTACTAACTTGGGTGTCGGAGGGTTTCACCGGAGAATCCTCTCCGGTCCTGGGACTTCTTTGCAGGAAACCTGGTGAAGCGGAGCCTGGAGAATCCATCCGTTCCCAACGTGCATGATCAGTGATTGGGCGTCATCAATTTCCTTCTCTGATTGTTAAATATCTTGAGTGGGCAAGTAAGAAAGTAGGAAAGAAATATATAAGCACGATGTTAAAAAGAGACCAAAGGATATTGATACCTTAAGATTTAATGTTCCATCATATCTATGTTAATACGATATCCTACCACCATTGAAGAAAGGCTTTTAGAGTGTTAGATAGCAGCACTTGAAAAAAGCTTGAAGACCTTGATACCTCGTTACCTCCTGAGCCATAAAGAATTTATTGAAATAATGCCCTCATGCTTCTTTGTACATGAATATAGAGTGTTGATGTGACCCATTACTTCGAGAATACAAGGACAACTTTTTTAGACATAGATTAGAGGGGTAGGGGGATATCTTGCCATGATCAATTGGTCGTAGTGAGAATTCTTCAACTTTTAAGAGAAAAGAATTTTGTAGAGAATCACTTTGATTAGAGTATGCTTCTTTCAGAAGATACTCAAGCCTCTTTCTAACGACACATGCCAACAAACTCCAGCAACAATAGGTTGATCCCAAAGTCTTTTAAGTGATGTCTTTTTTTTTGAGAAATGTCTTCCAAGTGATGTCACTCCATAACAAATGCAATACTAAGGACTTTTTTTTAAGATTTGAGCAAACTTTGATTGAAAAACAAAGGCTCTTAGTAAAAGATCATCAAAAAAGCAAGTGATCAATGATCTTTACTTTGCACCACAAGCTTGTACCCGAAAGAAACACTTTATCTCTTCTTGATAGTCATCTTCTCTCTCTTTTAGTTAAAAAAAAAAAAAACACTAGCTACTCTTTATTAGTTAATTGAGTATATAAATAAAGTTTATAATTTTAAATTATGATAATATGTTTGATAAAATGTTAAAAAAATTAAAACTTAGGAATCATTTTTTTTTTTTTTTTTTAATTCTTACAATTAGAGGGACTATCATAGCCATTATGGACTTCTTTGTTACAATATATAGATAATAATTAAAAAAAAATTATAGCTGTTATAGTAGAGACGTTTAATATTATAATGATCATCGTTAACCCAATAACTTTTATTATTTGCCATTCATACCATCCCCTTAATAAATTACCATTAAAAAAATTATTTTATTTTCCAAAATTTTCCTCTAAAAGAAATTTGTACCTGTTCCAAAAAAACAAAAAAAAGAAAAGTAATCAGTATTTTACACAACATTTTTAATTTTAACCATATCACCATTATAACAAACATTGTTTAAGCAACACTCCGAATCACACGGATGGGGAAATAACATCCACAACAACCTTACCATTTGTGAGTGTTTTAGCTTCGGTTCGGTAGGCTTTCGCCCGCGCATTGCTCGGCCGGGCCCACACAAATACATGCCAGGTGTCAACTAGCGGATGAAATATTTTCCAGCACCGGGTAACGATCCGGTGGGCCGCTCGTAAAGTGGGGCCCATCGCACCTACTGGAAGTGGAAGGTCGACCCACCCGAGGAGCAAAGCAACGGAACCGAGCCGGGTGTCGTCAGCCGGAAGACCGGCATCGCGTCCGCTTCTCCCTTTCCTTCACCTTCCCTTCGTCGCCACCGCGCCCAAACCGACCTAAAAAAATAAATCATCAGAAGAAAGCGAGAGGGTTGCATAGAGAAGAAGGCCCTCTTGCTCGTTTTGGAAGGAGAGGAAGGAAGAGTTAGGGTTGGGGATTCCCCCTCCTTGCACTCGATTCGCGGCAGATGGAGTCGTGGAGCTTCCCCGACGGCAACGTGTCCGACATAGTAGAGAGCCGGCGGATCGACTCCCTCCCGGTATCCTTCCCCTCCCCTCTCAATCTCACTTCATTCGACTTCTCCGCGTGCTTCTCTTCTTTCTGTTTCTTCAGCGCTTTTCGTTCCATGGTTCTTTTCTTTTCGTTCTTTTGGATTTTATCGTGATCTGGAGGTGCTTCTGCGAGTTGATGGCTTCCTGGCTTCTTGAATTAGTTGAATTGCGGTTCTTTTCTGCGCTGAAGAGAATCTCGGACTATTAGTTTGGGGTTGCTTGGTTTTAAGAGGTCTGATTTGCATAGCGATAAGAAAACATGGGCCTTTTTGGATGATTCTTCAAGCGGTAGAAATGAGTCCGAGTAGAGTGGGTGTATGAAGCTTGTATTTTTTTTCTTCCTGATTTGGCATGTGATTACTGTTTCTAGATTCATTTTTTTAAGAGGCCTGCTAATGTTTGGCCCAATTGAAGGTTAGTATCGGATTGGTGGCACTATAGAAAATGGAGATGTTATACGGTTGGAGGGCTTCTTTATCTTTCTTATAAGCCAAGGCATTTACGGTTATTATTGTACATAGAGCATTTAATATCTATTTTAGGTTATTATATGTTTTGAGAATTGTCCCAAGGGGGTATGATGGGCGTAGAGTGGAAAGGGATGTGAGTTTGGAGGTGTTTCATGGAGAAAGAAAAAGCCCACAAGTAGATGCAACACAGTAATACGTGCATACCCAAAAATTTTGTTTTTCATTGTTCGTATATTCAAAAAGTTGTCACATCTAACATTAGTTCTGTAGATGGTTTTGTTAGTGTTATAAAAATTTGAAACAGCTGGTTCAAGCGGTTATACGCTAAACACATGGCTTTATATAATAGACGCAAGTATCACGAATGGATTTGTTGCCGTGATGTATTGCTAACCACAAAGCATTGCATTGATGTGTTGCTTTTATCAAGCCTAGGAGGCTATATTTGCCTAGTAATCATGACATTTGGAAAAGAAAACTAGACTGTCCCATGCATATGACATGTTTATGCTAAATAAAGCCATTTCGCACAATTTCAACTCCGCCATCTCAATAATTAATAGCATTATAAGAGTGGACAATTATTTATACATGTAGGGTCACAATTGTTGGTGAGAAGTACGGGGAACTTATTTGATTTTGTTTAGTGTTGGCAGCCATTTCTTGTACTTCATTATACTTTTGAAAGAAACTTTTATTGGATGGGTTTAATATTTTATATTGTTCACTAATGGCAAATAATTTTCATGAAGGCTGCATAAGGAATATAGGTAAACAGATTGTTCTAAGACCATGCACTGAGGTATAACATGATAGTGTCGTGCTGGCTTGGCATTGACACAGTTTGTGCCAGGTGTGCTGGTTCTTGATGCTCTTTGCATGCATTGGCATGATTGTTATACCAGTGTCATATGATAGTAAGCTTTAGCATGATAATAATGTGTCCATAGCACTTAAATTTGTGTTTTGTTTTATACAGTAAATTTTCTAAAATCTCATGTGAACTTTCATATTAAGAAACAAAGTATCCAATAATCTCTTCCTTAACATAGCGTTGCACTGGGAGGAAATGATAAAGACTATAATATAGGCATATAGTTCATACATAGGTACTTGTGTAAATGCATGCATGTATGGAAGAATTATAATACAAGTGGGGTGTGAATAGAGGTTTAGACGCATAACCAGATAACTGGAATATCATCTCTTTGTTCCCGTGCCTTTGGGAAAAGGGTTAAGGGCATTCTGGGGATAGGTGTACCTGAAAATTTTGATCACATGGTACTTTTAATGCCTGGTTAAGCTACAAGAATAGTCTTATTATTTTTCAAATGCATGCGGATAAAAGAAGGATAATAGGTCACTTGTGGTGAATTTATGCTTATCTCTTTTGACCTTGTTTGTTTTTTTAACCATGCTAGCTAGGTGTGAGAGATATGGGAGAGACTATCGTTAGAAACCTAGAGAGTTAATTAAGCAGGTCTTAAGAACTCAGAAAGGAAGGTTTTTGTAATTGGTATATTGATATTTAGGCATCTGGTATATTGATATTAAGGACATGTATGCTGGAATTAATGAACATTAGTAGTTGTGGCCCGACAAGTGTATTTCCAGTTGTAGTGGGCTTACAGCAAGGGCCGACACTAAGTCTGATCTTGTTGCACTTAACATAGATACACTATATTTTGGTATTTTGAAGGATGTATCATAAGCTGTGTTAGTTGCACTTGATACAGAGTTGATTGATGAGAGGGTGCTAAATTGGAGGGAAGTCTCAGAAGTTGTGGACATGGAAATCAGTACAACAAAACACAATATATAGAAAAATATAAACAAAGGATGACGTCTCAATCAAGATTGTTTTGCAGGAGATATTCTAGGGCGTTTGATTTCATTGTGTTGGACTATTATACCAAGGAATAGAGAGATAAATGAAGACATTTTTAATAAAATCATAGATAAATAGATGGACTGGAGGGTTGCTTGTGGGTGTTAAGTGATTGATGCAGATAACACTTATTGAATGACATCTATAAAGTGGCAATACTGTCTAAAATGTTGCATTGTTTCGAATGTAGGGAAATGCATATTGTTTGGCAAAACAAATTGAGTGTAACATTAGTGTGAATATTGAGGTGAATGCTTGGACAAACTAGGAAGGACAGAGTGAGGAAGGAGTATGTTATAGAAATTACAGGAGTTGTTCTAATTAAGGGCAAAATGATGCAAAACTAAATATCTGAGGAATCTTGTGTAATTAGAGTTACCCAAAACTTTGTCAAAAGATTTAATAAAATGAAGGAAGACCTTGAATGGAAGTTGTAAATTGCAACAAATGATTTATTTGCGGTAACCTTAGGGGTAGCCTTTCATTGGAGTGATTGCCAAATGAAGTGATGCAAGCTATGGCTGCAAATAATATACATATGAGCAGAAACAAATTTCATATCTGGTTAGATCTGAATATTTATCCTTTTCCACAGCTAAAGCCATGAGAAAGGAGAAGGAAAGAGAAGAAGAAGGTGTTGAGTAGTGGAGAAGAAGATATAGAGAAGAGAGAAGACAATAAAGGGTAAAATCTCCACAAAGGGGCTATTTTATTCAATAAAATTCATAAATTATACTTAGTTTGTCATTTCCAATGAACTTATATTTATAAACACTCAAACAACTCTAAAGATAATGTTTCATAATCATAGAATGGATTCTTGATCTCCCTATTAATGGACCTAAGACTTTTAACTTTCATTATTTGACTCAAAATAGTTATTATAACCAAAACTACCATACCGACCCATGTTGACTTGCACTGACCGTACTATACCGTATCAATGCTGGAATGGTGTCGAGTTTTGATTTCATACAAACTGAACCGATTCATGCCATCCAATGTTGAACGGAATTTTTTTGATTCTGACCAGTACCATTTGGTATTGAGTGGTTAAGGGTGAACAAAGAATAGCATCCTATTTTAGTACGGAATATGTACCGTGTCATATTGAATTGGTAACATACCGGTATGGATCTCGGTATAGGTTTTGTGGACTTTTCTCATAATCAAAAACTCCATTATATCAGGTTAACTTCCTAACAAAAGATAATTGAAGACTTTGTAGAAGACAATAAGTTTGTATCTCCATTGGATCCCAATGAAAGATCATAATCTTTCCAAATTACAATCCTAAAGAATTTAAATAATTTTATAAATTAATCTGAAAATTAGTATGAAAATTACCAGAAAAAATACTCAACCTACTCCTTACGACTCAATAAAACTAGAAAATTGACTAAACCTAATTGGACCTAAACTGCATCATGAAGATCCAAAAATTGATCCCAGATAGTTGGGACACACCTGTTTATATATTTTGAATCTATATATGCACATATATACTTGCATACATAACATGCTGAAGCAAACACGTATATAACACATGTAGGCATGGGCACATGCATGAGACATGGACCAACACATGCATACCCACAAACCCACACCCACACCGGCATGTGTGTGCACACATACTTACTTGGTGCATATATATCCTTAAAAGTGCACACAGATGCATACATCTATATGCATGTATATCTACATATATAGGCACTAAGATATGTATGTGGCGTGTCTCTATACATACGTACGTACACACATATGTGCATCCCTGCAGGTGCATGCAGATGCAAGTGTACATGCAGAGATGCACACATTTTGGTGCATATTATGTATTCCTTGAATATTTGTGTTTTAGAAAGCAGAATCTTATATATTAATTTTGAAGTTTTTGAGGGGCATGTCTGCGTCCTTGTTTTTCTCTCTTACGAGTAGACAAGCAATTAATCACTTTTTCAATAGTGTATATTAAAAAGTCCTTAGAGGAATAAAATGCTAAAATATACATTACTTTTCATTTGGGCGATGTCATCTAACTGCAAGGGCATATATGCAAATTTTATTTTTTTATTGACATATTCAGACTTTTAAAGGGCACTTGGACACCCAGCCACTCACCTGCATATGCAAATATATTTAACTTTTTGAAGGGCATGCAAATGAGCACTTTGTAAAGCACAATCGTTACCCAAGTATTTGGACACTATTTAAAGGTCATTTATCTGGACCTTGAAAGTGTCAAAACAAAGAGGAAAATGATAAAATTTGACACAGGGTGCCGCATTCGTCTCATAGGCAGGGATAAGATAGGGAGGTATGTGAAATGTTTATGCAAATGAGCACTTTGTAAAGCACTCGTTATCCAAGTATTTGGACACTATTTAAAGGTCATTTATCTGGACCCTGAAAGTGTCAAAACAAAGAGGAAAATGATAAAATTTGACACAGGGTGCCGCATTCGTCTCATAGGCATGGATAAGATAGGGAGGTATGTGAAATGTTTATGCAAAAAAGCTATATAAGTAGAGTACCATGTACATTTTGAAGGTTAAATATGCAAACTTTCTGATACATGTTCATCTCTCTCTCTCTCTCTCTCTCTCTCTCTCTTTTATCGGGTGGTATTTGCCTTCATGCTAGTGTTTTGGCATTTCCATGGTTTTTATGAGTTGCTACATTAAGTGAAATGATTATAGAATTCTGACAAAAATACCTATTTTTCTCATCATCTTAATTTCCTTCTGTGTTAAGTGAAACCAAGTTTCACTATATCAAGAACCAGTACCATTTAGGTACTGGACTGATACAATTCAGTATGGAGTGTACTGTACAGAACCCGGCAGTGTACTGATTAAGTAAATCGGGAGGCCTCAACCCATGAGCCGCTACACACCGAGTTGAACGGGCGGTTCAGTATGGTATGGCCAGTTTAGTATTGTTGGGATTTGATATGTGGCAGTTTGACTCATGTATTGAATCGAACCGAACCATTGAATTGTATTAGTTTTGGAATGTTTTGGTATGGTTTGCTCTGAACTGCTTGGTTTGCTATCCTTGAATGAAACAATCGTAGAAATATGAGCTTCTATGGTTATTTTAGGGATGAAAATATTCTATAGCAGCCTTAGGTTCTCAGGCTGGATCATCTCTTCCTTCTTTCTTCTCTCTTTCTGATTTGTTGTTCTTTTCCTTGCATTGTATTTCTTTTATTTAATATTGGCAAGGAATGTTAAATGCAAATAGCTCTCTTTTTCACTTCCGTGATGAGCTTTCCAGTTAATGTTGCTGTTTCTTCCAAATATTTAAAATTTGTGATTCTTTATACTAGTGCCCTTCACGCCCCACCATGGCTAGTTCTGTGGGCTCTGTGGTGCTTGCTGATAGATTTGTCAGCATTCTGACCACTTTGAAGGACATCAACTTTATTATTTATTTCAGTGGCTGATGCTCAAGCTTTTGTAAAGTGGTTTGATCTTGCTCGACTTAATTGCTGCTTCAGACTTACATAATTCTTGTTGTTACATAGGATGTGAATCGCAGATTGCAAATACATTCATCTTTGGTAGAAAGACTTGCCTTGGAGGAAGTTATGGAGGTATGTGTTATAGTAGTTCTATTCTGCATTTCTATTCTGAGCAACGAATACTTTTCTGGATCACGTAAACATTTCAAAGTGAATGCTGTGCAAAAACAACAAACATATCATGAGGCCCAGTTTATTTCCTTGTAATTTCTTGTGCTTTGTGTGCTTGATGTCTTGTTCCTGTATTTTCAGTTGTTTGGTTAGGCAACATAGCTTATAAAATAATGTGATGACTTGAATAAGGAAGTGCTAGAACAATTTATGGGACTTGGGGGGCAACGAAGAATTTATTACTTTAAGGAGGAGCAGTTCACAAGTCGTATTGACTTTGGCAAAATGAGACACTAAATAGGAAATGCCACATTTCTCTAGCATTATTTACAGTTTACTTTGGTTTTGCATTTTTACAATGGGCTAGAGTCTTTTTAGTGCTTCAAGCATAGCTCATCTTTTAATTTTGTACTAATGTTTTCCTAATCAAAAGTTAGCTGCACATCCTTTAAAAAATAATTGATCACAACTTGATTTCATATTCATAAAATTACCTGTACATCCAACTTAAATTGAAAAAGTTTGATCATATGATTTTATCTACACATCCAATCTTTCTCATAGTGTTGCTGCCATATCTTTTATATTTGTCTTCTAACTCTTTAATAGATCCCTAGTCATAGATATTCCAGCTGGCTCTGCCTTGTATTATATGTGGATCACTTAAAATTCAACTTGGAAAAGTAGTCTCATATGCTGTACTAAAGAGGTTCTATTTATAGACGTGACTTTTTTATATTATCTTTCACCGAGAATACTAAGAGAAGATTAAAGAGTCTTTTTAATGCTTCTCTGCTTCCATTGTGCAAAAATTTTGCATTGCAATTGTTAAGTCTGTACCAGAAAAGCAAAACTACATTGTAATTATAAAATTTTAAGTTTTTAACCTAGTTTTTCATTCATGGTAAGGACTTCGCCAACATACAGCTTAGTTTTTGAAGAAAAATTGTGTTGTAAATCAAGTTATAATTGTGTAAAGAGGCACAAACATGCCAATTTTATGGCCTATGCCATGGTGTATCAATTTAGATATGAAGATGTAACAGTGGAGTTCATTGTTGTCCTAGCTTTTTTTTCCTTGTTCCATGAACAATTTTGAACAATGAAACATGCGAAGTCCTCAGGGTATATATGAAGCGTCTTCAATGACTATTTAGGGAACAACATAACCACCCTTTTGCTCTATGTAGAGCACCTCTAGCTTCTTCGCAGAGGGGCTTAAAAAATTAATTTACTTGAATATTCTGCTTTATTGTTTTGCTTCTTCATCAGGCTAGAAAGAAAGTTCTCTAGCTTACACATGATTAGAATAAATGTAGATGATGCCATTCTTGTTGTAGGTAGGGTTATTTGGTCATATATAGGGATTTTGGTTTGAGGAAACTTATCATGTTGAGGTTGAGTTATGTGTGTGTGTGCGCAACTAACTCTAATAGAGCTGTACCATTTTTTTGAATTGGATGATGGTCCATCATAGATTATCTGGTCTTTGCAAAAATTGTGTCCATAATAAAGTTTCTAGTCTTTGATATTCGGAACTGGGTAAGTAGTGGCCCAGCACTCAAATTATGGACCAATACAACCAAAATAGACCATGGTTGATTCCAAATTCAATTTTTGGACCGAAGTAAAGAAGCTTAAAACAAAAGCTAACGGCAAAAACCCTTAGGATTATAAAACATATAAACTCAATTAGAACATTTAGCCTATGATTTTACCAGTAGAAGTTGGTTCTTGCCTTCAATTATTCCAGAAGTGCGATTCTCAGTTTAAACTGCATCAAAGTAGAAGAAAATAAATAGTGAAGAAAATTGGAGTAAATGAGGTTTAGACCTGGATCCTTTCTGAACTTTGAAATGCCATGTGGAATTATTCCACACTTTTCCTTGATGTTTGAGAACCTTTCGAACTTTGAGATTTTCAATGGGCACTTCTGATTTTAGAGGCCTCTTGGTTGCCTGCAAATAAGTAGGCTGAAAACCGAATTGTAGCAAATTGGTTGCAGGAAGCTATTTGCCATTATGTGGCTATAAGCAATTCATTTGCAATGTTGCGATGAAGTTGCAAAGAAGGGGGCAAAAATTGTAGGAATTTGCAGTAAAAATCAATAGCTATAGCTTTTCATATTTAAGTTGCAAGTGGGGTGGAAAACCTTTTCCATTCCCACCCACATGATTGAGACAACTCCCCCCATTGTAGCTCTCAAGGCTGCAACCCCCGTCCCCCTCCAATGACTCATTTGGCTAGTCCTCTCCTTTCCCTTGACTCCTTGTCCTTCATATTTGCATCTCTTCTCTCTCTTCTACCTAGTGTTGTTAAAAATGCTAGGCGTATTTAAGCACAAATGGCTCTTGAAGTTTATATGTAAGGCGCAAAGCGTAAGTGCATATTTGAGTGGAGTGAAGTGCATATTTTTAAAATAAATGGTAAAATAATTTATATAATCAAAATTTATAATACATAATAGAAAAAAGCTAAAAAAATCACAATAGTAATATATTTAGTCTATTAGCTCAATAGAAAGTTTCTTTTTTTTTTTCAATTGAAATTTGTAGTTCCTTGATGTCTTCTCTCCCTTTTTTTTTTTTTTTTTTTTAGAAGGTAGCATAATTTTCAGTGTCCATCTCTATTTTCCATTTTTTAACTTTCTTGTACAGTAAGAAAAATAATTATATATGGGATCATGCATCATAAAGTCAACACCATCTAATAAATATTAATATACTTAAAAAATATTATAGATATCTCTTATTAAGAAAGGAACTCCTTTTTTGTGCTTCAAATCAAAGTAAAAATATATACCTTTTTCACCTTATGTTTGTTTATAAAAAGCATCTAATCTTTGACACCTAGCGCCTTATGTTTTAAGTGCATATTAAGGTATAAGAAATGCTTAACCCTTGGCACATTACACCTTGCATCTTAGGTGCGCCTTTAATGACATTGCTTTAGCACCATCCACCACAATACTCCCCTCCACTGCTGTGTGCCA
Organism: Calamus simplicifolius; assembly: GCA_900491605.1. Classification (NCBI taxonomy): domain Eukaryota; kingdom Viridiplantae; phylum Streptophyta; class Magnoliopsida; order Arecales; family Arecaceae; genus Calamus; species Calamus simplicifolius. The sequence continues at coordinate 274,037 of UESW01005038.1, read as the reverse complement.
CCATGTTATTCCTCTCTGGACCAGCATATGCCATTGTCCTCTTCCCCTTGCACTATAGCTTGCCTTCCTTTTTTTCAACCCACCTCTCATGTCCATTGCCCCCCTTCTCTACTACCATTAGCTTCCCACCCCATTATCCTTCTTGTCCACTCCTTAATTTTATTCCCTTGTTACTGCCCATCATTGTCCTCCTCTTACCTCTCTTTTGCATTAACGTCTGCAACCATCCTCCTCTATCACTGTTTGCCACCTTCTTTCCTACTTCTCAATCAATCAAACAAACAAACATGTTTGTGTGTGTGTGGAGAACAGAAAAGAGTTTTTTTTTTTTTTGGTTGGGGGGGGGGGGGGGGGGGGGGGGGTTTATCAGATTACACATGATGCAACTCTATAAAAGTTATATCTTGAATTGGATGATAGGAATCTGACATCAGTGAACTGAGTTGTTGTTATGTTATTTCTTACTTGTAAGCTTCTTACACATCAAAAGTCGTGATTTGAAAATCTTAGCCTATGCATCAAGTGGTCAAAAACATGTATTGTTTTGTGTTATTTAAACTATTCATTTTTTAAACCACTTGATGTGTAGGATAGGGGTCTCCAAGTCACATAATTTTTGGTGTATAAGCAGCTTTAGATCATACTTAATGGCTTGGATCATTGATATAAGAACCCTATTCTCGAATTTAAAAAAGGTGTAAGAGATTGTGTGTATGTATGTGTCTATGTATGTGTGTACATATGTATATAGATACATATGCATATAGATACATATGCATATATACATAGTTACATACATATATGTTTTTGTGTGCATGAACGTATTTTTTTTTTGGAGGGGGTGCGGGGAAGGTGGGGGTTTAATTTGACATCGACTGTGAAATGAAACAGCAACAATTCTGTTTATAACTTCAAATCCTTTTCTTCAAATGGATTTGCAGGAAACCAAATAGCTCTTCAAGAGATTATATCACTTGTTTTCCTACAAGTTAGGTTCTTTTGGTAGTGAGTTGCTTCTTAACTCTAACTGTTTAGTCCTTTCAAGCATATAATCTTGAGTTTGAACAGTTTGGTTTTGAACTTGATGTTAAGCCCTCTTCAATAATGCCTACTTTTGATCTTGAGTGCAGTTAGTCATGTCTTGTACCAACTAATTGTACTTGTTATGGTTACTTTGACTATTTACTTTGCTGCTTGCCTTTATTTTCATTGTCATCATTACTAATTATAACTTGCATGGTTTCTTGATAGGGTCATCAAGGATGTGTTAATGCAATTGCTTGGAACTCAAAAGGCTCTCTTCTGATATCTGGATCTGATGATACAAGAGTATATTTCTATGAACTTATTTGTCAAAAGGAATATTTCATGTTAACTAATTTGAGCGCATCAAGTCAACATGTTGGATTTGATTTTGGCATATATGCTGCAGTATTGTTTTTGCTATTTTCCTGACAAGATTAAAAGATTAAAGTGAGTCATGTTGTTCTTTTTGGCATATGATATAATGTTATTTTATACTGTTGAAATTTCTCTATGATATATGCATCTATTATGCAAGAAATCTGGTAAAATTTAAACTAAAATGATGATATCCTGCATATATATATGTAGAAAATTGCAAATATTACTCTTTAGGCCAAAACGTTTTATGCTTTCTACAAAATTACTAGGGCATGAGCTATATGCACTATTTGATTATCACGACGATCTTAATTTCTCTTTTCTTCTTAACATTGATCGTTTGACAGAGGTAGTTTTTTTGCTTCCGTGAGCCGTGTAGCAAGAATTTAGGTGCTGCTAGCGGTGGGTGTTCTAGCCACTGGCTGGCATATCATGGCCTTGTTTTCCTGTGTTAGCACACATGCTGCGCCATGTTGTAATGAAAAACAAAAAAATTTGAACCCTTTTTTAAGAAGAATATTTGGAAAAATTACTTAAGAGGTGCTGTTCCAATGCATGCTAAGTGCTTGAAACTTGGACTTGTTTACACAGTTGTGATTGGAAGTCTTCAGGCAACGCTATACCTTGCATATTTTTATATCAAGACTGTCACAAACAGTGCTAAGTGCATGGCATATTATGGTGTCATCAACATGATGCATGCTTTGATATCCTTGTTTGCTTGTTTGGTCAGTACTTCATTCTATTGAATCATATAGACTGCTATTTTATGACATGCATGAAACTTAAAGTTGCTATGTGTTTCCATAATCCTAATTTTTTATTAACTGCAATTTATAGTGTAGATTTTTTTAGGAGACTTTTTGAATGATTTTGCCAAAACCTGTATAAGAACAATGTTCTTGTTTTTATCTCTTGTGCTATTTTGAACAATGTACGAAATATTTTGTTACTTCCATATATCCTGTTCTTATATTGCAAGTCACCAGATAAGTTTTATTTATTTATTTATTGTGTGTGTGTGTGTGTTTGTTTTTTCCCTCCCTCTTCTCCTGTGTTCTGGCATGCTATTGACTAAGTTGGTTCATCTTTCGGCTGTAGTGACTAAGTAGCTGAAGAAAAGAAGTATCATACTGTGTCTGACTACCTCTGCATTCTTTTCTGCAGATTAATATATGGAGTTACAACAATCGGAGGCTTTTGCACAGTGTTGAGTCTGGGCATTCTGCCAACATATTTTGCTCAAAATTTGTTCCCGAGACATCTGATGAGCTTGTTGTGTCTGGGGCTGGAGATGCAGAGGTAATAACTCTTACTGGCAAACATATTCTTCTTTCTGTCATTTGAGATTGTTAGGATATCATTGCTAAATTCTTGTTGTAGGTTCGCCTTTTCAATATATCTCGTTTAAATGGGAAAAGTTCTGAAGATATTGCTCTAGAACCTGCAGCATTGTACCAGTGCCACTCCAGGAGGGTCAAGAAGCTAGCTGTAAGATCAATGTGCAATCTTTTTGATGGGTTGGACTTGATTGCTCTGAGCTGGAATTGCTGAATTTATGCTGAATGGCCATTGGTTGTGTTTTTTTCTTCTGCTGTTTAGGTTGAAGTTGGAAATCCTAATGTAGTATGGAGTGCGAGTGAGGATGGGACTCTAAGACAGCATGACCTTCGTGAAGGTGTTTCATGCCCGCCTGCTGGATCTTCAACTCAGGAATGCCGTAATGTACTTGTAAGTAAATATATTTTCAGTATGCTATAATTGGTCTATGAAAATAACCATCCCCCTCCACAAAACGAGTATGTGAGCCTGTTAGGCTTCGTTCTTTGGTGGAACAATTTTATGGGAAAGTTGGTCAACCTTTCTATTGACCAACTTACCCATTTTATTTTGCTTTGGACAAAAAGGTTCAAAGGATAAGATGCATTTCCAAGTTATCATTTACTTGTTAAATTGGGGGTAACACTTAATTATCTAGGAGATGCCTAAATTAGTTTCTAATGGATTAGATAAAAAAAATATATTTTTAATCTTCCTTAAATATTCTTGCACAATCACGATTCTTTCTTCAATTAACACTACATACTTTTCTTTACTCTTGATGCATTTTGGAAAGAAAAAAAAAGAACATGTTTGTGAAAGATTTATAATTGAAATAAAAATATTTTTTTGATATAATCTGTGTTTTATAAAGGACTATAATACTATAATTTAATTAGTAAATAGTAGCTATTAAAATATATTTTTATTGTAAAAAATAAATTTTATATATGATTAACACATATATCGAAAGTATGACTGAAAATATAGCTTGGTAAGAGAAAAATGATCTTCAATCGTAGAGAGATAATATATAATTAGTATGCAAAATAGGTTTGGTAGTATAAGGGTATTATGGGAAGATGAATAGATTTTAGCAATTTATTTGGAAAAGTTATAATGTAAAAAAACATGAATAACAGATACCGGAGTTACTTTCCGATATACAAAAGAATGCGAGTAATTTTTTTTTTTCAATTTCAGTGTTGCTTAGGTAACATTTACTTGGAAAAGTGTGGATTTCCAAGTAACTTTGATGCCTCTCAAAGAACACAGCCTTAATGTTAAATCAAGTGCAACTTTCTTGTCAAGCCAATGCAGAAAGGAGCTTGGTTTTTTTAAGAATGAAGAGATTTATAATCTCAGCGATTGATTCAGCAAATGGTCTTACCAACCTCTTTGTTTTATTCAAGGTTTACAATAGCTGTTTCCTCACTGTTTGTGTTTTCCTTGTTGGTTTTAAGGGTACTGGGTACATGAAGTCTGATTTATAGAATGTACTCACAAATGAGTTTGCTAATAATAAGATGTGGTCATGCATTGGATGCATGTTTCTGAAAGCTCATTATCTTGTATGGATAACATTTATATAATATGCATGTGTGCCTAAGGCACAAGGTGCAAGGCATTAAGGGTTAGGTACTTTTTATATCCTAAGGTGCATCTAAGGCACAAGGCATGTTTAAGGCAAGTTATATGCTTTTTATATCTTAGGTGAGGTGCCTTTATCTTGGTGCACATAAAGTGAAAAGATATATACTTTTAATCTAATTTGAGACACAAATCTGGTGCACCTTTCTTTGTAAAACTCTATTTATAATTTTTTTTTAAAAAATTATTGTATTTATTAGGCTATGTTAGCTTTATGATTGTACTATTTCATACATAATTATTTTTCTTATTCTATAAAAAAAGGCTAAAAATTAAAAGACACAGATGGAACATCAAATATTATGTTATCATTTCAAAAGGAGAAAAAAATTAAGGAACTACAAATTTTAGCTGAAAAGGAGTAGGCTTTCTATTGAGTTAATAGGCTAATATATTAGTATTATGTTTTTTTAGCTTTTTTCTATTATGTAGTGTAAATTTTGTGTATATAAATTATTTTATTTATTTTAAAATATGCGCTTTACTTCGTTCAGGTGCGCACCTATGCTTTGCTCCTTGCGCTTAAGTTTCAAGAGCTCCTTGTGCTTAGGTGCGTTAGTGTTTTCAACAACACTGGTGCCCTATATAGTATTCTTTCAATAGGAGGCAAGTTTGCTATATGGGTAACGTGACAATGAATGAAACGAAAGATAGCTTCTTTTTTTCTTTTGCATTCTTTTCTTTCTTTCTTTTTTCAATTTTAGGTATTTGGCAACTCCAATTGACATGCCTATATAACAGTTGCAAGAGTTCAAATTATCAGATGCAAAATGGGAATAATATTTATTATACAATATTGGAAAAATAATTCCTTCACTGGCAAGGGGTTGACTTATTGGATGCCACCTCCCATTCATTACTTTACATTTCAAATCCCTTGAAATGGACATGGTTCCATATGTTGTTTAAAGGTTTTTCTACAGCTAGAGGAATGATGTTATGGTTCTGGATTGATTTGTAAAGGGCAGGATTTTATCAATGCAATATTTTTGTGAAAACTGGAAATTTTGTGCTTTGAAATAAATGAGTATAGAATTTGATTAATTTGATGGGTAGGCATAACTAAGCAAGAGATGGACAAAAATGAAAAATAATATATTGTTTGTTAAAATTGTGGATTATCCATGAAGTTGCCCAATATCAGCAGCAGCAGCAAAGCCTTTATCCCAAGTCCCAACCCAGGTGGGTTGGCTGTGTGGATTGTCATTCCACTTGGTTTAGGGCCATACCTTCCAATAGCATGCTATATACATTTATTTGGGAAAAATTAGGGAATGAATGTTTTGATTAAAAATTCAAGCACAATTGTAGAATCTTTCTGTAATTTGGAGATATTTGTGACTTGGGTCTACAATTGCCTTTTAAATTGACATTTACACGAGGCCTACTGGTAAGAAGTTTGAGATCTACCTTGATTTATGTAAAAAGGAAATAATATAATCATGTTTGTAAGATTGAAAATTAGTGCAAAAAAAGCAGAATGGATTGATGATTTCTAAGTTTGCAGTAGAAAGGATGGTGCTTTCTTGCTTTGGAAGGAAATGAAATATTTTTGGTCCTTGTGTGGAGTATGCGTGATGCATCTGTGTATGGTTTTAAAATAGAGCATCATGGAACAAAGAATTGTAATTTGCTAACAAGTAAATTACCAAATGATGAGGTTACTATTTACACTATGGGACTATACCATTGTAGGCGAACCATCTAGATAGGTTGTTATTATGAATAAAGCAGCTCTTGCATCATATTCAATGAAAAATCTTGTGGGTTTGGGTGCAAGATTTGAAATATAGTCTTAAGTAGATTTTGGTTGAATGAGATGATGAAAACAGGATGTTTTCAGTCCAAAACCATTAAAAGCCATAAACACTTGCTGAAACACAATTAGGATGGAATTGATAATCTAACAATATGAGTAGGGCCTGAGAGAAATGTAAAAAAAAAAAAAGAAGAAACATTTTTGTTGGTTGGCATGAACACTTGTAAATCTCTTCATATAAAAACCAAGTGGAATACACCCTGAACTAGGATGGAAGAACACATTCCTAACTCTTGCATGGGGCAGTGACCACAGATCAAAGTATCTTGCTATGCTGATATTTGCTGTACAGCACATACTGTGTTGGCAAGGTGCAGGGTTGTTGTAAGTTAAATCACATGTATTGCTTTGTGCCAGCCTTTACTGGTCTATTGGAGGTTATGAATTTCTGTTTCCATGCTGTTGCCAACTTGGTCAACAGGATGAGCAGTCAATTCTGCAGTTTTGCTAGCTAATATTGGGCCTCCGATATGAAGTTATAGAGCTAGTGTGTCAGCCACTTTGCATTATAGAGTATCAATGGGATTATTAATGTTTTCACCCATTCTTGATGCACCTCTACCTCAAAATTGAGCTTCTTTAGGGTGTTCTCTTGCATCTTGTGCAATGAATCAGGCTTGGTTGAACTACTTACCAAGAAAACTTGCTTGGTCTCTCTTGTTTATCTGAATGCTTGTACCACTGGCATTGGAATGCTTTTACAGCTGCTGGTTGCTTTACTTCACTCAGTGGACTTCGTCCTTTAGCTCATCTTTGTGCTTTCGCTATGAAAATTTTGGGCACTGTAGCTAAGCTTTCTGGATTTTGCAGAAGCAGATCAAAATTAATGACCCTCTGTTATGGTTCTTGCTTTATTTGCTCTGGGAAGATCCACGGGCAAGCTCCTCTCACTTTTCTGTATTTCTCATTGTCCAGTGGTGAAAAAGTTTCAGAAAGTGTTGACATTCTCTTCATCTTCCAACTAACCTATTCAATAGGACTTCATTGGCCATTATGCTAATTTGACCTTGTTAAATAGGGTTTTATTCTATCTATGCACCATAAATCGCAGTTGCTAACTTACTGTTGTTAAAAGAGAATTGTATTAATTTGTTATTTGAGTATCTAGTTTATTTCTTTTCAATATTTAATAGTATAAAATTGTTTGATTCTGATTATAATTTGGTTCTTAATATAGTGAACTGGATATTTTACATATAGAATTATTAGCATTAAGATCTGTAAAATCAGTATCTTGAACTATATTGGTATATTATTAGTTTGGTGCAGTATGATCGATACGATATAATATGCACTTGTACTAAGACATGACCAATATCCTTTCTCACTTTCAGCTATATTACCACTTGAAATCAGGCAGAACAGGTCCATACCAAGTGGTGTGGGACCATTTTGCTACTAGTTTGGTTCTTATCGAGTCGAACTTCGGCACCAGACTGGTTATGTACTGGTACAGTATGGTATAGCCCGTATGAGTTGGTACGGTAAACCTTAATTAACATCAAGATACTTGATGGAGATACTTGGATTTACATAAATTAATCATATTTTATGATTTTAAAATGTATCAATTTTAACTTAGGATTCCTAAAATGTGTCATAGCTTATCTTTCTTGTAATGTCATTTGTTCATGTGTTTAGCCCTTGGTTTCAAGTCTTGGTGAGATGTTTCATGAGCTGCTAAGATGGGTTACTATCCTAAATATTAGGATAAGATCATCCTGCCATTGTCCGTGTGGCCTAATTGCGCATCTTGGGACAATCCTTTGTTCCAAGTATTGCGACAGGGCAGGATGGTGGTGCCTCTTATTCTATGAAAAAATCAGAATGGCCCAATCACATGAGATTTAAAATCTTGCTTTAGCCTGCATATCATGATGTCATACACTTGTTTTGGTGCTTAAGGAATTGCTATGAAAAAGGCCTTCATAAGCATTGATGCTTATGGGTTAATTTTATATTTGTAGCTATTGCTTTAATTTCTTTCTCCTCATCTTTGGCATGTTGTGGCAGCTTGATCTTAGGTACGGAGCAAAGAGATCACTGGCCGATCCTCCTCAGCAATGCCTGGCATTGAAGTCTTGTGATATCAGTTCCACTCGTCCCCATCAAATCCTTGTTGGTGGCAGGTAACCATTTTGTATTTTGAACTATAAGAATAAGGACTGTTACTAAATATTGTTTTTCATTATTTTTTCACTCACCTGCTCTTGATGCTTCCACAGTGATGCGTTTGCTCGGTTGTATGATCGAAGAATGCTTCCACCGTTGAGCTCATGCCGGATGAAATTGAAGCCACCTCCTTGTGTTAATTATTTCTGTCCAATGCATCTTTCAGAGCATGTATGTTTAGAAACTTTCAGCATAATTTATTGATCATATAGGTTCTAGGTACAACCTTATAACTTTAGCATTCATAGTTCCTCACTATGCCTTATTTTGCCAATTATGATTGTCACATTAATTGTCATCTTTTTAATGCTTGCTTTATCTTTTTGAATTAATTATCAGCCTTTTGAATTGCTTCCTCCATAATATTGCATCAGATTATTGCAACAAATTTTTTTTAACTCAAAAATCTGTTGGTCTCAAGTTTAAAATTGTCTATTTTCAGAGAAAGTCAAGCTTGCATCTGACACATGTTACCTTCAGCCCAAATGGTGGAGAGGTGCTTTTGAGTTATAGTGGCGAACATGTTTATTTAATGGATGTTAACCATGGTATGGTTTATATCTTGTATCGTGTACTTCAAAACTTCATATACTCCCTAGTCATAACTAACATGTGGGCATCTTTAATGTTCCCATTACATGACTAACATATCTGTGCATTGTGCTAATACTCGGCCTTAAGTGTCCATCTATATTTTATTTTGATTTTGCTGTTTTCTCTATTGTGCCTTATGAAATATGCCTTTGCTTGCCTACATACACATGCATACAAGTGTATATACTTGTAAATGCGCTTACTTTTAAGAAGCATTCATGAGAGAGTGCTCCATCATCTTATAATATGCACTGGAGAAGTTACTCGATTATTGGGATGGTTGACATCATGTTGACAGATGATCATGATACTCCTATAATTCTTTTTTGTACTATTGTTTAAGTGATGGAAAGCATCATTATCATGAATTCATGATAGCTTAATAGACATGGTCTTATAGATGCTTGGTCACCTAGATTTTTGTGTTTTCCTTGAGCTGAAAGTATGGAGAGGCTGTGCATAGCAGCGACATTTAGTATCAAAAACCTTTGTTAGTTTAGGTGCTGAAATTATTGCGAGTGATGCTAATATGTTTGAGAAAATATATTTGTACTTACATTTGTATTTTCTTCTGGCGCATCTGACTGCTAACATACCTTTTTTTATAACTTCCAGATTGTCAGAGCATCATGAGATACACTGCTGATGATGTTCCAAAGCAATTGTATATAGCTCCTTTATTTAAAGAAACAAAAGTACCTTCACTACCAAAAGTTTCCTCAGAGAACTTGCCTGAAAGAAAATATGGTTTGCGCAGGGTGGGGAAGTTTGACCTTTTGCTATTTACTAATTATCCAATAACTGTATATATTTTTGCATGTAGATCTTTACGCCTGCTCTAATACCCAATTATAGCTTGACATGTGCAAGGAATTGATTCAATATGCATCAAAAGCTTTGGATGAAGGCTCAAACTTATTTTATGGAATAGAAGCTTGTAATGAAGTACTGGATGGAAAAGGTCCTGATATTGGCTTTGCACTGCGACATGAGTGCCTGTGTATTCGAGCAGCGTTGCTTCTTAAGGTTTAGCATAATCTTATTATTCTAAGTATAAAACCCAATTTGTTCAGAACGTGCCAAACATGACATCTTGGTTTCAGAGGAAGTGGAAAAATGATGTTCATATAGCCATAAGGGATTGCAACAAAGCTCGGTGTATAGATGCTTCATCATTTAAGGCATACTATTACATGTCAGAAGCACTTCTTCAGGTATATCCTTAAATCTTGTCATGTAAATCACTTAATGTTCCTGTGGACTTGGAAAAGCTTCTCTGTCTCCCTATGAAGTCACGTGACATTTTGAATTGCTTGAAATTTGGTGCAGTTAAGGAAACATAAAGAAGCTTTAGAATATGCAGAGGTGGCTCATAATTTGGCTCCCTCAAACTCTGATGCTGCTGAATTGGTGGAGAGAATAAAAGATCGTCTTGCTGCAGGTTAATTTGTAAAATTTGAATATTTTATATCCTCCCTTTGCATTTTAGTTTAAGGGTTCTCAAGCTTTTACTGTTCTAGTGTAAACATCTAGAATAATCAAATGAGTGAAATTTCCACTATTTTCTTATTTTGCCTCATTGTGAAAAAAAAGACCTTTAAGAGACAGCATACCAGTTGTGCTTAGCATGGTGAATCTTTGTGAATAGAGGTTATGTTCCTTAACTGCAGTTGGAACAGGATGATTCCGTGACTCTTGAAAGTTGAAATGTTACTTCAGGGGCTCATAATTAGTTTTTCCCCCTGGGCTTGTGAAGGAAGGTCGTTGATCCTTTTTGTCAACTGACAAGTGGGACTCCCATCTTGTCATTTTTATCTCTGCTTGCACTGAATGTGTCGTCAACTTCTAGTTGAGGATTGCAAAAGAAGAATGTGGGATTCCAGCATCCGATTGGTTTTTTGTGCTACTTTTGATATGTTTGTTCTTTTTTAAAAAAAAATTATCTCACTTATCTAGAGCTGATTTTTCCTCTGCTAGTTTGATCTTTTACAAGTTACTCATCTTGTTGGGTAACTCCTGTTCATATGTTCATTTTTATCTGTTAATATTGTTTTTTTGGTAAATTCTTTCTACCATTTGCGATGTGGAATTTGTTAGCATCATAACGTTGCTCCATCGTGACCCTGAGGGCCACGGATTTGAAATTTAGAAATAGCCTCTTTGCACTCTTGGGTAAGGCTGCATATGTTTGATCCTTTCCAAACCCTGTATTGGTAGAAGCTTCATGCTTTGAGCTACCATGTTATGCGAAATTTGTAGTTACTAGAGTATAAGATAGAGGAATTGAGCCTACTTGCCAATATGGAGAGGCCATACAGTTAATTTTTTTATTTAATGCACTCATTACAATTGAACTAAGCATTATATTGATTTTCTCTTTATTTAGGAGGAAATATGCAGTTCATGGATTAAGGTACCATACTATGCTGTGCTACTCCATACTGCATGTTCTTTGCCATGATGTAGAGGTTCAGGCATGGTGCATAGGTGTGTGCCTCTGTGTCTTGCATGTCAGTTTGATATGCACTGGCGGAGACCAATTTTCTTTTCCACAAGCCCAAGCATGTGAGAAAGCATGTATGCTTGGCACAACACTTTATGGTATGATACCATGCCATGCTAATCCATGACTTGTTATGTCAAACGGCTCTTTATTGCATGCAATCATTATAATGGTACACATTCAGCATTCCTTCTGGATCAGATCACTATCCATGGGCTTGAGGTTATTTTTTTTTAAAGAAAAATATCTTTTAGAATTATTCACATATCAATGTGCCTTTCTGCTTTATCCCTATATTTGCCTACCATCATATATTATTTTTCACTCTAACCATCGTGGTTTTAAGCTCATGAGTTATACTAAGAAACCTAGGGAAAGAGCAATTGAGCATAGGTTAAGATGTGCTACTAAAATGTCAAATAATTAATTTGGTTTGGTTTTATGCCAAGGAGGTTGAATATAAAAGCTTTTTTTTTCTTAGGAGGTTAAAAAATATAGAGCAAAGAGACAAGATCTTCTATGGCTTTTATTAATTTAAAGAAAGCATATGATGAAGTTCCTAGCAAAGTTTTACGATGGGTGTTAAAAAAGAAGCAAGTACACATTATATATATTAATGTAATAAAAGACATGTGATGGAATGGTTACTAATGTAAGAACTACTAGAGATAATATTAATGAATTCTTAATTATCCTAAGTTTACATTAGGGATTTGCTCTAATTCTATCATTTTGCATTAGTTATGGATGAACTTACTAAATATATTCAGAATGATATTTCATGGTGAATGTTATTTCTAAATGATATAGCACTAGTAGACATAACTAAAGCTAGTGTTAATCATAAGTTGAAATCATAGAATAATGTGTTAAAATCTAAAGGTTTTAGGTTAAGTAAGATAAAGATAGTATACAAGAAATATAATTTTAAGTATAGTTAGAGATAAAGATGAATGTAAAGTAAAAATTGAAGATTATGAAGTTTCTAAAAGTAATCATTTTCGATTTTTAAGATCGATCATTCATAAAAAAGAAAGATTAAGGATGATATTGTGTGTACAATTAAAGCAGGATGGATAAAATGTAGAAGTGCAGTTGGAATATAATGTAGACGTAGAATACTTGCAAAGTTGATGAAAAAAATTTATAAGACAGTCATAAGACCAGCTATGTTTTATTGTATAGAATGTTGGCCAGCTAGAAAATTACATAAATACAAGATAAATGTGGTTGAAATGAAAATGTTGAGATGGATGTATGATAATACAAAAGATTACTTAAATGGTGGAGGTAGAACTAATTGAGGACGAATTGAGGAAATGATTACTTAAATAGTTCGAATATTTGTAGCATAGAGCTAGGAATGCATTGGTGCAAAGGAGTGATTTGTTGTATCATGTATGTAGAAGGGAAAAGAGGTAGAGGTATACCAAAAAGCACATGGGAAGAGGTGATAAAGAAAGATTTGAAAGTTTTATCTTACCGAAAATGTGTTTCAAAACCGAGTAAAATAGAGAAAAGGATTCATATAATCAACCCCAACTAGTTTGAGACTAAGACTTTATTTTCATTATTATAGTAGTAGTAGTAGTCTTCCATCCAAAATGAAGAGCATGTTAAACACTTTCTCTATGAATTCTATGTTATATTTAAACTCTCTATGTATGATACTTCTTATTCATTCTTGTGCTTTTGATTGCCAATCTAGAGTAAAGTATTGATGTTAGAGTCTATTATACTAGCTATAGTTTTAGATAAAATTTTAAATCCTGTAGGATAGGCCATCTTGGTTTTTTTATGGAACAAAATGCATCGACATCTGACCCCTCCCTAAATGTTGGGTATAAGGTATGTCCAAGGGCACGTTGATTAACAATCCTGGAGTGATGGCAGAACAATCCCATTTCGATACTTGGGATGGTGACCCATCCTACCATCCCATGACCACTTATTGCTGCATACATGTGCAATTTCATGAAATAGCAGATGTATAACTTGTTTGCCAATTGCTTCCGTGAGTGATCAGCCCTGATCATTGTAACATGAACAAGCTAAACATATTATAGCTACAGATCCATTACATATATGAATTCTTTATGGGAGTTGTAATCGAGGAATTCTTCTTTCTTATTTGCCAATTTCTTATTGCATGTACACAGTGCATTCTCACATGCATGAACAAATGTATATTTGTAGTCTTTGTACTTTGCACATACATTTCTCAGGTATCTAATTAGTTTGTCTCAAATGTGTTATGTTACTTTGATACAGCGGAAGCTTGTCTCAAATGTGTTATGTTACTTTGATACAGCGGAAGCTGAGAAAAATAAGAACGATAATGAAGAAACATCTAAGAATGAAGTGCGACATGGAAGGCTAAAATCATTGACTGATGTACTCTTCCGGTCAGAGCTCAGTAGCCTGTCTCAAGAGAGTCGGTATGACAGAGAAGAATCTGATTACGAGGAAGAAATGGAATTGGATTTTGAAACATCAGCATCAGGAGATGAGGGTCATGACAATGAATCAAGCATTCTTCGAGGAAGTTTAAATTTGAGGTTTCATCGAAGAGATGACTCAACTAGAGAAAACTGCAGTACAGATGGTTCACATGGATCTCCTTCATCTTCCTCGCAACATGAAAATTCTTCTTATCAGGTTTTCTATCATGCAAGATCTTTTTGCTGAATCTGACTCTTTAGTAAAGACAAGTAGTTTGCACTGCTGACACATTATTAACATTCAGATTTGCATGTCTCTGCTTCTAGCTGTTTTTTCATCTCTCTTTCTCGATATTGGTTGCATGTTGGGTAAAATAATGATTTGATACAGAGATTGTATTGAGTTCAAATTTCATGTGAGTTTGCAGACATCGATTCAAAAATCCACATGCCAGTAAAATCATAAATGATCTGTAAATGTGGTCTTAACAAAACTACAATTGGAACTGTACCACTAGCCATCATCATTACTGATGATTCCAATAGTCGATTTGTCATCATAAAATTTAAGATTTTCCAGTGGCCTGCGAGGATGGAAATCTTTACCACACAATTTGATGTATGCGAAGACTGTTTTAATGTGTGTGCGTGCACGCGTGTGTGTGTGTGTAATCTTTTGCTTTTCCTTTCATGTTTTTTCATTTGCAGATGGTGACTTTTTCTATATTCTGCAGCCTGAGGTTGTGATTGATATGAAACAAAGATTTGTTGGCCACTGCAATGTCGGGACAGATATAAAGCAAGCTAACTTTCTTGGCCAACAAGGTGCACAAAATAAACAATTTTTTGCTCTCTTTATTAACATAAATTAACATTGCAAAATGTTTGAACTTCTCTTGGAGCTCATAAACTATTTTTCTTTGGGTAAGAGTTTGCCTATTCAATTACTTTTTCTTTTGTTTCGTGACTGCTGGATGAGGATCATGCAACAATTTGAGTTTTCTGTGTATTTTTTCAATAAAATATGTTACATTTTACTGCAAATATGAATTGCCACTTCATTGCAACTGAAAGAAAGGAAAAGACAATGTGATACTTTCTTGAATACTTGTTCTTGGAAGAGGAAAAGTACAAATTTAGTTTCATTTTAACCAAGCGTTGAGAACTGGAAACTGAAGTGCCACTTATAATCATAGAAAACTATCAATAACATTATGCATGGTGCATATACTTGCTTTTGCCTCTATTTCCATGAAGATGGATCTACATGTTAGTGGGTGAATATACAGTGCACGTCAGATTATCTAATTTTCATTGGTGATCAGGATGCATCCCTCATAATGTGGTTCTCCACATTATTTAAAGGGACATATGTAATGAACAAGAGTGGATATTGAATGGGTGTGGCTGTTTTTCTTGGTTCTGCAATTAGGTCTCTGGCAAGGAAGGTTACCTAATAAAATATTCTCGACCATACAATCCATGAGAGTTGCTCCAACTTTAATCTTGTTCATCGCAATGGCCACTAAGGCACTCCTTACCCTTTTAAGGGTCCTTTAATCCTAGCAAAGAACGTAAAAACAGAGCCGAAGTTTACCAATTTACTTTGAAAAGTCTTTGCAAATCGTGGGCATTTTTTTGTGAAAAAACACAAATACATTTATGATGTATCTCTTGTTCTATTGACTAAGTTCAAGTGCAAGACATGAATATATTTTCAACTTGTGGAAGATAACTAATTCAATCAGCTGCTTAAACCATTATTAGTGCTTTACTTTTGCCATCCTAGTCCTTTCTATGGAGTTTATTAAGATTGCCATCTCATATGCAAAGAGGCAAGGAAATGTTGAATCTTCTTGCTTGTGATCTTTTTGTAGAACTTAAGTTTTTGTTCTGGTTCCAACTGATAAAGAATATTACAACTAGCAGTCATGAGACTATTCTTTTACCTAAATTATTCATTTCTTTTCAATCCCATTTACATTGTCATAGGTTTGCTCTATCTATTTTATGAAAAAAGCTCCTTGGGTAGGAACTGATGCAACTGGAGGCCGTGCTCATGTCATCAGTGCTACACTGAAAATAATAAAGACAATTTAATTCCTCTTGATGAGATAATCAAATAGCACTTTAATTCTCTTAATCTGTAGTTGGCAGGCATTTTAATATATCATTTAATTGTTAATGGGTATGCATCTTTAGACCTGCTAGCTCTGGTTCAGGAACAGACCAAAAGAAACACTATATGCCATATAAGATGAAATACAAGAAAGGGAATAAAACATGCTGATAAGCATGACCTAATACTTGCAATATTCCATATGATAACAAGGAAACCTAATATTGTGCAGGCATTGAGTAATGTTGGCTCACAAAAGGTTTCTTAGGAACTTAAGGAAAGGGGTCTTATCTCAATCAGGCAGGTGGAAAAGGTTTCCCACCTTAGAAAAAAAAAAGTTAACTAGGGTCTTTTGCTGCCTTCCTTTAAAATCTTCCTCTGAACATATGAACAATTTTTCTCCCGAACTGAGCTGTCAAGCAATTGGTTGAAATCATTTGACGATCTGAAACTGTCGAGTGGTTTAGGGAAGGTATGGCATTGTTACAAAGTTAAGGATGAAATTTTATTTTCAGTGTCTAGGAGGTTTCTGGCGTTTGTTTCAAATCAGTGACAAGAGGTATTAGACCTTTGGCTTCAGGTTTAAGAAATGATTGAGATGGCTATATGTCTAGGGTTATGAATTTTTTGTTTGCTTGAAGAAATAGCAAGGTCCAGGTTTAAATACTAGAAATGTCAGGAATTTGAGTGTAACAGGAAGGTGATTAGGGTGGTGAGAGGTATCAAGTCTAGGTAATGAAATGGTTTAAGGGGTTATTGGCTGTAGGTCTGTTGTCGTGCTGATAAGGAATTGAAAGGGAGTGGGCTTACTACCTTAAGAAGGGGCAAATGGAAGAAGAGGATGACGATATGATAAGAGTGGAGAACTGTAGGAATGGAAAAAAGACATCCAGATTCGGTTTTATGGTGGCATCTCAGCATGTTGGCGCCTTGTTCAAAGCTTGAAAGCAGAAGGCTCAAGGACAACTTAAAATTGATCAAAGTATTTGTAGAACACCAAAGAGTTTGCTATGTAAAGTAGAGAAAAGGTCTATTTCTCAAGAATATCTTCATAACCAAAATCTTGACCAAATAACTTCTTGACATCTTAAAATAAGTCCCTTGACCATCAATAGAGTAACAGAAGGAGCTCTTAAAGGGAAATAAAATAACCGAAACTAAACTAATGACTACGTCTATTGTAGACGACTTTAACTAAAGTGAACCTTGATATCTGTGTCAAAAAGGCCGAAGGTGAGTTCTTCGATATCACATCTAATTTGTCTGAAGAAATCTGCATGTACTCCTCCTGAATTGGAAATATTTCTCTGCAGTGAATGGAATCAACAGTACATGTATAGTTCAGTTGATCCATTTTAGCTCATTTGTGATCAACATTCTTTCTAGAAAAGACCAATCATACCAGTTGACCAAAAACTTCTGGTATATTTCTTTATGTCTGGAGATACCCTGTAATCCAGGGTTCCTCATTTGGTTTTCTTCTTAAAAAAGAATGGTAATACTATAGGGAATGTATGGATGGGAATGGTGGCAATGCTGGATGAGATGGCTTAGAATGGACTGAAAAATTAGGGTATAGGTAGTTCACTCAAGGGAATTTTTGCTTTCTTTCAAGTCTTTTGTGCCAAATACATGGCTAATTACCCCTTTTGGAGTGACTGCTATGCATAATCACAAGCAGAAATCTTCCTGAAAATCTTGTATGCATCAACATGTTTGGCATGAATCTTCTTTACAACACTGTTTGGAAATCTTCTAGGACGAATTTCATTGTTTTTCATGTTTGTGAAACTCTGCAACAAGTATCTACAGCAAATCTGTATGTCACTTAGTTTTTATCTTAACTTTAATTTCATTGTGAAAAACATAGAAACCTTGCAAATGGTTTCATGATCACTAGGTTTGTTTTCACGTGGAAGCAGGAGGCTTCATCAAGTTATAATCTGCAACAATCTTAAATCAACAATGACGTTTAAGAATGGTCGATTCATGTTTGGCTTGTCTTGAGAATAAAGGTAGAATCTTGTCCCAACTAGTCATGTTGCCACCTACAAGACAGCTAAGTCCCCTATTAGCTATTTCTATTGCCCAAAGGCAGGGAGTGATAAGCTGAAGAAAATTGGAAGGATTTTAGTTTTTCTGAAATTTGCTTGCATAGTGATTGTCCCCACTATTTACTGCGGTCTTAAGGCTGTGCAACCCTACAACATTGTGAAGGAATAGCCTGGCTATATGTCAAACATCAGCCATCTTATTGTAAGAAATAAAATGTGCCACTTTTTAAAAAATGTTCCACTGTAACAGCAATTGAATCCCATTACAAAATACATGCATAGGCCTTACTATGGGATTTGTGGTACTGGAAGTGAACCCCATATTATGCCTCTTCCCTCTAATTTGCTGTACTAAGCTGCAAATAATATATGCCACACCCCTCTTTGAGGCTAGCCCAATAAAACCTGTCCTCAAATAATGCAATAGTTATCACATCCAATATGACATTCTACACCCCATGTGTGATTTGTAGACAAGAAAATCTCTTGATGTTTGATAATGGACGTACAGGAGACCTCTGAAGAGGTATCCATCTGTGCTGATGTCCATGTGTTCGCATCAAAGAGGGGTGGATTTTGTAGATCAAGACAGCATTGTACTCATTATTTGTTCATTCATGTTCAATAACTGCAACGTTTCTCATGCAAAATGTCCATTACTTACCATATTGACTGCTTTATTCCTGGCACGAGAACAATGTTCAGGATTTAAAGTCCACTATTACACAGACTAAGCCCACTTATAGCAGTCATGCTTGCTGATGACGTATGCATTATGTTACTCGCGTAGGAGAGTATGTTGCTAGTGGAAGTGATGATGGAAGATGGTTTATTTGGGAGAAGAGAACAGGAAGACTTATTAAAATGCTTACTGGTGATGAAGCTGGTAATGACTTCCTTCCTGTTTTAGTGGCATTTTTTAAAAAAAAATCAGTATCTTTTATGACTCGTTCTCTCTTTTCTAGTTGTGAACTGTGTACAGTGCCATCCCTTTGATTGTGCTGTTGCAACTAGTGGAATTGATAACACAATTAAGGTAATTATGATGAGCACAAATCTGCAATGGGTACTTGTGGCTGGAGATTCTAACAGTACATATCTTCAGATGTGGACACCGCATGCAAAAGTTCCATCAGTGATTGCGGGAGCAGGACCAGAGACTGCAGATGTGTTAAGTGCAATAGAACACAATCAGCGCAAATTGTGCCGCAACCGTGAAGCTATGCTGTAAGATTATCATAACTGTTGCTCCAATAGAAATCCACACTTTTGCAACCATATTTCTAAGGGCATGTTTGTCATTGATTATAAAAGTTTTTTTCTCCAACTTTGAAAGGCAAAAGGGCCTTTTTATGGGAAAAAAAATGTTGTTTGGTAAGTATTTTCTTAGAGGACTTGTTAAAAAGTTAAGTTATTTATATTACTACTTTAGGAGGCATTAGGATTATTGGGTTGCCTTACCAGGAGACAACTTTTCAGCACATCTCTTTCCACAAACTCATTTCCCACTAATGTCTTAGTCATAAAATGTTTGTGGTGGGTTTGTAACATTCAAAACAAAATGTTCATGTGAAAGGTCAGAATAGTTGTTGCCTGTTTGATTTTACCAAACAAATGTTTTCTTTCAAAAACATTCTATTTACAAAGGTGCTTCCGTCACTGTGGTTGACCAAAACACATCATATGAGCACAAGTTCTTGTTACAAAAACACCTTTCTAGAGGTGCTTTTAGAAAGCTCATTTTTGTAAGCATTAGTAATGCTAAACAATCTTCAAGTGAGATCATTGCAACGATTAACTTACTCATGCCTGCCTGTTTGAAATTGTAGTATATTTTTATCTAGGGTGATCGTATTTGAAAAGTTACAATGTCATTATATAGGATATGCAAATTCCAGTGGAGGGACAATGAGGTATCTGCATTCTACATCTTGTGGCATATCAACCAAAACAACAAATTTAATGGTCATCCTGTTTACCTAACAAGCCCTTTGCTGGAGGTAGCATTGGCCTCTAAAAAGCAGGTGCAGAATAGACTGCATCTAAATTCTTTTACAAGAAACCCATCATTCACATAAATTTGAAGAGTTATTAACTAGAAGTTACAAACAGAATGGGGTTTATTGAGTAATTCTAGAATTTCCTTGACCCTTTCTCACCTAAATATTTGGTGTGGCACAACATTTTAGTGCCCATGTTATGAGAATATTGATGATCTAATTGGCAAAAGGTTTATTGAATCTTAACTCCTTTGACCATCATATTAGCTGCAGCTACTACTTAGGATGCAGGGATTTTACAAGAAGTAATTGCAGTTTCAGGGGCCATGAGTACTTGATAGGTGAGTTGCAGATTCGTTGATTTAAGCCCTGATAGGTTAATTCTTCACTCAATAAGACTACTGAAATTGCAAAAATAGCAATCAGATCGCTGCTACTCTCAGACAGAATTTCTTCTTAAATTGAATTTCAGTCTTAGAATTGGTGGAACAGGTAAACTACTTGATAAAGAAGAAAAGTCAAAGCAAAGTCAACTCAGGTCATGCAGATTCTGCTCACTGAGTGTTTTAGCCAAATAGTAATGAGAAGCACTTCGCGCATTACAAAAGAAGTGCTTCTCACCAATACAAATCATAAGGGAGGGGGTTGG
Organism: Calamus simplicifolius; assembly: GCA_900491605.1. Classification (NCBI taxonomy): domain Eukaryota; kingdom Viridiplantae; phylum Streptophyta; class Magnoliopsida; order Arecales; family Arecaceae; genus Calamus; species Calamus simplicifolius. The sequence goes on along the minus strand of UESW01005038.1, from coordinate 253,312 downwards.
GGTGAACTATTAGCTTTTATTTATTTCTTCATGTGCGCACGTGAACCTGAGTTTTTCTTTTGTTGAGCATGCTCTAATCCTATTCCTAGATTTGCTTCAACATAAACCCCTTCTACAACTTTCCAGAAGGACTTCTGACTTGTAACTTTTAGGGGCTGTTTGTAGTGGGCACTCACACATTCTTGGGCAAATTGGCCTGCTTTTGAAATTATTAGGTTTGAAGTGTGAGAAATTTTTCTTAGGAATATCTTTTGCATCCAATTTTGGAATATAAGATGTTAATATTTTATTCTCAGGAATAAAGGATTACCATGGAAATTTGATCCCTCTGACTTCAAACAGCTCCTTACAGGAGAATGTACTTCTATTAGCAACAGAGAATATAAAACAAAGTACCAGGAGAGGACTGATTTGTGATTGGGTTTCACTCTTGGCTGGTTGCTTTGTGTTAGCCCTCATTGTGCTGCCCCCGTCTTTTGTCTTGTCAGTCATGAAGCAGAAAGCCCCAGAGATTGTGTTTATTCCTTTCTGCAGATGTTGTGGTGAGGTTTTTCTAGAACGATTTAAGACACTCGACTGAAGGAATGATGCTGGCCAAACCACAAATTTCACTCCCTCTCTGACTGAGAGGAACTGTCCTTTGAATTCTCTTTCTCTTTAACTCATTTAAGTAGCTAAATTCCTTCCAAAGCTCCTCTATCCTTCCTTTTGACCATACAGATAAAGAGGCTTCTAGATGCCAATCATAAGAGTGGAGCCCATGTAAGTGACCGGCTTGTAGTCACTCTCCTTTTCCACTGCTTGTTTGATTGCATTAGCTTAAGAACTATTGTATAGGAAGAAACTTTAGATGGGAAGATCATCGATAGGAACAATGGAAGATCCGCCCAATTGATCTGAGTCATTCACTGGGTTTTTTGAAGAAGCTTTGGATCATGCTGAAATCATCAATTGGTAAACACAAATTTCACTATCTCTCTGATCTGTGGTTTTTAACTCATGTTTCTCTAGTCATTGCTATATATATATATATATATATATATATATATATATATATATATATATATAGAGAGAGAGAGAGAGAGAGAGAGAGAGAGAGAGAGAGCAATGACTAAAGAAAATGGTAGAGAAGATAACCGGATCCTAAACTTCATTACATTCTGTAGCCAAATCTCTCTCTCTCTCTCTCTCTATCTATATATATATATATATATATATATATATAGAGAGAGAGAGAGAGAGCACAATGACTAAAGAAAATGTAGTCTATATATAGAGAGAGAGAGATTTGGCTACATTCGAATGTAGTCAAGTTCAAGATCCGGTTACCTTCTCTACCATTGGATCCATATGGGTGTTGGAGCCATCCTATCTTTTTTTTATCTTTGAGATTTATAAACTGCGTTGGTTTAAGGGTAGAGGAGGTGACTGGATCTAGGCTTGGCTACATTTGAACCAAGAGCTTTTCTGTAATTTCTCAAGATCATCAGTGGTAGAGCTTTTAAAAGCCTACAGGACCATTTTTGATTGTTGCAGAGCTTATATTTTGCCCTTATAATGGCTCCTTGATGATGCCAGAGTTCCGTTATCATCCTTTTTTTCTGTTGATGGGCAATCACATTCTTTAATCCATGAGAACTAGCTGTTTTTTTCTTTACTGTAGGGCTTAATTTTTTTTTTTTTCATTTCTATTTTTATTTCATTATGAAAAATCTTTGCATCATATATAATTATATCAAGCTGGTATTAATTTCATCCTAATTAGAAGTATATTGAAGCATCTGAAGAAAATCATGCCACCTGATTGCTTGTTCAAAACCTTTTATCACCTACATTATCTTGCATTGATACAAAGAAAATTATTTCAGAGTTATTGCTTGTTCAAAACCTTTAAGCCATACGCATGCATCACTAGATCATGTGCTATTACTCTGATTATTTCAGAATTATTCTTGAAAGACACTGTTCTGCATATTTCTCTTTGTTGGAGAACATTTGTCTTGTTTGTTCCAAAGGTCGAGAAACTTCCTAATTCTTCCTCATCGGCATTGATATTCTTTTAGCTATCAGAGCCAATAGTTGTTTTTAACTTTTTTTTTTTTGTTTATGAATTTTCTCTGGTTTGCCAGGACTTTTCCGTTGGACTTGATGTATATGATTTCTGTTGTTTCCTTTTTTTTTCTTGCTTTCTTTTTTTCTTTTTCTTATAAAGCAAGCTTAACTCTGTTACTTGTAACTCATAGGCAAACTGTTATTGGTTAAATACTATGTAAATTGAATGGTGTACAATAAATCCTTCCATCTGATCTTGTCCATATTGGCTATTTATTTTAAAGATGTCAGGATGTCATCATGTGGATTGATTGTAAATAACTCTGCCCCACCCTATACTTATCCATTAAGCCATTTTCATATTAGGGCTGAATCCATACATGCACAAGCTTTCCTGAACTGGTACTGGATGCTGTATTGTTTAGGAATTGGGTTGGTACAGTGCAATAAGGACAGGTGCTGGTCAATGAGAAATGAGAGGAGGCAGACATCTAGATGACCCTTCTCCTCTGTTTCATCCTGTGACAAGCCAGGAACCAGCAGGTACCTGTTAGGATTGTTTCCTGCCGTGTCCCAATATGAAAATTAGGAACTGCCTCATTCTGCATCTCTTCTGTTTAGTACGTTCCAAATTGGGCAGTACAGGATTAGCTGCCTACCTTGGTGCTTGGGATACTTGTTCATATAATTTCTCTCTTCACTTGTAGGTTTTTTTCTATCTGAGATTTTCCTTCAAGTAATAATGTCATATATGGTGCAGGCCTTTCGAATTCGTGGAGCAATTCAGAATGCATGAGTTCACTGAAGGAACTGTACATCCTTTTGAGTGTGCTCAGAGCTAATATGTTATGCATGCTCAATGATCAGGTATCCTCTCTTTCTGTTGTGCGTGCTTGCGTGTGTGTAGAGATATAACCACGTGGATACTTTTTCAGTTTGTCAGAGCCAGGTACATATTGTTTCTTGTATGTTCCAATAAAATAAGCGCAGTATAAATTATATGGTGAGAACGGTTTCTCAATAACGTTAATTCCATTGCAATTTCACTGAGATACAACTACCAACATTCCTGTTACCCAGGTGCCTGGTTTTTCTTATAGGGCATAGTTGGGCAATGATCCATTCTCCAGAGGGAAGACTGGAGTTATTATCAGCAATGATTGTTAGTCTTTTGCTTATATGTTTTTGTTTGTTTTGTTTTGTTTTTTTAATCCAAAGCAGGACTTGAACCAGACAGTTTTGACTGTTAATTGAAGCTGTTTGAGAAAGGAAAGGAAAACTGCAACAATCTAGTATTTGCTGCGGTAGGAGCAACGCATCCATTCAGTATGTTTGTTTTCACATTTTGACAATATGCAGATTGTGATCAGTGCTAATTGCATCACCACGGATTATGTTAGCAGAAATTCGCAAGGCTTAGAAGTTGGAGTTATTTATTATGTACAGCGAGTGTTCGAGTTCGTGAGCTGTTAATAAACATCGTCATGGTGACTTTGTGGTCATATTTTTCCACCCGTTGGTGACCTTTTATGAAGCACATGTAAATTGATGTCTGCGGGCCATCGGTTCTTTGACCATCGTTTCAGTGCTCCCACCGCTCGAACCATTGTACATAGTTGTAAAAGAACAGCATATAATTTTTACTTACATTCATCAACACGGGCGAGGGTGCAGTGTTCTACTGGTTGTACCAATTAATTTTACCCGTCTCTATATATTTAATACAGCTGCTGCTAGATTGAGTTCTTTGCGGTGTTTGATGCCCTTTTGAGAGCCATCAGGTAAATATCCGGCATAGGAAGAGACGAGGATGGGGTTCGTGCTGGTTCACAATGGTGCTCCCATTTCTTCCAGAATTACCATTCTAAATAATCATATTATTTAGAACAGTCACGTGTCAAATAAATCATTATAAAGTTGTGAATTAGTCTTGTAGTGGTGAACAAATCGGTTGCAGCCGGACTCTTCTAGCTATATTTAATAACTCATTTGTTGAGCGAAAGGTTCCAATTTTTTATTTTATTTGGAAAGCATAGTCTAAGAACTTATTTGGAATCTAGTTATGGTCAGATTTGGAGCTAGTTATCAGTTTCATCAAACAGACAAGTGAAAGAAATGCTATATTATTTTTAGAGTTTGAGTTCGCAAATGAATCCCTATTAAGATTCAATCATATATAAATTGAACAATGGGAATTCCATGTTAATGATTTTAACCGTTTGAACCGATCTCTTATTTCTAAAGTATTTAAACATTTATTATTTCTAAAGTATTTAAATATAAAAATTGTTATGATTCAAAAAGCTCTGGTTTATAAAAATAAATAATTTAATTTTATAAAATAATATATATTTTTTACTTGATGAATATAATAATGTTTTTAAATTTTATAAATTTTTATATTTAAATATTTATAAATAATAAATTATAATAATTTAGTTCAACGAGATTGGATCATATTCAAGAAGCACTTGTTATTTCTTCTCGTAATATAATTCTATGAATTTATTTTACATGGGATAAGAAAGGCAACCTTTGCATCAAAATTTGACCTTTTGATTATCTTTATACCATATTGCTAGAGTTTGGCTTAAAATTTATAAAATTTATAAAAATATATTTTATATTTATATGATTTTAGTTTTAATTTATATAAGTTTAGAATACAAAGCAATATGATTTTATTTTTTATGCAGAATTTTAGTTTTATTTTCTGTATCATATTTTATATCTTAGTGTTTGATAGAAAAAATATTCCATGGATAAGTGTACGAAATAGAGTTTATCCTCTGGCTATCCCTAGGAATATCCCTTGGCTATCCCTTTGATCATATCAAATGTAAAAATATAAATTCATAGGATAACTTTTTTTTACTCTTATTTGGAGGGATAGCCGACTATTCTTGTATTTTCTAGGAAATAAATTGAGGGGATAACCCATGGTTAACCATGGATTATCCCTCAGTTAACTTTATTCCTATCTATCCTTTATAGTTATGGCTTTTAAGAATAAGAGAGGATATTCCAGAATATCGTCTCTTATTCCCTATTTTAAATACTACATTATGTATAGGCTTTTATGATGGCTCTCAGTTCTGGTGGACGACTTTCGAGCGAATTTAAAAAAGAGCCTTTAACAAGAAAAGGGTGAGTGTTGGGAGTGAAAATTTTTTTCTATACCGTGTACTGATTGGTTGCTCGCATGTACGATTCATAAAAGAATAAAATTATTTTTAATACATATAATTAATCATCGCACGTGATACGCACAACTTATACTGTGCATGCGATGCATAAATTAAGCTTTTTTCCTTCTTATAATATCTAGATGTTCAAATTTTCTATTTCCATTCTTGCATTCAAATTTTCTATCTCCATTCTTGCACGTTATTTGCACACCTTCCATGCCTTTTTCACGTCATCACATGTACAATCGAATTCTAATTAGATTAGATGTTCTTTTATTTACTTATTTATTTGCATCAATAAATTATATTGTTAACATGCAAAAAAGTTAAACTAATATTGGATACGATATAATGTAAATTTTATACTTAAATTATATTTTATGTAAGAGAAAAAAAGAAAAGAAAGGAAATTCAATCCTCATGGGCAAACTTAGGATTAATTCTTTGACATTGAATACGACTTAGTTAAAGTCTTAAAGATATATGCCTAATGGCTAGGTCAGATCTATACATGAGCACCAGATCTAGCTTCTACTATATAGCTTAATATGAGCTTAATTTAGTTTAGCATTTGATTAGCTTTACTTTAGATTTAGTGAATTACTGCTGTATGGTTACCATGGTTTCATCCTACCATGGCATATCTATGACATACATACTGGCAATGCCACCATATTCTTGACTACTTCCATACCTCGTTGGTGTGCAAGAAAGGAGCTAAAATATTGATAAAATAGTATTTTATATTTACAATTATCCATCCTAATTTATTTGTATTAAAAATATGTTGTCTTGCGTGGTTGAAAGATCCAATAAATTTTTACTTGATACAATGGGAGATGTTTAATTAGTTATTTTGATACCCATATGAATGAAAAAATTAAATATCTTTCTCCTCTTGACTACCGTATCCTCCTAAGCAAACAACATAATTTATCCTTCCTGGTCCCGATTACAGATTAATTTAGCAGCAACCAAACAACAAAAAATTTTAATTAATAAGTAACTGTTTGAGATGATTTTCAATAATTAAATATATTTATTTTCCATTAAGTAATTGGGAAGCAAACGCCCCCTTGCCATCTACTAATCTTTTTGTGTGATGCACCTGTTCAACATCTGCTTTGCGAGGTAACCTCGTTCTCAAGCTTTATATTTTAGACATGACAGTTCATCCGAAAGGCCAGAAAGCTGGCAAATAAAAAAAAGGAACATATATAAAAATAAGACGGTTGGATATTCCAATCAATCTAAAATCCTCCTCGCCGTCGGTGGTGCCGGTGACCGGCAACTTTTGAGGTGGCACCGACAACCCAACCTCCTCTTCCATCTCTCGCTGTGACAAAAACGGCAATATATATATAGTTTTTATAAAGAAAGATAATTTATCTTAACCTCGTGACCAATTAGACTAGGAGTTCGTGGGGAACAATACAACCTCGGAGTTCATGGGGAGTTAATTTATCTTAACCTCGTGACCAACACTCCGGTTTCTCATTATTTCTTTCTAGTTATATTACACCCTCTTCTTTGGTTGAAGGAGTATTTCATCAATCACTCCATATCGGAGGCCATTAGTCCCAGTAGGAAGCTTAGGTGCACGTTGTTTCCTGGTATATTAAATCCAGAGGTTTAGATATACATGCCACTGAATCTTCTTATGATTGCTTATATGACCATGAGAAATGGTTGATGAAGTTTTGAGCAAACTTTGATAATTTTTGGAATGACTCATTCTGAAACACAGTGCTTTTCTTTTTTTCTATTCTCCTGAAAGGTATCTAAGTATATCACACTTCATCGCATGAAGGTGGCAGCATGAACGCATGCCCAGCATTGGATTTATTAGCAATCTAACAAATATCAAAAATGAAAATGTTGACGGCATTGATGCCAAGGATTTATCCTCCTCTCTCTCTCTCTCTCTCTCTCTCTCTCTCTCTCTCATGCGGGAAATGGGAACGAGTTAATTTTTTTAGCTAAAGTTTGGAGCCCGTATTTGTAATAGACATGCTCGTCGGATATAGAACTTTTGCTTCAGCCTTGTACTTCTACTCTAAATTTAAATCTTTGTTTATATTTTTGTTCGTTTCTCTTAAAATGTTATTGCCATCGTTCTTGCCACAAACAAAAGCTTTAAATATCTGTAACTGGCGCAATATAATACATGATAGATATGGATGGACAACTCAACTATCTTTCTTCAAGCAGATAAAATATAGAGCTTTACGTAGCAATCAAGACGCATGTAGTTTATTAATTAAGTTACATGAAGAGAGATGTGGGGACTCATAACTGTGGAGACATATTTGATAGTCCTTTTATTCTTTCATTAATGGAACTCTAATCAAAACATGATTATAAAAGTCAATTATGAAGGAAGATTCTGGCTTCAAAACAAAAGCCCAGCCACCAAAAAAAAAAAAAAAGTTAAGTAATAGAGACGGAAATAGATAGATAAACGTCTAATTAGGTGATGCTCCCATGTATAGAAAATGAGCTCATAACCAGTACAATGGATGCAACTTACGAGCCATAAAAAGCCAAGCAAAAGGGTAATTACATCCTTGCAGTCTTTTATATATAAATATATATAATAGAAGTACTGAGAGAATGCGACTTAGCGAGTGGATCTTTACTTAGACACATAGGTTAGAGATCTCTAAATTACTTTTTTTTTAAAATTTTTAAATGTATTACATCCTATAGTTTGAATTTTTGATGCATAACTTCTATTGTCTAATGTACGTCTGACTAGCGCTTAGTGGAGATTCACTTTGAGTATGGTCAAGTGTAAATAAAGTTCATATATTACTACTGTTGATACAATAAAAACATGAAATAGATTTTTTATAGCTAATTAAACATTTTGTAGCCACATGCAAGACCAAGTTGAAATAATATTGTATTGGCAACCGATTAAGATTCATTTAATTACTCTAAAGGGAGTGAAATTATTATGCACCTAGCTAAAAATTAATATATGAAAATTATTATTCAATAAAATAATTATAATATATGCAACAATAAGATAGCTGCTATGAAATAATGGAGTATCAGGAAGGAGCCTTCGTTCAGCTTATCAAATCCTTATTTAGTATCTATTTTATAATAAAGTTATGCATCTTTAGCTTATAATTTAGATTTTTTTTTTTTTTTGAATTTCATGTAAGATTTGAAGGTTTTAATCCCCACATTTCTTATATATCCATTTACTGCTCTTGGAGATCGAGATGGCTTCAAGCAGAATTAAATACTTGTCCATTATTCAAGTAGCAAGAGATAACATATTATTCCGAGCCAGTATTCACATTAGCTCAAAAATATACAAGTATTCAGACTATTTTTCACATGCCCAACCTTTTTAATTTCTTTCATTCCAATTTACCCGTTCGCTTGGTGGATGGCCTAGGTTTGATTAAATCAACATCCACATAATTAAGCTCGATCGATCCCTGCTTGGTAGTAGCTGCGTTGGTTTTAAAACTGAGTACTTTCACAATGCAAATATGTATGTCTTTAATTGAAAAATAATAGTACGACAGCATGAATCAAGAAAAAAGACTAATTTGATAATATCTCCCTACCTAATTAATAATATTGGAAACCAATTGGTTATGGAAAGCGATGAAGTCTTCGATCTGTGATTTTGCGCACTGAAAGCTAATCTGTGTGCCCGCCATGATGACTTTTCCTTCACTTACAATGCTAGAATTTTGAAAATTTGGCTCTGATGGGGACCCTATGCCATATGGAGTCCACGATCGATGCCGTAAAGTATGATCCTAAGCCCACCATCCCTTGCTGCTCTCTTTTCTCTCTCCCCCCGTGCTTTTCTAATTCCCTTCATTAGCTTCAAGAACAACAGAAAAAAGAAGAAAAGAATGAAAATTCTTTGTTGATCTTCTCTCTTGGAAATGAGATGGGGAGCAAAGGAGGTGTGGCGCCATCGCCGTCGTCCGTCGTCTGTTGCATGTGTGGCGATCACGGGCTGCAGCAAGAGCTCTTTCGTTGCAAGGTCTGCCTCGTTAGGTCTCAGCACAAGTAAGGCTCACAATTATGTACTCTCTCTCTCTCTCTCTTTGTCCTTTCAAATATCAACGAATATAGAGCTATATATATATATATCAGACAAAATCATCGATCGTTAACAGGCCTTCTCCCATTAATTAAGTCCTCTTGTCCCACTTGTCTTTTCTTTTGTTTATTCCGTGAATCTACAGCTACTCAGCAATCATCATCAAGATATATAATGACCAACAAGCCTTATTCCCACAATTAGTTTGGTCTCGATTTGGGTTGTTCTGAGTTTGAGATCGATATAGCCATCTATATATGCTTACTTTCATTGATTTGCTGTGGGTAATTTTAAGAGTCTTAATTTGATCCAACTTATCCTGTGGTTTTGTTCAGTAAATCTAGAGCTGTACGTTTCAAGGATCTTGGCATAAGATTTATGGGTGTCGTCGTCCAACTTATCATATGTTATTTTATGATTCTAAAGCAAACCTAAGAACCGTAATGAATTAAAACCATAACCTCCAGGATCTATTTCCATCAACTTTTCTTTGCACTTTTTTACGGTTATTCTATGAATCTAGAGTCAATAATCGCAACCAAAACAATTAATCTTTAACATAAGAACAGTATATAAGATTGAGGCCAGGATAATTGATCCATCTCCTTTCATCAACATATGATCAATTAAGATTCACTCCATAGTTCAGCATTTTATCATCGATCATCGGCCATTTGTATAATATCAACAATCCATTAATTATCCACCATCTAAAAAAAAAAAAAAAAAAAAAAAAAAAAATCAATTATCTATGTTGAAGGAAGAATTAAGTAATATATAATTAACATCGACGTACTTCATTAATAATAATCGATCCTTCACCTTGATGAGAAAGAAACGATAGTTTTTACAACCATATATATATATATATCACCGGCCGGCCGGAGATCGAGCTAACAGTTCTCTGACGATCATATATAATATAGCATTACTCGATCTACCAGGTACTGCAGCGATCTCTACCCGAAAGCCGAATCCTATCGGGCATGCAATTGGTGCCTAAGAGAGGAAGCTGGAGGAAAGACAAAGACTCTCCCAAAGGAAGCAGTGATCACCAGTACTACAGATCACATTAACGGCTCGATGTCTTCTTCTACTTGGAGCTGCAATCCTGATAACAGTAGTAGTGCCAGTGGTGGCTCGGGAGTAAAGCTCCGTAGTCAAGGCCGGGCTTTAATTCCATCACAGATCAACAATAAGCCTGTCAAGAAACAAAGAATGCTGGACCGCTCGACGTCGTCCGATATTGTAACCGATCGGACGCCTTCGGAGGAGCAGTACTCGCCGAGCTTAGGCCGAAGAGGAAGGAAGGCCTTCATCAGAGGAAAGGCCCGGAGGTATAAGCTTTTGGAAGAGGTCTCTAGTTAATTAATTAATTAGTCCTTAATCCTCATGCATGTTGACAACTCTTCTTGCTTCAGACCGTCTGAGAGGAAGCGTATGTTTTGTTTTCGACTCTCTTCTTTTCATGGAGAGGAAAGTTTTCATCAGTACGTATAAGTTTTTATCTGATAGTGGTTGGGCAGGCATGTTGCGGTCCTATATATGCTATCATTGTTGTAGCTTGGAATTTCGAATCCAAATTTCTGTTTGTCGTCCAACTTTTTTTTTTTTTTTTAAGTTGCTATTTCTTTTTTTGAAAATGGATAAATTATTCATCATATGCAAGGATCAGTGAGCAGTTAATTATGCTGGTTGGTTGTGCAATTTGTGCCTACATTCAATATGGATTAATGCTTTGTTTTGTACACATATATATATATATATATATATATATATGAGACAAAACATTAGAGTTGTGCAGTTGTAACTTAAAATTAAATTTATTGACACTTTTGAGAATGTCGACTTGTCCATGCCATGCTTAAGGTGCAACTAATGTGAGATGATGTGCCAAACCTTGGGACATGCATGTGATATGGAGCCATATACTACTTCTTAAGGTAGTGTTTGATAGAAAAAAATATTATTCATGGATAAGTGTACGGAATAGAGTTTATCCCCTGGTTATCCCTAGGGATATCCCTTGGCTATACCATTGATCATATCAAATGCAAAAAGGTAAATCCATATGATAATTTTTTTTTACTCTTATTTGGAGGGATAACCAGCTATTCTTGCATTTTTTAAAAAATAAATCAAGGGGATAATCTATGGATTATCTCTCTGGTTAACTTTATTCTCAGCTATCCTTTAGGTAGTGTTTGATAGAAAAAATATTATCCATAGATAAGTGTACGGGATAGAGTTTATCCCCTGGCTATCTCTAGGGATATCCCTTGGCTATCCCATTGATCATATCAAATGCAAAAAGGTAAATCCATAGGATAACTTTTTTTTACTCTTATTTTGAGGGATAACCAGCTATTCTGCATTTTTTTAGGGAATACATTGAGAGGATAACCCATAGTTAACCATGGTTAACGATGGATTATCCCTTTGGTTAACTTTATTCCCAGCTATCCCTTATAGTTATGACTTTTGGGAATAAGAGGGGATATCAGGGGATATATCATCTTATTTCCTATTTCAAATACTACCTTATAGTTATGGATATTCCCTCATATTCTCTATATCAAACACTACCTAAGTTTTAGAGCTCATCTTCCACATGTACATTTAGGAGATATTCCATCTTATTCTCTATATCAAACACTACCTAAGTTTTAGAGCTCATCTTCCGCATGTACATTTTAAATACTATGACATGATTTTAATTGGATGACTAGAAACCCATTTTAGAGGTTACCATAGGTCCGGCAAGGTCCTTTCTGTTCATTAAAGTTGATCGAAGAAGATGATGATGAGAAATGGGAGACAATTCCAGGCCCACACAACACATGCACGGCCGTGGAAGCTGTGGTGAATTAATGATGAGCCCAAGAAAAGATATCTGATGACTGAAAAGGTGAGTCCCACCGTTCGGTATGATGGCATGTCACTTGGGTCATAGCTTTGACCAGCCCATGTGTGTGGGACCAATAGTGGGAAATATCGTTGGCAGTAAGGTAATTAGTGGAATTAAATCAAGCCTACCAAATTAAAACTCGATTGCTGTGCTGTCTTGGTGGCCGTACGTGATGCTGGGGAAATGGTTGTTTCTTTGGTCGTTGAAGAGACCTGAAGATCTTTGGTAGTTGGGAGACTGGTAGCTAGTCCCGGGTTGGTGCATGGAAGGAGTGCCAATAATGACACCAAGGATTAGATGTCATCAGATGAACCAAGCTAGAACTGGTTTATATATATATATATATATATATATATATATAATGCCAAATAGGGGAGGAGGTAGCTTAATTAAATTGGCTGGATTCATTGACAATTTTATGAGATAACCAGCACCTGCAATAATGAATGCCAAAGTCATCAGCAAGCAGTAGATTGTTGGACCCTTGATCATTAATTATCTAGCTAGAGGATACCCAAGGTGATGAAGAAAGTCAAAACCCTTTTCCACTGGGCCTTGCATGCAAATCCACTTTAGATATGAAGGCTTACCAACCACGTGTTTGCATTGCGGATTTGAAGAATGGAGCGTTAGACAAGGGCTGGGGAGTTTATGAGCGATAAATACTAAAGTAGGATTAGTAGCCAATATTGACGTGATGATTTGGGTGGAATTCTTTTAGGTTACCGAGGAAAGGGATGATGAGATTGATTTTGGATGGAAATTCACCTTTTGGGTGAGGAGGAGGAGGAGATTTAAGGTAGTGAGACAAGTCAGAGTCGGATTGACGGAAACATGTGGTTTAATATTTTTCTTCCACATTTTAGACAGCCAAGGTCTTTTTGGTCCAAGTCACGTTGAGCTTTGCTCAATCCAAATCTATAAATTTGGTTGTCTTGGCTCAAACCTAATTAATTTATTGAATGGACTCAGTATTTACCCTATCAATTATGAAATCAATGATAGGTTGTGATGCCCCTCTCGGGTAATTAAGGAACGGTTGAATGGTTTATAAACAGTTATAAGTAAGTTGGACAAGTACAAATTGGATCCTTTTAGGCTGTGATGGCCCAACTTGGTGTGAATCTTTTTCATCTTGCTTTCATGTCACGAAATAAGGTTCGTAAGTTTGCGGGCCCGGATCATTACATTATAATATTAGAGCCACACACCAGCCAAAAATGCAGGAGCTAAGTGCTACATAGAGCAAAGTGCTACAATGATGGAAGTCACCTTTTGAGTTTATGGAAAACCAGTTAAGTAAGATGAACAAGTACCAATTGGATCCTTTTTGGACTATGGTGGTCCAAGTTGATGTGAACCTTGTTCGTCTTGCTTTCATGTCATGAAACATAGTTCGTGGGTTTGCGGGCCCAGGTGTAGTCTAGAGCTGAAAAGCATGTGAAATTAGATCCAATGTATGACCGGTTGAGTATGAAGTTATTGGATATGTGTTACATGATTGTGTGATGACATCTACATTTATTGGTTTGGTGGTTTGGATTTACATAATCATGTATTTATACTATAAAGATTATATATTAAATTGCTATGTAAGAAGGTAAATTTTTTGTAAGGGATTTTTACGGGCTGTTAAACTCATTATATCCATTGAAATTTTTTTACATGTTGAGGTGATTAATTTGATAGGATGGGATGGAGCGACGTTGCAGCTATTGCAATTAGTTAGATAGATATAAATTCTATTTTAATAAATTTTTCTAAAGATTATAAAGAAAACAATGAACTTATGTTTATAACATTAGTGGATGTTTACCTAGTTTTTTTTTAATTATGATAATTGCTGTTTCTTTCAATAATAAAATTTTTGTGGAATGAAGTATAGATTGTTTATATCAGGTCTTGCATGGTCTCTAAGGCTTGCCTTAGGGTTCATGTGGCCGTGTCATATGGCCGAATCAGATGGTGGATTTGGGGCATGACAGAAGTGGTATCAGAGCTTAGGTTTATGATCATTAAGGATGAAAAAAAAGGTGACCGAAGTGGTATGTAAACATGGTTTAGAATTCTAGGATTTAGGATCGAAGTGAGAGTGAGTGAGAAAAATTTTAAATCATATTTGAATTAAAAGTTTTGAAATATGAAATTATTATGTGTTGGCTAATAACTATCACCTAAAAAAAAAAGATGTGGAATGGTAGAACTCAAGGATGTGGTAAAGACTAATTTGAAGTTGAGACATGGTAATTAATGCGGTGTTTTGGAGAGACTAGTAAAGATGTACGTCAAATAAAATAAAAATTGTAATACTTCTTAAAGGAACTCAATTTTCATTTGGTACAAAGATCAAATTGATTCTTGAAGTCAGATACATCATTTGGGTACTTGGAAACTTGATTCAGAAGTAAAAGACAAGCATCCCCAACTCTTTGATGTATCTGGTAAGAAAAATTTTGAGGATGAAATTTATTTTAAGAGAGAGGGAATGTAAAGCCCGTGGAATTGGACCGGCCCAAAGTGGACCGGTCCAATCCCTCACTCACACGCACGATTCCACATGGACTTGGGGAGGAATTTCTCCTCCCCTTAGCCGAGCGGGTATAAAGGGATGAGAAGGGGGTTGGCAGCCTAGGGTCTTCTTAGCACTGCTAGGAAAAGAGAGAGAGAGAGAGAGAGAGAGAGAGAAGAAGAAGAAGAGAGAAAAGGGGGGGAGGCAAAGCCTTCCATCGTTAGGAAAAGGAGAGGCCAAAAGAGAAGAAAGGGAAAAGGAGAAGAAAGAGGAATCTTGGTTCCTCTACCCTTCTACCAAGGAGCGCTATTATCGAAGTATCATTGGATGCTAGGAAAGAGAGGTAAGTCCTTAGCGAATCATTAAAGAAGGAAAGAAAGTAGGCACAGGTAATGGCCGCGGTGAGAGGATTAAAAAAAAAAGAGAGGAGAAGGGTGAGTGTTCGGATTGTAGCACAAACCCAATGATGGGTTCTAAAAAAAATTAATTTTTATTTTATTTTTTAATTAAAGTTTATTTCTGTCATTTAAATAGATATATATAAATGTATCAATTGAAGGGACAATCAGCATGACAGGGCGGAGTTAAATTCGAGTCGTCAGTGAGGGATTGTTAGCCAAATTATGAAGTAAGAATTCTCCTACATAATTTTTATTAGTATTGTATAAACAATAATTATTTAGTTTTTGATGATTTATGTTGGGTGAATTATTATTTCATGCTATTTTCTGATTCTTGGTTTGGTTGATAAATATTGCCTAATTATGATTTATAAAATTTTTATTATTTTAAAATTAGATAAATTATAATTTAGTTGATTATTTTGAAATACTTATGTAATATGATCATAAATGATCATTAAAAAACCTGAAGAAGCATGAATATTTTTATTTGATTGCATCGTTATGCTGTCAATCATGGTTGAGTTGCAATGCATCGATATGCATGCCATGTGTTAGTTATGATGCATGAGTGCATGAGGGTTGATGCTTTAGGCTGGCCATGTGAGAGCCTTGCCATAGGCTAGAAATATGATAGTTTTATTGATCACAGGCTAAAGTGTGATAATGTGAGCTCCGCCATAGGCTGAAAATATGGTAGTGTTGCCCGTCACAGGCTGAAGTATGACATTGTGAGTGCTCCGCCATGGGTTAGAACGTGGTTATGGTAGTCTAAAGCTAAAAATTATATTTAATTGGATCCAATGTATGACTGGTTGAGTTGAAGTCATTAGATGTGTGTTACATGATTGTGTAGCATCTACATTTATTGATTTAGTAGTTTGGTTTTACATAATCGTATATTTATACCATAAAGATTATATATTAAATTATTATGTAAGAAGGTAAATTTTATGTAGGAGATTCTTACAGGATTGATGAGCTCATTATATCCATTGAATTTTTTTTATAGGTTGAAGTGATTAATTTGATAAGATGGGATGGAGTAACGTTGCAGCTATTACAATTAGTTAGATAGATATAAATTCTATTTTAATAATTTTTTTAAAGATTATAGAGAAAATAATGAACTTATGTTTATGACATTAGTGGATGTTTACCTAGTTTTTTTTAATTATGATAATTATTGTTTTTCTCAACGATAAAACTTTTGTGGAATGTAGTATAGATTGTTTATATTAGGTCTTGCATGGTTTTTAGGGCTTGCCGGTTCATGCGGCCGTGTCATATGGCCGAATTAGATGGTAAATTTGGGGCGTTATAAATGGTATCAGAGCCGATCTGAGTATGTAAAAATTAATGAACGGGCCTGAGAAAAGGGCTACCTATGGAAGATGATGGTGGAGTCTCGCAATAGCATGGAGCCACCTTTGCGGCACCAATGATCCGACTCGAAATATATTCTAGTTAGCTTGTGACGTGCAATAAGGACGTCGTATTATAAGGTAGAAAGATTATGATACCCCATATTTAGTCCCATATTGAATGGAAGAGGAATGCGTTATGTGCTTATAACTCAAGTCCACTTGCTACCTATTAACTTCCACTCAAGTTTTTGGGCCATGTGATTTTGGCCTGCCAACGAGGTTAATTGGGCTAGCGGTGGACTTGGGGCGTTACATAGGTTCTATTTGATTTAGCACTTGAATTTGCAATTGAATTAGATGGAGTCTAATATTTGTTAGGCTATTATTCTCTTGTTTCTTGGTATCTCTTAAGTAAGCTATCAATTTGTCAATAAAATCAATTATGTTCATTGCATGATGGACTCCTTAAAAAAGTATTAGTGCATATGTAAAATTTCTTAAATATAGCCTTAGTCTTAAATACATTAATATATGGAAAATTTCTTACACCAAGTATTTCTTGATGAACTCTAATATAATCAAATCCATAAGTAAGTACCTTTCATAAAATATAAGCAACACCAAATTCTTTCAAAGCCTAAAATTTTATTTGTCTTGTTCTGCTTGCTTGACCCTTCCTCTAGAGGATTATTGTGTAATAAGAATTGATATGCACGGGAATATTATTTGTTTGTTTTATCATCAACTTGATAGTATCAGCACAGATAAGCCAATTGAAGCACCATCAATTAGTTTAATTGAGGCAGTCGAGTAGAATGGATGATAACCCTTTTAGTAATAGTGGGAGAAGAGCCTCAGTCCAAGGTGGTAATGGTGGACATTATGGTTATCAAAAGGTCTACTATTTACAACCCTATTCTCGACCAAGAGTTCAGAGGATACTTTGCCAATCTTAAAAAGAAACACTAAAGTGGTTGAGACTCTGCCAATTAAGAATTTAAATTTCAAAGTGAACTAAAGGAGGAACATGCTGAGCTAGTTGAAGACTTGAAAGCCACTCCCATAGCGAATGATACTGCTAAAGTCATTTAGGTAGGCTTCCTTTTGTCTAAACAAATTCAAGGAAAAATAATTGATTTTCTCCAAAAGAATTCAGAATGTTTTCCTAATTGACCATGGATTTGCATAGGATTAATCTCAATATTTTAGCTCATCAATTGAAGATAGATCCAAACTGCAAAACCATTCGCTAAAAGAAAAGGAGTTTATTGTAAATTGATAATGAGCAATTGATAAGGATGTTGATGAACTTTTGGAGGCCAAGTTTATCATAAAAGCTTATTATCTTAACTAGTTAGTCAATATCATAATACTGAAAAAAATCTAATAAAAAGTGGTGCATGTATGCCAATTTTACTGGACTAAATAAAGCTTGCACTAAAGAGAATATTTCTTTGCCGAAGATAGATCTTGTTAATGTTATGGTTGGGCATGAGTTATTAAGCTTCATAGATGCCTTCTGTCGTGGTAACCAACTTGGAATGTATTTGCTTGATGAGGAAAAAATAACCTTTATCATAGATAAGGAACTTTATTGCTACAAGGTGAACTAATCAAGTTGAAGAATGCCACAACGACTTATCAAATACTGCTAAATCATATCTTTAAATAGTTGCTTAGCAAGAATATAGAGGCTTACATTAATGATATATTGGTAAAAAATTATGAAAGCTGAACAGCTGGTGATTGACCAAAATAAGGCCTTCCAAGTACTGTAATGCTACTAGATGAAGCTTAACTTGAGCAAATGTATCTTTAGCATTACCTCAAATAAATTCTTCAGATTTATGGTTAGTCATAGAGGAATTGAAGTGAATCTAGAAAGATATAAGCGATCCTTAATATAGCTCCATTGAAGTTGATTAAAGATATTTAGTGTCTTACTGATTGGATAGCTACTCTATGCTAGTTTATTTCTAAATCAATAAAGAAATTTTTACTCTTTTTCAAGGTTCTTCATGATATTAAGGATATTTAATGGACTAAGGAATATCAAAGATCTTTTAAAGATTTGAAGGAATACCTTAGCTCCTCGCCCTTGCTTTCTAACCCATAAGAAGGAGAGAGGAGTTTTTTATTTATCTAGCAGCGTATAGGTATTAATTAATTTAGTTCTTGTTCACAAGCAGAGGCCCGTCTACTATGTAAGCCAAATATTTTGTGATACTGAGATGAAATATCAACTAACTAAGAAGTTCATGCATGCATTGATCATCTCAATTTAAAGATTAAGGCCCTACTTTCAAGCTCATATAGTGGTAGTATTGATCGACTAACCATTAAGACAAAACTTCCATAAGCTTGATACCTCGAGTCGGCTAGTTAAGTGATCAATTGAGTTGAACAAATTTGATATTTAGTATCGACCAAGGCAAGTCAGGAAAGTGCAAATCCTAGTTGACTATGTGTTGTAGACGATGATCTCAAATGAGCTCAAAGCTGATGAAACAGAAGAACTATTGCAACATTCTACTTGGAATTTGTATATAGATGGAGCTTCCAATGGCACTAGGAGCGAAGCAAGCCTGATTCTCATAAGCTTGAAAGGAGCCAAACTAACTTATACTTTGATATTTAGGTTAAAACATCAAATAATGATGCCAATAGAAAGCTTTGACCATCGAATTAGAATGGAGTAGTCCAACAAAAAGCACACAATGACTCACAAATGGTTGTGGAACAAATTCGGGATAAATATGAAGCTAAGAAATCAAACATGCAGAAATACTTAAGCAAGATAAAGAGCCTAATTATGACCTTTAAGCATTTTGACATGCAAACAATTCTGAGGATTAAGAATACTCAATCTGTTGTCTTATTAAAACTAGTTCAATGGACCCACATGCCACTGAACTGTCTTCTTGTAGGAGCTGATGAATTCAAGTATTGAAGAAAATGAAATAAATAAGATTAGATCTAAGCCAAGCCAAATGGATCTGATTGTCACTTACCTTGAAGAAGGTTGGCTTTCTAAAATAGAAATGAAGCTAGAAAGATTATCCAGAGGGCAGCTATGTACACACTGATTGGTGGTGTGTCGTACAAAATGTCTACTATACTTGTCATGCCTCCAACCAAAGAAGCCTAATTATATACTTCAGGAGGTTCATAAAGGCGTCTATGATAGTTATCTAGAGGGTCGAGCATTAGCCTATAGAATACTTCAGCAAGGTTATTATTAGCTAATCATGAAAGAGAAAGTTGTTCAGTTCTTACGAAAGTGCGAGCAATATCAAAAGCACTCATCTATACCACATTGACTTGCCATGCTGACTTCGATTAGTAGTCCCTAGCTATTTGCACAATGAGGAATGAATGTCCATAGCCCATTCCCATTAGCTTGAGGGTAAAGAAAGTTTATCATTGTGTCCATTGACTATTTTACAAAGTGGATTGAGCCTGAATCCTTAGCTCAGATCATGAAAGAAAATCTCTAGGACTTTGTTGAAAATTGATTGTTTGTGACTTTAGAAGCCCTAAAGCTCTCATTTGATAATAGTAGATAATTCGATATTGCTTGATTTTGAGAGTTCTACTAGGAGTTTAACATACCATTAGTTCACCTCAGCAGCATGTCTCTAGACCAAGGTTTAGGTCAAGGTAATGAACCATGCCATCCTTCAAGCCTTGAAGATGAGGCCTAACCAAGTTAAAGGACTTCAGACACACTATGGGCTTACCAAACTACGAGTTAGGTACCTATTGGGGAAACATCATTTAACTTAGCCTTTATAATAGAGGTTATTATTCTAATTGAGATTAGGATGCCAAGGCATCACGCATATGGTTTTCATAACTTGTTTGTTGTCACAGATAGGGCCGTATATGCTAATTGGACGGTCATGACTTAGAGATGGTTGGCATTCAGGAACATAGTCCAATATTGCACTAAGGTAAAATAAGATAAGATAATATAAGATTACAATTTATTTTGTTATTTGACTTTGTATGGATTTATAGCATGTGATATAGCATGATTTAATGCTTTTATATAACCTCATTTCTCTATAACATTTATTTTTAAGTTCATGTGTTGCATACATATCCATATATTTAATGTAAGAATTCCTATAGGGCTATATGCTCATCTATCTATAGTTTTTTTTAGAGGATAAGGATTATGTTGCGGAACAAGATTTGAGGAGCGGATTTATTTGTTGGAGGGCGGGGGGGCGGGGGGGGGGAGGGGGCGGTGCGCGTGTCGCAGAGAGAGATAGGGTAATAGCATCTCCATTTATAATACTTCTATTTGCTTTGTTACTTTGTTGATGGGGAACCTTTGGCTATGAATATTCATGGGTGAGCGTTTTAGTACAGTTTTAATGTTATATTGTATAGAGGACTTTGTAGTATAGTAGGATTTTATATTTGATGTAAATCTTCTTATATCGGTGCTATTATGTCTAAGTATCACAGTGGCACAATGAAAGTATGGTAGGCCTTGCATACTTTTAGTGTTCCACCTTGGGAGTATATGGCCATATTGTATTTGTTTGAGCCATGTACTGGTTCAGAGGTATGACAATAGAATACCAAGATTGGCTAAAGATATTGGACACCGGTTTACGTGAGTGGGGTAGGAAGAAAACTTTTTACGAGGATGATGTTAAAGGAAAAAGGATCACTTCAAGTGGCACTTTTTTTTTTTTTCACCGTGATAAAGAAAAAATATCACTTGAAATGGTACTTTTTAAAAGCACCATTTCAAGTTAAGCACTATTTTTCCTCATCAAACGAAACTTTGCGTGGAAGAAAAGTAATGGCTTTGTAGAAGTGCCACTTGAAATGATACTTGGCATTTTTTTTCAGATATAGTGAAAGAAAAAAAGCGCCACTTAAAGTGATGCTTTATTCTTTAACATTACTCTCGTAAAAAATTTTCTTCCCACTCTATTCACGTAAAACCGGTGTCAAACGACACCGGTTTGAAAAAGGACTCAAAGATATTGAGCTCAACCTCATTTAGTATGGCACAAAAAGAATTTTAGTGGCTAAAAGGACCAAGAATCAATTGTCTGCCAATACTAAGCTGCTTTTGTAACTTAGAGAACAAAGCAAAGCTTAACCTTTGAACATAGGGGCAAGTGACGTGGGTCAAGATGACTTGTCATGCCAATGTGGCTAGTAGACTGTCATATAGGGCTGAAAATGGATTGGATACGGATCGAATAGTAGTACATCTGTATTTGTATCCATAATTTTTAATGGATACAAATACGAATACGAATACTAAACGGATATTAAAATTCATATCCATATTTATTCTAAATGGATACGGATACGAATCGGATATCAAGTATATCCATATTTATTATATACGGATACAGATACGAATCGAATATCCAGCATATCCATATTTATTATATACGGATACAGATACGAATCGGATATCCAGCATATCCATATTTATTATATACAGATACGGATACGAATCGGATATCAAGCATATCCATATTTGTTATATACGGATACGGATACGGATATGAAGATAGAAATTTCTATGATCTGTGAAAGAGTTAATAAATAGAGGAATACTAAAGAAGCCACTACCACAAGAATAAAACATAGGCAATAAGAATATGGCTACATAAATGTTCTCTTGAGAAACTTGAAAGAAGTTGAAATCCACAACAAATCCAACTAAGCAACAGTGTAACATGACCTAAAATATTTGAGATAGAAATCATTAAGCATTGAGACAAGAATTTTCATGGAAATATAGACATATATAAGAATTTGCAGTTCACTAATAAAAAAAATACATAAATACAATAGGAAAAGCAAATATCAAGCATATTTTCTTGAGTACTATTAAGAAATACAAGTAGCATGTTTCTTAGGACTTACCAACATTGGTGTTATGTACATAGCAAGTTCACCAAAGAATGGCAGGAAAGAAGCCTTGAATGTTTTGATCAAGTGCCCAAACAATTACCAACCTGAAGAACACAAAGGAAAAAAAACTAGGGATGACAATTTTTTCCGTTTAGCCGTTTACTTGGCTGGTACTTCTTAACGGGTTGGGGAATCCCCGGTCAAAATGGCTTAACGGGTAACAAAGATTTTTCGTTAATGGCTAAACGGTAAACGGCCCAGGGACGGTATTCTTTGCCCCATCTCCGTTTACCCATCCCCATCTCCGTTAACTTTAATATATATTTAAAATTTAAATATATATATATATATATATTAATATATTAAAAATTAAAATAAATAAAAAATATATATAATCTTGACTCTTGCTCTTCCTTCTTTCACGTAGCCGATTTAAAGTTCTAAACCAAAATCAGACGAGAACCTAGCTCTATCAGTCCATCGTCTATCTTCGTCAATCGCTGCCCCATCGATGCCCTCCAACACCTTTTTCTTTCTCTGCTACACGCTCATCTTTTTTCTTTATTTTTAAAGAAAAATCTCATTTAAATGTATTTTTTTTACGGTTGTTGCATTGGAAATCTTCATTTTTCTGATTTTCCTTCTTGTTAGTTATTTTCTCTCACTTTTTGTTGTCTTCTTTCTTATCATAGAAGAATCTCACTTTTCTTCTCTTTTTCCAAAAGAATCTCTTATATATATATCAATATTATTATTTGGTTATTCTCGATTAGTCTCCATCTTATCCTAAAAAAATTATTTTTTTATTTTTAATAAATTATAAATTTAATAAAATAATTTTATTTTTTTATATAAATGAAAAACGGATGCCCAGTGGGTACCTGTTTACCCGGTTGGGTATTTTTGTCCCTGCCCCGTTAACTATAACGGCTTAACGGGGTGGGGAACGGGGATGTTTTTCTTAACGGGGATGAGGACCGGTATGGACCGCCCAGGCCGTTGCCATCCCTAACAAAACATAGGACAAAGGTCAAGTTTTATAATATATAAATGATCATATCAAGAGGCTAGGCTTAAAATAAGTAATTTGCCAAGCATCCACGAAGTATGATTTTTGAAATATATCACAGACCTGATCAGAGACGTATGATTCTTGAAAATATATCAGAGACCTGATTAAGGAAATGAATAAATATCCTTCAGGACGCTAGTAACTTATTAGATATAGGGACATAGTTTGAGTTGGCTCAGAAAGACATTATCAGCTGTTATTTTCTGATGATTACAATTTGCATGCATCCGAGTCAGGAAATGCTATGAATCTGCCTAACATCATGGCCCTTGGCTCATATAGAGTGTCAAACATATGCTTCACAAATCACAACGGTTGCATTTAGAAATGCCCTCCAAGTCATGATTTTAGTGTCAAACATATGCTTCACAAATCACAACGGTTGCATTTAGAAATGCCCTCTTCACAAATCACAACGGTTGCATTTAGAAATGCCCTCCAAGTCATGATTTCAGTGTCAAAATATGCTTCACAAATCACAACGGTTGCATTTAGAAATGCCCTCCAAGTCATGATTTCACAGCCCCACATTGAGCATCAAAACAAATTGGAAGTCCCTATCATCATTGCCAAATTAAATTGAATAGGCTCAAAATATTATCACAGCCCACACAAGCACAAAATTTTTGGAATGAAATAAACAAGGCAAAATTGGCAGGTTAAGGTCGGTATCGATTGCCCTCGATACATGGCAACATTAGCAACCTGCATATGCCATATAGTATTTGCATCGTATGATTCATATTATATAGCTGAAAGCATTAAGTCATAACATGAAAATATTTAATAGGATTTGTTGACGATAAATCTTAAATGCATCTCATAAACTCAAATGTCATAAGAAGTATTTCATAAACTATTAAGTAAAAAGTTCACAAATCATTGAATAACATCATATGACAATCTTTAATGCTCTAATCATCCTGAAATAAAACATGTTAAGAATATTATTAGTACAAAAGTTCAATATATATAAATAAAAATAATAACTTATTTTTAAAAAACTACACATCATTTGCATTTACCTTATCCAACATAGCAGGAGAATTGAGATCATGAACAATGGAAGGAATATGACCTGAAACGAAATATTAAAAAATAGTAAAATATTATAAATAAGTTAAATCCAATAAAAATATTGTATAAAATGCAATAAGTTACCTTTTTTCTCATATCTCAGCCAATCTTGAAGACAAATCACAGCTTCAACAATATTAGGATCTAATGAACTCCGAAATACATCTATCACTCGTCCACTTGTACTAAATGGTGATTCTGAAGTTACAATAGATACTGAAATTTCCAAAATATCTCTTGCAATCCGAGATAAGATAGGATACTTTGGATCATTAGATTTCCACCATCCTAAAATATCAAAAGCATCACCTTCAACCCATAGCCAAATAGATTCCTTCATATATATCCAATATGTTCTAATTTGTTGTTGTTGTGCATTCTTCTTTATAAATTGTGCAAACTTTTTTTCTTCCTTCCATCTCATCAAACTCATCAGAAATATATCTGCTATCTCTCGATGAACCGATATCATGAGCAATTGGAATAGAAAATGAAGGAAATTTTTTTTCATACTCACTATAAAGGTTTCGAATAACATTTTGAACATCACTGACCTCTTTTTCTCCATTTAAAGAGTAAATCTATGAGTAATAAAATTCTACCATCTTCATTTTGTAACAAGGATCTAAGAATGAACCCACTGCTTGCATGAGATTAGATTGTTGCCAATATTTGTCAAACTTCTCCTTCATTGATAATGCCATAAAGAGAAAAAGTTAATCCTTAGGATTTGTGCACCATTCAATAATTTGCAATTGAATTTCATAAAATTCTTGAAAAAAGAGATTTGCAGTTGGATATAATGTGCCTGAAAGGAGCTCGATGATGTTATAAAAGTTTTTCAAAGCTTGACAAAATGTTTTTACCTCTATCCAATTATCATTTGTTGGGCACATATATTTGTATGGATTAAGACACTGCAATCTTTTAAAAGCCTCTTTATAATACAAGCATTCCTTAGCATCATGTACGTAGAGTTCCACCATGTTGGGACATCAATTGACAAACCTCTACGTGTATCTAAATTACATTCTTTAGCCCTTTTTTCAAACTCCTCTAACTATAGTGGAGAGCTTCGAACAATCTTCACCATTTCTCTGATATTTCAATTGCCATATTAATTTTTTTTAGTCCATCCTGCACAACTAAATTAATATATGTGCAGCACATCTCACATGAAAGAACTGGCCATTACATACAAGTGCTCCTTGAAGCCTATCCACGATTCTCTGACACACACATCATTGGCACGATGATTATCCAATGTTAATACAAATAACTTACGATCAATGTTCCAATCAATCATATTTTTAATAAATGTATTATACAAATTGACTCCAGTATGTCTTCCTCCTATATGCATAAAATTAATTATTTCTTTTTAAATTCCAATCATCATCAATGAAATGTGCTGTCACACATAAATAAGACTTGTTTTGTCTAGAAGTCCACAAATCCATAGTTGCACTTATCCGACATGAAAGTAGACCAAACATATCATAAACTTTTTTTTTTCCTCTAAATATGTTTCCATAATCCCTTTTTTAAGTGTTATGCGACTCTTTAATTCAAAAGATGATCTTAAGACTTAATAAAATCAATAAATCCTTCATGTTCAACCATAGCAGATGGGTATTCATGCATAACAAACATCCGTATAAGCTTCTTACGATTAACATCTCCATTATATGTATAGGTACTCAAAGAACAAGTGCCATCCTCTTTTTGCAATGATGTTTGTAACATTAGTTGGCCTTTGACATTAGTATTCTTCAAAAATGAATGGCACTTATCAAGATGATTTTTCAAATGTGTTGTTTCCAACCTACTAGCTCCATTAAATATTCTTTTGCAGTGATTACATCTTGCTTCTTCTGTTTTAAAAATTTTTCCATCAACTTCCTTTTCTAATTCATACTTTGTAAAATCATCCCAAATTTTAGATGTTAGCTTTTTCTTTTATCTTTTCCTCTCTGTTTGATTTGTAGGCTCAACTGATTTGCTATTTGCATCTTCAATAGTTCCACTAGAAGACATGATATATAACAACTGTATTCAAAATATAAAAAATAAAATATATAATAAGAAAATCTATGATCACACCGAGAAAATTAACAATTGCATGATGTTTCTCCAGTTAGCATAGTTATTTTTCCCTACCCAGCTTAAGACAAACTACAACAAACAGACATGTTTGCTGCAAGGCATAACGATATACAAGATAAGTCGGCAATAATAGAGAGTCAATTCTTAATATGGCATGAAAATAAACTAATATGTATAGAACCTAGTCAGCAAGAATTGCCTCACCCTTTCATGTATAGGTCATGATTACTTTGGTATTAGATAGCATCAATTAAATCTAGACCATTAATATATCAACTAATTCTAGCACCTGCTTGAACTACCTAAAGAACTTAAAATTATTGAGAACTAGATAAACTAAAAAATAAGCAGGGTAATGAAGGGAGAAACAATCTCTGAGACATGCATGTTTTAAAAAATTGATAACAATTATCAATGCGGAAATTTAAAGATTACATACTAATCTATCTAACATGCATCAAGATCATATCTTTGCCTTATATATAGGATCGATTGATCCAAAATATGCATATAAATAAAACTATCAAGATCATGTCTTGATCTTCAAGGTAAGAAGTCATACTTCTTATCTTGAAGCATGCCTTAAGATCTAGGGATCATATCACTTACCTTGAAGGCAATTGGTAAATCCTTTATGCTCTGCAGCCGTTCAATCGTCTGGCCTTAGTATCGTCCATGCGAAGCCCCGAATGATCGGATTCCCAGGAGTGCTAGCTTGCGGAAATGACTTTGCTGATCTTGAATCCTCCCACTTGAATTCTTCTTCTAGGATCCTCCACACTTCAGTTGGCACCGAATCACCAGGATTTTCTATTCTAATTCTTTAGAAAATCAATTCACGACATATCGTGTGTTATTTTTTTCTTCTTCTATGTAATCTGGTGAGGGATGTCCTCTATTTATAGTCTCTTTTTAGCCAGCCCATTAAATTCTAACATTTAGAATTCCGCCGCTTGGCAAAAATCAAAGAGACGCCGAACCGTAGTGCTTGGTTAATTCCGACGTTCGGTAAAAACCAAAGAGTCGTCGAACCGTAGCGCTTGGTTAATACAAAGAAGCGCATTTATTCTAATACTTTAGAATTCCGACGGAATTGTTTGGAGAAGATTAATGCAAGACATTAAATTCTATATGTGAATTTAATCTCTTAGATTTATGCGAGAGGTTGGGTTTAGTTTTTGGTTTAAGCTAATCTGAATTTATTGGACTGAACCCATATAGATCATGGTCCTAGCCCAAATCAATTTGGCTAGTCCTAAATCTATTTAAATCCAAATCAAGTCTAATTTTAAATCAATATTTGAAATTGGCTAGTCCTTCTAATAGACTTAAACCAAATTGAATCTTATTTAATTGTACTTAACCTAATTGAGATAATTCAATCAATCAAATTGATTAATTAAATCATCTACCATTCTCAATCGTTGATCAGCAAACAGATCATCCTAGGAAACTTCTATGCGTGTGACTCTCTAGGTTCGAACCTAAGCCGGTAGCATAGAAATAACTTTCTCTACTAATCGATGTGCCCATCTAGCAATGGAACCCGACATCCGGATAGGTCAAAGAGTTGCCGAGCAAACTCCAAGAACCCTAAGAAACAGTTACCGTATAATTCATCCTCTTGACACAATGCTAAGGATGGCTTAAAAAGCCTGTCAACTCTAAATAGCAAATCCATAAGTGATTTCAATTTTAGTGATCATGTGACTTTCACATGAAGTGCCTTGGCCAAGGTCTTGCTAAATTGAACACAAGCATTTCTCCTTTTAACGGGATAGCTCAAATTCCATCTTGATCCACAACTGACTACCACAAGTACTTGACTGCACCAGTAACCTTCGTAGTTGGATTAGAAATCTAGGTGGTCCGACACCTAAGTACAATGAGTTGCTTGTAAGCCACTGGTTGTGATCTTCAGGTCTAAAGGATACTATACCTATATCTTCTCGGATTAACTCTTGACAGTAGAGTATCCGAAATGAGTCACGTTCGGTGAAATGTACTCCTACACTTTCACCTATATGTCATACCAGTGTCTCTACACTCCTTGGTTAAGAGGACAACCAACAAATATGATATACAACGTCCTATAATTGATAGTACTATGGCCCTGTCATAGTATATCAATGGTCGCAAACCTTTTTTGAGGACCTTCAAAGATAAATCCTTCTTTATCGTGAAGGAAGATCCTAAGGGCTTCATTACAATCAGGAGTATTAAGAAGATGTTCTTGTAATGAATAAACTGCCAAATAACTTTTATTAATATATCAATTTATATACAATTTACATTAGCACAATCATCAAATGATTGGCTTTAGGATACAATTCCCAACAAACCCCACTTAGCCTAAAGCCACTCATTACAGTATCTAATATCCATCTTCAACTTATAGTTGTCAAACTCCTGATGCTGAGTGCTTTAGTAAATGGATCACCTAGGTTTTCCTTTCCATCAATCTTTTAAAGATTTATGTCACCTCAGTCTACAATCTCTCGAATAAGATGAAACCGACGCTTATGTGCTTGGTGCACTGATATGCTCGTGGTTCCTTTGCTTGAGCTATAGCACCACGTGCTGTCACTGTACAACAGGACTGGTCCATCTATGGAAGGTGTCACTCCAAGCTCGAGATAACTTTCGCAGCCATACAGCTTCTTTCGCAGCATCTGATGCAGCGATGTACTCTGCTCGCACACCGAATCTGCCACTGTATGTTGCTTGAAACTTTTTCAGCAACAGCTCTACCATTCAAGATAACACGAAAACCCGATACACTTTTGTATCATCATGATCTGATTGAAAACTGGAATCCGATATCCAACAAGTTTCAAATCAGAATCTCCATAGACTAACCCATGGTCCTTAGTATTTCTCAAATATTAAGGATTGTCTTAATAATTGCCAGTGTTTTTCTCCTGGATCAGATTGGTATCTACTCACTACTCCTAGTGAGTATGCCACATCTGGTCTTGTACTGTCATGGTTACATAATCGATCCCCACTGCCGAAGCATATGGAATTCGACTTACGTTCTCTTTCATTAGGAGTTGTCGGACAATCCTTCTTAGAAAGATAAATTTTTATGGCCTATCGAAAGATAGCCTTTCTTGGAATTCTCCATGCTAACCTCTTTAGCACTGTATCAATGTACGAGATTGGGATAAACCAAGCATCCTCTTAGATCTATCTCTCTAGATCTTCATCCCTAGGATGTATGAGCTTCTCCTAGATCTTTCATGGAGAATTTGATGATAACCATGTCTTTATTCCTTGTAATGCAGGGATCATTTCCGATTCAGAGAATATCATCCACATATAATACAAGAAATACAATAACGGAATGGTTAGCCCATTTATAAATGCAAGGTTCTTCTTTATTTTTAATAAAGCCATAAGATTTGATCACTTTATCAAATCGTAGTTCCAACTCCTAGATGCTTGCTTAAGTCCATAAATGGACTTCTGTGCCTGCACACTTTAGACTCATCTTCAGATATAAACCTTCAGGTTGTATCATATACACCTGTTCTTCTAAATCTCTATTTAGAAAAGCGGTTTTAACATCCATCTGCCAAATCTCAATCGAAGTGTGCTGCTATAGCTAGCATAATCCGAATGGATTTCAGCATTGCCATAGGAGAAAACGTTTCGTCATAGTCAATAATAACGTTGACGACACCCCTTAGCAAACCAGACGTGCTTTATAGGTCTCAATATTTTCGTGCGCCTTTTTCTCTTGAAAACCCACTTACACCCCTATGGGTTTATCCTTCGGGTGGGTCAACTAATGTTCATACATTATTGTCCTTCATAGAATCAAGTTTCGATTTCATGGCATCAAGCCATTTATTAGAGTTAGTCCTTTGTATAGCATCCATATAGGTGATTGGATCCTCGTTGTTCTCATCGAGTTCAACAGGATCATCATTCTGGACCAAGAAACCTAAGTATCTATCCGGTTGATGTGGTACTCTACCAGATC